>JAUNZO010003360.1:0-39592 GCA_031894775.1 Chloris gayana | reverse complement strand
GCCACACACTACGATTTTGTGAGTTCTTGTCTAGGACATATTATGACTATTTCACAATTGTTTTCCACTTTTTTATCTCAATACTCATAATACATTAGAACTTAAAACTTGGCATAAATATACATTTTGCTTTATCTATCATTAAAAAATAGGGCTAAATTTTTTGTCGGATGTTTGTCTTGCTGCTCATTATTTTAATATTCAATTTGTCCAGCAAACCATGAAAATAATAAAATAAAATCTAGCACTATTTTTTATTGATAGATAATAGGACAATGTATATGTATGCTAATTTTCAAGTCCTAATGTACTATGAGTATTGAGATAAAAAAGTTGACATCAATTGGTAAATAGTCATAATGTGTCCGAGACGAGAAATCATAAAATTATAGTGTTTTACAAACAAATACGACTTTGTTAATATGTTGGAGATGAAGCCATGTTTTCCCAGTGTGTTACGGACAATTTTTCCTTTTAATTATGTTAGATCAGATGCTATGGTTTATTAAGCATACAATTGCATGGTCGGATATTTTGCCTTTTTGTGAGATTTTCTTGTATTTTCTTCCAATTAATATGGAGGCCAAAAAAAACATCCAATTAGTAAATATAAGATTTGGCGATGCCTGTTAAACAAAGACTATTTACAAAAGCCCAAATTCTATGTATGCTTGAGTCGTAAAATTTGGATACTTTTTCAAACACGGGGGGGGTTTTGATTATACTTCCAAAAATATTATATCGTGGAGGAACAAAAGAAGCTATAATACTTTTGCCAAAAGGGTACATAAAAAATTTAGAATAAAACAATCTTTTACTCTTACTAGAAAACTAGTGTATCAACTAGCCCATGTGGTTACTAAAATAATCCCAACAACAACCAGCGGGTACGGTACTACTACAGATTTTGGTATGAAAGTATGATCTGCTGCGCCTACGGCACCAAGGCATGCTGGACAACCAAGTCTTACGCGAATCAACTTTTCTCTATCGGTGTTGCCAAAATTTTCATGATAAAACTTTCAATCCAAACCTTTATAAAAATTATCACCTAAGGTAACAATCGTTAACTTTGGCACACTAAAGTATATGTTTTTGTGAGCACAAGGGCATATGCCCATCCTACTAGTTTAATTATTAATAATTACGGTTAAGTATAAATATCAAAATTAAGATTGTATTATTAAACATATCATATTAGTTTTAGACAATATCTCATTAATAGTGAAATATTAATTTAAAGCATAAAAATATCAAATACCTACATCATGTGTCAGATATATCTCATCCAGGTCTGAGCCATCAGATCTACGTTACCTTTTGGGCACATATGCCTGTGCCCGCTGAAATATTTACCCTAAAATATGTGCGCCATACAAAACACAGTGTTTGCCTTGAAAATTGAAGAGTGTGGGTGCCAATGCCGGACGCTGGAGAAGATAAAGTAGCGTGGGTTCCAGTACTGCAAGCTCCCAGCATCCCATGGCAGGTGTGTCACACCCTGTTTTAACGACCAAAACCGAATGCATCCGTATGCGTGCCCGGGAACAAGTTTTCACGCACACAGGACAAATTAATGTGATAAAAGAACAATGTCTTTATTAAATTGAGTACTTACATCGATATTGTCTCAAAGGACTAAATACAAATATACGCTAGCGGAAGACTCCATAACACCGCAGGCAATCGACCGGGGGTTTCGCACGCCTAGACCTTTCTCATTGGTGGTCTTCTCCATCTTCCGAGCAGCAGTAGTTTGTAGCAAAAAGGGAAATAGCAAGAGTGAGTACATGTCGTACTCAGCAAGTGTGGGAATACATGACATGTAAGCTAAATGAAAGGAATGCTAACACATGGTTTGCAATAGAAGCACCTATACTAGTCAAGTTAATTAAACAACCTATTTACTATGTAATAGATGAACCAACAAGGTTACCCCACCTGTCAACCACTGCAAGCTACCCTACTTGTAGCAAAACCACACCTACAGAGTTACCCCGCTCGTAGCAAAACCACACTACAGGTTACCCCGCCCGTAGCAAAACCACACTACAGGTTACCCCGCTCGTAGCCAACCACACTACAGGTTACCCCGCCTCGTAGCCAACCTACGAGTTACTCCACCCGTCCATACCCTCTAGTTCTCGTGAGGATCCAGGCCGTTCGTGACCGTGAACACGGCTGTTATAACAGTTATACACTCTGCAGAGGTGGCACAACTTTACCCACAAGTCGGTGATTCCATCACCCGTCGGTGACTAAAACCTCTATTATACCAGCACACTTCCTTAGGTGTGAGGCCAAGAGATCACCGCAAGATCTTTCGAAGGACTTCCCAGCTTGCAAAACGCCCATGCTCGAGGTTTCACCGCCGTAAAAGTGACGCATCACCCGGAGGCCCCTCTTGCACCGTGGCTTCAAGTACTCTGCCTTTTCTCGCCCGAATCCGGAAGACACATTCTTCCTTCATCCTTCCTCGACGCCCGCAAAACCGGGAAGTTACCTTGATACTAAACCTTACCTACCCATTATCAGCCCCGTGCTTTGTGCGGAAGTCCTGGGTTGCCGCTCCAAGAACCGGTCCTTATGATCCCAAACAGGTACCACCACACCCAACAAGTGTGCACCGGCACCATCATCAACAATCCTCCCGTCGGGATCACCTAAGTTCCATATTGCTAAAAAGCGTTGCCGCTTCTTGATCATTATGTTCAAGTGGATACTTAATCAAGATTAGCATTTAGTTCAGTTGTAAACCCCATTGTGAGCATGCTAAGCAATGACGTACCCATACTATAACACTACACCCAAAACCAAGGCGACAAGGAAAAAGTATGAAACAGGATATGACACAATAGGATTCAAAATTAAATGCAATGTATAAAAGTAAATTCAGATAGTAAAGAAGTAGGCGCAATGTGCATCAAGGACACTTGCCTGTTTCCCTTTGCTGCTGCTCATGTCTTCAAGTCTTGCTCTTGAGTTCTTCGAAATGTACGTTCTTCTATTTAACGTCACACCGACACAAAACATGCAAGAAACAAGCATACAAGCAAACTAAGAAATAGTACACCAAACAATACCTAACGACTATGAAAACAGTACTAATAAATAGTACTCGTCTCTACGATCTCGTGAGCGCAAGAATCACTAAAAATGAAGCTACGAACTAAAAGTTATAAGCATTTGAAGATCCAGGGTTTAAAATGCAAAATAGCTTTTACCGTATATATTCATGAAATAGAAAGACCTAAAAGATTATTTCATTTGTAAATAAAGATTGATGTACTAAATAGTTTATTTCACATAATAAACAGGAAGGAATTTTATTTTCGATCCAAAATCATGTTTTACATTATTCTTTGAAAACAATAAAGATTAGGGTCCTAATTACAAGATAACCTATTACGGAAGATTAAATAAATATTTTATGAAACAGAAGCAAATAAAGAATTAGTTAAGTTCATAGAATTAAATAATTTATTTTACAAAATAAATAGAAAACAATTTATTCTATTGTGAAAACATCGATTTTATATTATTACAATAAAGTAGGGAAAGATAGCGCTATTTTCGTTAAAAGGTAGGGCTCTTAACTAATCAACATTAACACGAAGAGATTTTATGCAAAGTTTAAAAAAATGGCGGATGGCCGGACCTTGCTCGATCTCGGGTTATGGTGTTCGGAAAACTCACCGCGTTTGCTATGAAAGAGAGGGGAGGATATGGCAGGCTCACCAAGGGTTCTGCACAACGCCGAGACGCCTTGAGGGCCCCGTACGGCAAGGAACGGTGGTGGCGACGTAGTATCCATCTCATCGGAAAGGTGGCTGTGGCGTTGGGCTCACGTCCCTATCTTCGTGGGCTCCCATCATCCTTCCGCAGCTCCAATCCACGAATTCTCGAGCTCGGCGACGCGGCTTTTGAGGTTGGCCAGCGTTGGCAGAGGACGCGGCGTCCTTAGTCTTCACCTTCACGGTCGATATTCTCTTCGCCAGCCTACAGCTCGTATCTGTTCTTCTCGACCCCACGATCAGCTATCGGCTTATGGACAACTCAGTCCCGACTCGAGTTGAACGAGAATACTGTAGCTTAGGTAGGTTGATAGTGCTTACTTGCATAGATCTTCTAGTCCTACGCATGAGGGTGCTGGTAAGACGAGGCAGAATAATCTTGCTTGCCGCGATTGAAAGAGGGGAAGTAGATGAGGGTCACCAGCTCACCACCTCCAAGTTTCCGTCGGTGAATACCTTCCAACGCTTGCAAACCAAACTGTGCTTTGCCTGGCCCTAGCAGCAATGAAACCTAACAAGGATCAAGGCTAGCGGTAGCACGCACAAAGCAGACACGCAGCACGACAAAGCACTAGAACATGGCAAACTCTTTTCTTGGCATTTAATCAAACATCTGGCGGGTAATTAGCAACTCGTCGAGGGAGCAGTGGTAGAAGACACGGGAGGAAGCATGCGTGCTCACCACACAAGATTGGCAAGGTTACTCATCGAAGTGGCCGCCTTTCAGGGAAACCACGACTGGTTTCAGACCTGGCCGCAACTTTTGCACTTCATGGCACGTCCAGTGGCATCCAAAGCGTTCCCAGGTCCCTGCTCATAATCCACATCTGGAACTCAGGCACGATAGACAGAAAACTATGAATACTAGCGAACGAAGGTTACATCTGGATGAAGCTCACCAAAAAGGGATGTACGACGAAGATTTAGCCCTATCCGGGCTTCAGGGTGTCCTCACGACGGCGGGCGGCGATGATTGTTGGCGGCTCTGACTGGTCGGCGCCGGGATGGCAGTCTAGTGGGGAAACGTTGATGGGGACAGGTTCGGAAGGGGCGGCGTGGTGTAGCAGTCCTCACCGACGAGCCTGCAGCGATCCAACGGCTTCTTCGATCATTGGCGACGAGCTCGACGTGTAGGCAACAATGGTGGCAGCGGCGCACGGCACTAGGGTTGGGGAAAACGCGAAGCAGCGGCAAAAACAGGTGGTAGACACGATACGTTCCGTTTT
Organism: Chloris gayana; assembly: GCA_031894775.1. Lineage (NCBI taxonomy): Eukaryota > Viridiplantae > Streptophyta > Magnoliopsida > Poales > Poaceae > Chloris > Chloris gayana. Next base: position 34,572 of record JAUNZO010003360.1, on the reverse strand, counting down.
ATAATCACGAGGCCCAGGGATCCTGAGCGCGCACGCCAACGCGGTTGAATTGAACACGGCGGCGATTTGGCTCGATGGCGGCGAGGTCCCGTACGTGCGACGCTGTCGATGCTTCCGTGAGCTAAGCCTGCAGGTGCGTGCGGCTACTGGGTCGAGTTGGTTGAGAAAAAAAGACAGAGAGAGAGAGAGAGAGGGAGATGCTGGGCTGCGGAGGGATTTAGGCCCAAGGACACGGACGGTCTTCCTTCTATTCTTTTTATTTACCTTTTCCTAATCCAATTCTAACAGCGAATAAAAATGCAATTAAATTCTAATTCGGATTTTGAGGTATAATTTCCACACAATAAAGGCCTATCGCATAGAAGTGTTCCAAACAATAAATAACAACCATCTATACCAAAAATTAATTTTATAAAATAATAGGCTTTGTCTAAAAGGGTTTATAAATGGTCTTTTGAAACCAAAATTTTATCCAATAAAGATAAACATTTTAATTGTTTGAAATGCCTTGGGACCAAAACAAAATAAAATACTTTAAACAAAGATAAGTATTATTTCATAAATTCTTTTAAAAACCCCATGTGTTGATAAAAAGAAACTATTTTTCATAAATCATTTTCTTAAAATAGATTACCTCCATAAATCAAAAGTATTTCTTAAATAAATGTTTCCATAGATGAAACTTTATTTATCTTTTAAAAACAACTCTTTGGTTCACATAAAATGACAACATACTCCTCTTTCTCTTGCAAAGGGAAAATACCTTGTATAAAATATTGTGTTCCAAAATAATATAAATTGATAAATCAAATATGTATGTTTCAATAAGTCATTTTCATAATCCAAAACAAATCATATGTTCTTTTGGGAAAATTCATTACTGAAACTTTAGAATCAAAATAATTGATTGAGTTTAAAAGATAATCTCTTCCTCTCAAATAAGAAAAAAGAAAGATATATTTAAAATATTATCCTTTAGATAATATTTAAATATGCTTTAAAAAGTTTTTAAAATTTTGTGAATTTCGTGCATAACCCAGAACTTGAAATTCCGGGGTGTTACAAGGTGCCTTGCCAATTGCACTAATAAAGACCCTACAACAGATCCTAAAGAAATGAGTGAATTGCACTCGTGGGTCTCTAAACTTTTCTAGGATTCTCATCTAGGTCCATATACTATTAAAACGTCCATCTAGATTCTCAAACTATTTAAGACGCTAACCTTAGATCCAAAACCCTTCAACAAAGCAAATTTCCGCCGAGCATCGGCTCCAAGCCATATGGCGGTGGCTGGCCAAAGCCGTAGGTTCATCAAAACGGTCAAAATGGGGATGAAGCAAAACCTCCGAGCACGTCAAAATGATGAGCAGGATTGATGAGGACATCCCTCCATTGTCGGATATTGAGCAAGACCGTCGGCTTCACAACTACACTTACGAGAAGCCAATGACCCGGGCCAAAGCCAAACAAATACAACATGAGGTGAATCTTTTCCTTAATGATTGTGAACTTGAATTTCATAAGAATCATATACTGCCTAATGGAAGTACATTACTTGTTCTCAGGTTTGAATCACAAGACAAAGGCACGGGTTGAGTACCTGAAGGCAAAGAGACTCAATGGAGGAAATTCAAGTTGATGCGTTAATGTACAGATTTTGACTTCCATCTTCGCGGCAAATTCTGTACCATCTTGATTGGAGCAACCCCAAGTATTATAGATGGATAGAAAGCTCTTGAAGTCTACTTTCATATGCAACAAACGGTGCATCCATTGGACTCGTGAGTAGAGAGTTATGCTCATTTTAGTGGAGACTGCTACAGACCCTTTGTATCGCGTTGTGTTCCTTTTTGCCGGTTTGGGCTTGTCCGATCCGAATAAAAAGGAACAGACCGTTGTGTTCCTTTTTGCCAGTTTGGGCTTGTCCGATCTGAATAAAAAGGAACAAACTCGCAGCAGACTTAGCATTATGGTGTCGGGCCTGTTTGGAAAGGCCCAAACCCAGCTAGGAGGGGTGTTCCTAGTATAAATAGCACTTGTACACCTGCTGGAAACCCTAACCACGAATTGAACTCAGAAAAATAGAGAAGCCAAGTGCTCTTATCCTTAGGGTTGTGCCATTGTTGCCCCCTTGAGGGTTGGGAGTTTTCTCTACCATTTGTTCTTGTGTTTTCTTGTGATTTGCAAGAGCTTTGCCTCACCTTTGCGTGGTTCGGGTAGGCATTGACCAAAGCGTGTGGTTGGGCGAAATCTTTTGTCACAGGTGGCTGTTCTAGCAGCTGTTGGTGTCATCGGTTCGTCAGGTTGCACGGGTCAAGTTATCCCTCGATCCTACGACGAGAAGATCGGGCAAGCCCCCGCATCATCTTGGTATCAGAGCTACGGTTTCCTCCGTAGGATCTTTACCCCTGTTATCCCTAGTTTCCCCTTTGTTTTCCCCTTTGTTTGCTGTCCTAAACTGAAAATCCCAAAAATTTCTATATCCGACAACCCGATCTGAAATTTCAGCGAGTTTTGTTAAGTTTTAGTCCAATAGATCGAGTTTGGTTGTTGAATCTTTGTGTTCCCCTTCGTATTCCGCCTCTGATTTGTTTTCCCCATTTGTTCCCCATCAAGATTTGTGTTTTTCCCTTCGTTTTTGTGTTCTTGGTCGAGTCCATTTTCAGCCCGAAACATTTTCGCGGCCAGATCTGAAATTTGGACACCACACACCAAAACATGCATAACTTTTGCATATGAAATCCGTTTTTGGTGTGCTTTAGCTCGTTGGAAAGCTGGTTTCAAGGCCTATCAGAATATTAGGTGCTTGCGTTGTGAATCTTGCAATTTGTTACTGATTTATGCACGAAAATCTTCAGTTACCACTGCTCTTGAAATTTTAGATTGCTGAAACTGAACTTTACTTTGAGTGGCAATCAGTAAAATTCAGTAGTGAACCATCATACTATCCTTTGTGAAAACTTTGAACCTATTGAGACTAGTTGTAGGTTATTGCTTGGGCTTTGCATGTTGCTGAAACTGAAAGTTACTTCGAATATATATATTGCATTGTAAAATTCTCTGGTGTGCTGATTTCAGTAGCAAAAAGAACAAAAAAAAAGAGAAAAGAGAACAAGAAACAGACCAAAAAAAAAAGAGGATCAAGTGCTGAGATCACCACATTGAGTGTACTTCTGTATTGTTCAGTTTCATAAAGTCAACATTTGTGCAAATCTTGTAGCCCCATCTTTTATGTAAGCAATCAGCTAGCGTCTCTCCATAACTTGTGTAGCATTTGAGCTTTGTTTTTTATTGAAATTTTCAGTTAGCTCTTTTCCTTGGCTGCAACAAGTTCCCCCATCTTGTGTGTGAGTTGCTAAACACATTTTCTATATACATTGTCTTGCATTTCAGCAACTCGACTTTGTTATCTTGGTTGGATTTTTACTTAACTTTACAATAGCTTGAAGTTTCAGATTGCATACCACATATATAACCTTCCAAGCTCCACATATAACCCTATGTTTATGATGCATTGTGACTTTGATTTCGCTTGATCTATCACCTTTGTCGTGCCTACTACCACCAAGGTTTGTGCAGCTCGCAAATTTCAGCAAGGACGCATAAGAACAAACGTGGTAAGAGAAGGTGAGATTGAGTGATTTTCACAACATACACAATTTGGATTTGTCTTGTGTTTTCTACTAATCATGGCAGGAGAAAGTGGAGAGCAACAACCAACTTATGTTACACAAGATCAACTGAAGAAGTTAGTGGAAGACTTCAATAAACAGCTAAATGACAACATGACCAACATCCAAGCCACAATGGTTGCTGAAGTGGTGAAGGCTATGAAAGAAGGTGGCGCCACGGGTGTACATGATGAAGAGCTGAATGAGACCGATGAGGAGTTGGCCGCTCGGCTACAGCGGCAAGAGCAAGCGAATCTGAACACCCATGTGCATGGTCGTGGTGGTGGTGCCTTTGGCCGAAGAGGAGGTCGTGGGTGTGGACGTGGTGCTGCACCTGAAACTAACCCAGAAGATACATTTAGGTTGCACCGCAATGATAATTTTCAGCGTCGAAACCGCAGTGACAATGATCAGCCCAATGAAGAGAAGTTTGGGAAGCTAAAATTCAGCATGCCGAAATTTGAAGGCACATCTGATCCTGATGCATATCTCACATGGGAGTTGAAGGTTGATAAAATCTTCCGTGTGCATAATTATTCAGAGGAGAAGAAAGTGCATATGGCTGCACTTGACTTTGATGGATATGCTCTCATTTGGTGGGAACAAATTCAGAACCAAAGGGAGGAGAATGGTGAATTACCAGTGGCAACATGGGCTGAAATGAAGAGAGAAATGAGAGCACGATTTGTCCCAAAACATTACAAACGTGATCTCTTTGATAAGTTGCAGAATTTGAAGCAATGTAGCAAGTCCGTTGAGGAGTATTACAAGGAGATGGAGCAGGCCATGATTCGAGCTCGTGTTCATGAGGATGAGGAGCAGTCCATGGCACGATTTCTCTCCGGTCTTAACAAGCCAATCAAACGTGTTGTGGAATTTCAGACCTACAACAATGTAGTGGAGCTAGTGCACATTGCACAAAAGGCTGAGCGGCAATTGCATGATGATGCTAAACCAAGCAAGCAATCAAGTTTCAGCTCAAAGGCATCATCAAGCGCTCCAAAATCAGCAAGGTTTGATTTGGGACGTGGCATGTTTTCATCTAACTCAAGTGCCAATTCAAAAGTTCAATCCTCCTCTGTTGGAAAATCTGCTCCATCACCAAATAAGGAGAAATCTACTCGGCAAACGCCAAACAAGTCCAATGGTACAACCGGTTCTACATCAAAAAGTAGTAGCATTCAATGCTTCAAATGCTTGGGCCGAGGCCATGTTGCGAGGGAGTGTCCTAACAACCGTGTTGTGATAGTGACCGAAGGAGGAGAATATGATTCAGCTAGTGAAGATGAATGTGAACTTCTTGCTGAAAATGACACCTTTGATAATGCACAAGAAGATGAAGGTGGTGACTATGAGGCATATCCTTTTGAGGTTGGCAACACTATTGTGGTCACCAAAACATTAAGTGTTCAGATCAAAGATGAAGAGAAGGCCCAAAGGTTCAACCTATTTCAGACCCAAGCCAAGGTAAATGACAAGTTGGTGAAACTGATAATAGATGGTGGTAGCTGTCACAACCTTGCAAGCAAGGAAATGTGTGAGAAATTGGGGCTGACCATGATAAAGCATCCACACCCGTATCATGTGCAATGGTTTAGTGATTGTGGAGATGTCAAGGTGCAACATATGGTGAGGGTTACGTTCAACATTCATGACTACACCGACACCGTTGAGTGTGATGTTGTGCCCATGACGGTTTGTCACTTGCTATTGGGAAGGCCATGGCAATTTGATAGGCATGCTTTACATGATGGATTTGCAAACACATATGCTTTCAAATGGCAAGGAAAAGGTGTCAAGTTGCTGCCCATGACTCCCACTCAAATCATAGCAGCCAACATGCAAAGAAAAATGAATGAGAGTGAGGGACGAAAGAAAAACACTAGTGCTGTCCACAAATCGGTGAGTGAGCGCCACAAGCCAAACATGAGTGGAAAAGGAGAGCTTGAGAGAAAAAGCATGGTCATGGTAGCCACCAAATCTGAAATGAGAGAAATGAGAGAAAATCCCAGCTTCATGCATTTTGTACTCTTGTACAAAGATGCAATTCTTTCCACTAACGACATGACCTCTCTTCCTAGTGTTGTTTCTAATGTGTTGCAGGCTTTTAATGATGTGTTTCCGGAGGAGATACCTGCTGGTCTACCTCCACTTCGAGGGATCGAACATCAAATTGATCTCATCCCCGGAGCTTCACTTCCAAACCGGCCACCATACCGCACAAATCCGGAAGAGACAAAGGAGATTCAACGACAAGTGCAAGAACTACTTGACAAAGGGTATGTGCGTGAAAGTCTTAGCCCTTGTGCTGTCCCTGTTATTCTTGTTCCTAAGAAAGATGGTACATGGAGAATGTGTGTTGATTGTAGGGCTATTAACAATATCACTATTCGATATCGTCATCCTATTCCTAGGCTTGATGACATGCTTGATGAACTTAGTGGTGCTGTTATATTCTCTAAAATTGACCTACGTAGTGGGTACCATCAGATTAGGATGAAGGAAGGAGATGAATGGAAAACAGCTTTCAAAACAAAATTTGGCTTGTATGAGTGGTTAGTAATGCCTTTTGGTTTGACTAACGCACCCAGCACTTTTATGCGCTTAATGAATCATGTTTTGAGGGCTTTCATTGGAAAATTTGTTGTGGTTTATTTTGATGATATCTTGATATACAGCCGTACAATGAAAGAACATATTGAGCATATAAAAATGGTTTTGGAGGTGCTTAGAACTGAAAGGTTGTATGCTAACATGGAAAAGTGCACCTTTTGCACCGACAAAGTTGTGTTTTTGGGCTTTGTTGTTTCAGGACAGGGAGTAGAAATGGATGAATCAAAAGTTGAGGCTATCAAGAATTGGCCCACCCCTGTCAACGTGAGCCAAGTGAGAAGCTTTCATGGCCTTGCTGGTTTCTACCGGCGCTTTGTGAAGAATTTCAGCACCATTGCAGCCCCATTAAATGAGCTAACAAAGAAGGGTGTTGAATTTGTGTGGGGTAAGTCACAAGAAGCTGCTTTTCAAGAGCTAAAGAATTGTTTGACTTCAGCCCCATTGCTTGCTTTACCTGATTTTCAGAAATCATTTGAGATAGAATGTGATGCTAGTGGGATAGGCATAGGAGGTGTCTTGATGCAAGATGGCAAGCCCATAGCTTATTTTAGTGAGAAACTTGGTGGTGCTCAACTGAATTATCCTGTTTATGATAAAGAATTGTATGCTCTAGTTCGTGTGCTTGAAACTTGGAAACATTACCTATGGCCTAAAGAATTTATCATTCATTCTGATCATGAGGCTTTAAAATACTTGAAAGGTCAAGCAAAACTGAACCGTAGGCATGCAAAGTGGGTTGAGTTCATTGAGTCTTTTCCCTATATTGTCAAGTACAAGAAAGGGAAGAAAAATGTTGTTGCCGATGCTTTATCTAGAAAAAGTGTTTTGCTTAATCAATTGCAGGTCAAGGTTCCAGGATTAGAAAATATAAAGGAGCTATATGCCACTGACCTTGTTTTTGCAGAACCATACTTGAAGTGTCAAGAAGGGAAAGGATGGGACAAGTACCATTTGCATGATGGGTTCTTGTTCCGAGCTAACAAATTGTGTGTTCCAGATTCGTCCATTCGTTTGCTCTTATTGCAGGAATCACACATGGGAGGATTGATGGGTCACTTTGGTAGAGAAAAGACTTACATGATGTTGAGTGATCACTTCTACTGGCCTAAGATGAGGCATGATGTGGAGAGGATGGTGCAGCGGTGCGTCACTTGCCACAAGGCCAAATCAAAAGTGAACCCCCACGGTTTGTATACTCCACTCCCCACTCCAAATGCACCTTGGGAAGACATAAGCATGGATTTTGTTTTAGGCTTACCTAGGATTAAGAAGGGGAGGGATTCAGCTTTTGTTGTAGTGGATAGGTTCTCAAAAATGGCACATTTTATTCCCTGTCATAAGAGCGACGATGCGTCGCATGTAGCTGACTTGTTTTTCAGGGAAATTGTGAGACTACATGGCGTGCCTAGAACCATTGTTTCAGATCGTGATGTGAAATTCATGAGCTATTTTTGGAAGACTTTGTGGGCCAAACTTGGGACAAAGTTGTTGTTCTCAACAACTTGTCACCCACAAACTGATGGACAGACGGAGGTGGTGAACCGCACATTGTCCATGCTGCTACGGACAATGATCAAGAAGAATCTCAAGGAGTGGGAGGACTTCTTGCCCCATGTTGAGTTTGCATACAATAGGGCAGTCCACTCGACAACACAAATGTGCCCATTTGAAGTTGTGTATGGTTTCAAACCAATAACACCACTTGACTTGCTGCCACTTCCACTTCAAGAGCGTGCAAATATGGAGGCCTTCAAGAGGGCTGATTATGTGAAGCAAATCCACAAGAAGACCAAACAAGAGATCGAGAAGAAGTCAAGATACTATGCTGCAAAGGCAAACAAGAATCGCAAGAAGATGATCTTTGAGCCTGGTGATTATGTTTGGGTCCATCTTCGGAAAGACAGATTTCCAGAGAAACGCAAGTCCAAGTTGTTGCCTCGAGGTGATGGCCCATTCAAGGTTCTTGATAGAATAAATGACAATGCATACAAGATTGAGCTTCCGGGAGATGAATATGCAGCGAGCAACACCTTCAATGTTACTGACTTGTCTCCGTACCACGGTCATGAGCAATCAGAGTCGAGGTCGACTCTTTTTGAAGAAGGAGAGGATGATGAGGACATCCCTCCATTGTCAGATATTGAGCAAGACCGTCAGCTTCACAACTACACTTACGAGAAGCCAATGACCCGGGCCAAAGCCAAACAAATACAACATGAGGTGAATCTTTTCCTTAATGATTGTGAACTTGAATTTCATAAGAATCATGTACTGCCTAATGGAAGTACATTACTTGTTCTCAGGTTTGAATCACAAGACAAAGGCACGGGTTGAGTACTTGAAGGCAAAGAGACCCAATGGAGGAAATTCAAGTTGATGCGTTAATGCATAGATTTTGACTTCCATCTTCGCGGCAAATTCTGTACCATCTTGATTGGAGCAACCCCAAGTATTATAGATGGACAGAAAGCTCTTGAAGTCTACTTTCATATGCAACAAACGGTGCATCCATTGGACTCGTGAGTAGAGAGTTATGCTCATTTTAGTGGAGACTGCTACAGACCCTTTGTATCGCGTTGTGTTCCTTTTTACCAGTTTGGGCTTGTCCGATCCGAATAAAAAGGAACAGACCGTTGTGTTCCTTTTTGCCAGTTTGGGCTTGTCCGATCTGAATAAAAAGGAACAAACTCGCAGCAGACTTAGCATTTTCGTGTCGGGCCTGTTTGGAAAGGCCCAAACCCAGCTAGGAGGGGTGTTCCTAGTATAAATAGCACTTGTACACCTGCTGGAAACCCTAACCACGAATTGAACTCGAGAAAAATAGAGAAGCCAAGTGCTCTTATCCTTAGGGTTGTGCCATTGTTGCCCCCTTGAGGATTGGGAGTTTTCTCTACCATTTGTTCTTGTGTTTCCTTGTGATTTGCAAGAGTTTTGCCTCACCTTTGCGTGGTTCAGGTAGGCATCGACCAAAGCGTGTGGTTGGGCGAAATCTTTTGTCACAGGTGGCTGTTCTAGCAGCTGTTGGTGCCATCGGTTCGTCAGGTTGCACGGGTCAAGTTATCCCTCGATCCTACGACGAGAAGATCGGGCAAGCCCCCGCATCAAGGATGCAAAGAACACATTTTATAGCTACGAACTTTAGGAGCTCATTGAAATATGGTAGGAGTGAAAACCTATGTTTGAAAGAAGGTACAAAATATTAGGATGTCATTGAGAAGCTTCGTGGGAAGATAGACATCGAAGAGATGTACGATGATGATAGCTAGAATTCTGGCTTCAACAATAACATAGACCATCGAAATAAAAGCACACACCGTTTTATGGTTGAGCCCAACTTGTCATGGAGCAGATTACGTGTGCAATGCAACAATGAGTCAGAACAGATCATGCGTATTTGCCTTGCTAAAGGACTTTGGACCTAAGGTTAGCGTCTTAAATAATTTGAGGACCCAGATGGGCGTTTTAATAGTTCATGGACCTAGATGAGAACTCTAGAAAAGTTTAAGGACCTACGGTGCAATTCACTCTATAGAAATTAAAGAAAAGTACATCCCACACAAAACTTAATTATTTTTCCTTTAGAAACTATCATCAAGTAAGTAAAGAAATCTCCGTAAAATACAAATCTCATGTTCGAAATGCCACATGTTGCTCAACTTAAACTGCTGTACAGACCAATACTGGTAAGATGCATTATATGCAAAAAAAAAAAAAAAAAAAACGGTTTCAATGGGGGAAAAACATAGAAGTTTGGGCATCAGAATCCAGGGACGATCATGGCGGAGAACCAAATCACCAGGTCGTCGGCGTGGGTTGTCTCACCAGTGCGCTTCACTGCCACTGGCCGTCTGTCCCCGTCTACCACATAAACCCGGCAGAGCGGGCACGTTCGCTTGCAGGACGTCTGCAGCCACCGGTCGACGCAATCCCGGTGGAAGGTGTGCCGGCACGGCAGCCGCCGTGTGGCCTCGCCGGTGCGGATCCTTGACAGGCACACACGGCACTCCTCCGCTTGACTGGTCCCGCAGTCGGCCTTTGTTGCTTCCGATGGTGCCTTGATGCACAGCATCTTGGAAATATAGGAGAGGAGGTCGCTCATGCTGGCTGGTGTGGCCGAGTATATCAGAAATGCAATGGTGCTGCGCAGCAGGGGCGTGATTGCTTGGTTATGGATCACTGATCAGGTGGCTCAATTTATGGGTTTGTTGGAGAGGAGTTGTCAATATTTTGGGTGCGTTGAGAGATCCACATTGGGAGCTGGTGCACCTACACTGCTACATTTCTTTTCCACCACGCATGAATAAAGCGGGGGACTGACGTTCACTGGCTTATTGCAGGTGTGGTCTGATCAGTGAGCAAAAAGTAGATGGGACAACATCACCTAATATATGGCAATGCCCATTGCATTATTTATTTATTTATTAAGCTTAGGCTTTTTAAAAAGGTTAGATGCTAAGCTCTTTTTTACTATTTAGATCCATATCGTTTGCTAGCATGTTTAGCTGTTTGTTGGCTTACAAATTTATTGCCTACGGGAGGGTGATGATTCATACTACGTCCTTACTAAATTGTTGTCGTCGTTGATTTTTTTTGTTAAGTTTGACCATTTGTCTTATTCAAATAGTTTAACAAATATCATATATTTTGTTGGAATATGTTTTATCACTAAAGAAACTTGAAATGTAGCATATTACTTTTTGTATTTGAAGAAATTTTTTAAATAAGACGAATGGTCAAACGCCACGAAAAAGTCAATGGCGATAACTATTTAGTAAAGGAGGGAGCATATCGTAAGGTGTCTGTTTGTCTTAATTTAAAATGAATATAGTAAACATTTCCTTTGAAATGTGTGCCGCGACAAATTTCTTCCCAAGGCTCTTTTGACATTGCCGATCAGCTACATGAAGTTTTGTATTCAAAAGGTTGGTACGGTGAAGACCACAAACTTTCTTTGTTCTCTGTTTCCAACAACCGGTATCAGAAGCTCCTGTTTATCAGCTAAGACAGGCCTAATTGTGTACTTAGTGGTGGCATAATCTTTATTTGTGCAGTGACAAATTAGTGAAATAGTAAAATGCATGAGTTACCATTGTACTTATCTAGCCATTTCAAATTAACAATTATCCTTATAAAATTGTAAAATACGACCACTAAGCTAGCTCCTCTACAACAATATGGTCATCATTTTCATAGTTTTAAGTATTTTAATGATGTAACAGAGTGTATAATCCTGACTTACCTTCCTGGGTGTATTCAACAGGATCAGAAGCACTAAGTAAATTTTATCACAATTTTCGTTTCTTTCATTGACGCTACCATTAATTCTACACATTTTCAATTAGACTTCGGTCCGAACTCCGTTTCGGATGTTCAAGCACATCATGGAAAGATCACGGAGTCTACTTTCCAACGGATCCGAGATCAAGTCTATATCTGCTCCAAGTCGACCGCAATCTTCATTTAAGTGCAGAGATATCAAAACTGTCCAGTTTTGGCCCAATGGGCCGTGTATCAAGTTGAGTCTACTAAGGACGCGTCCTAGGGTTGGAGGACGACTCCAACACCCCTGTGGTCGTCCCTCTACGTTTTTATACCCCTTGGTCGCCGCCAAGAACACTTGGTTTTGTTTATTTGCAAGTTAGCTTAGCTACTTCATCGTACACGCGCGCGTTGGCAAAACCGTCCGTATACTTGTATTCAGGACCCCACCATAGTTGAACTAGTTTGTGAGCTTCAATTCCATTTTGAAATTTCAGTGCTTGTTTACTTGTTCTTGCAAGTTGTTCGATTGCTTGCAGGACGAGTGCCCTCGTGGCCGGTGGTCGCCCTTCCACTAGATTGCGGCAACCATTGGAGGCGGTGTATCGGTTGCTAAGGCGCAGTGTTTTCAGACGGTTATAGTCGGGCCGTGAACGTCATTTCTATCCACCAAATCGAGTTATCTTCATCTCTCATCGAAAGATCGGCACCAAAACCGTCGTGGGTTCATATCAATTGGTAATCAGAGCAAGGTTTATGGGTGAGAGACTCCCTGTTTTTCGTTAAATTTTTTTCTTTCCCATAGTCCATGAAAAGCCAAAAATATAGTAGAATTATTACATGAATCCCATAGACTCTTTGAGCCTTTTTACTAGTACTGCTTAGTTACGACTTGTTGCGTTTTGGGTTGCTTCGGTTTTGTCAAGCTGCTGGTCAAAGTTCTAGTCGTTTAGAGTTTCGAGTTCGCCACACATTCTGATCGTTTAATACTCGGTTTCAGTTCTGTTGTTGCTATCCGAGTTCTGTGCCACCATACCCTGATCCGAGTAGAACACAAGTTTGATCTATTGCTACTATCATTTCATACTCGGTTTCAGTTTCATTATTTCTTATACGTGTGTCCACATCCTGTATTGAGCATACACCCATCATACATAATTGAGTTCGCCATTCTAATTCTCTAGAGAGAGAGAGATAGAGAGTGCATACTTGGTCATTATCTTTTCCCTTGTCATATAATCAGTTTCTGAGGTTGCCCTAAAAAACAAAAAAAAAAACAAAAAAAGAGAAAAAAAGAGAAAAGAAAAGAAAAACAAAAACAGAAAGAAAGAGTTTCATCCTTGTGTTTGTTCCTTGTTTGCGGCTGGTAATTGGTGTCTTTCCTTTGTGTCTAGGCTCGCGTCTCTAGCATGGTCTAGGCTAGGACCAGCACAGTACCACCATTGAACCATTATTCAACTTGCTTTGTGACTAACGTGGTGCTAGTATTTTCTTCTGCATTGCATTCAGCCCACCTATAGCTCCACATATCCGACTACGGCTTGACGGTTGTTGTTGCTACAACACCGATACACTTCTTTCCAGGTGCTCGACTTGTTGGTTGTCGACCCTCCTGTTGAGCGAGGTAAGAACGGGTAAGAGCTCGTGTAACAAGTTGTGAGTGAGGGCATTGCTGTAGCACTAGGATTTTTTTTCTCTCTCTTCACTTGTCTTTCCTTTTGTTCGCGTGTTTTTTTTTGTCATGGCAGGTTCGGAAGATGAGGGTAGTGAGCACGATTCCCCGCGCTCGAAGACGTTCAAAGCTGCGGTGCGAGGGCTGAAGCTAGAGACGGACGAACTTGTGGCTGATTTACGAGTCACGAATGAACGACTTGGGGCGATGGAAGTTTCACAAGTTGTTGCAAGCAACAAGCTTGGGACAATGGATGCATCTATTAAACGTGTTGACACGAGCCTGGCTGCTTTGTTGCGGCGTTTTGATGACTTGATGGCACGGGAATCTGGGCGGCGTCCAACAACCAATGAAGAGAAGGTAGAGGATGCGGAGCACAATTCCGATGCCTACTCTGCTGATACGGAACTTGAAGGTAGTGTGAATCAGCGTCGGCTACGTCATAATCGCCATGCCACGGGTGGTCACCGTCGATGTGAGGTACGCAACAATGATGATGCTTTTGCAAATATTAAGTTTAAGATACCTCCTTTTGATGGTAAATATGATCCTGATGCTTATATTACATGGGAAATTGCTGTTGATAAAAAATTTGCATGTCATGAATTTCCTGAAAATAATAGAGTTAGCTGAAAATAATAGAGTTAGAGCTGCTACTAGTGAATTCACTGATTTTGCTTCAGTTTGGTGGATTGAATATGGCAAGAAAAATGCCGATAACATGCCTCACACTTGGGATGCATTGAAACGGGTCATGCGGGCTAGATTCGTACCTTCATACTATGAACATGATTTGTTAATAAATTACAACCATTGAGACAGGGTTGTAAAAGTGTAGAGGAATATTATCAGTAGTTACAAATGGGCATGCTTCACTGTAAATTAGAGGAGACTGCTAAAGCTTCTATGGCTAGATTTATGGGTGGTTTAAACCGTGAGATTTTTGACATTGTCAATTATAGAGATTACAATAATATGAATGCATTGTTTCACCTTGCCTGTAGGTTGAAAGGGAAGTGCAGGGACGGCGTTTGGGCTCTTCACATAACTTTTCTACAGGAAAGAATACTTCATGGCAGTGACGCACTACTACTCCAAGTGCGCGTGACCACCTCCTCTTCTTCAGCTCCGGTCGCACCTTCTGCAGCCAACAAGCCACGTCCTGCTTGATGAGGACATCACTCGTACAAATACAACCAACACTCTCTCATTTGATATTCATGATCCAATCATGAGAGCTGAAGCGCGAATTTGGAATTTATCGGTGAGCTCGTTTCTAATGCCTTCCTTATATAGTTTTGAGAATAAAATACTACCTAATGATTTAATTATTGTTAGAAACCATGGAGATGATGAGGATATATGGCTAGAGAGGTGCTCAAAAGCGTGGAGGGCCGGCCATGTATTGCAAATCAAGTGGGAGGCCCAATCAAAGTCGGTTTCGGGTCCTATTCGGACTCCAGGACCAGTCCGCAATAAAACGGACGCCCAGGGCGCATACGAGCTCCGTTTTGGCCGTTCTACATATGGTTGGAAAGATAAGAAGACCACCTTTCCAATGGCGCTGGTTTGAGGTCCAAATTCGTTCGGAGTCGATAGGAACCGTCGAAACAATTTGACGGATAGAATCTGTCTCGGTGCTGAGTCACCGTTATATCGCTATTGGGCTTTGTATCAAGTTGGGCCCAATAGGGGCGCGTCCTAGGGTTGGAGGACGACCCCCACCATGTCCTAGTCGTTCTCTCCCTTTCTCTTATACCCCCATAGCCGCCACAAACAGATTGGGTTTTGTTTTGTTAGTTTAGCCATTGCTACTACCTTGTAGACGCATGCGTCGGCTAGACCATCCGTTCTACTTCATTCAGAACCACACCTTTGTGAGTTGAGTTACTTGTTTATCTTGTTCTTGCTTGTTCTTCGATTGCTTGCAGGAATTACCCTCGTGGTTTGGTTAATCGTGCTCCGCAAGATCGTGATTAACCGCTGGAGTTGGTGTATCGGTTGCTAAGGCGCATCCTTTTTGGCTGTAGTCGGGCCGTGAACGTCTCTCCAGTGAAAATCGACGTTATCCCCTCTCATCGAAAGATCGGGCAGCACCTGTGTACTTATCACTGCTCCCTCCATTGCAGCAACGAAGGCTTCCTCCAAGCCTGCCGAAAGCACTTCTTCAGTTGCATCTACAGGAAGAACGAGGGAAGTTCAATGTCATAGGTGCAAGGGCTTTCGACATGTGATTCGAGACTGTACAAGCAAACGAGTTTTGGTTGTCAAGGATGATGGTGAGTATAGTTCTGCTAGTGATTTCGATAAAGATACACTTGCTTTGCTTGCAGCTGACAATGCAGGTCATGAGGGGCACACAGAAGAGAATATTGGCGCCGACGATGCAGCACACTATGATAGCCTTATTGTGCAGCGTGTGTTGAGTGCACAAATGGAGAAAGCGGAGCAAAATCAGCGACACACATTGTTTCAAACAAAGTGTGTAATTAAAGAGCGTTCCTATTGCATGATCATTGATGGTGGTAGCTGCAACAACTTGGCGAGCAATGAGATGGTGGAGAAGCTTTCACTCACCACCAAGCCCCATCCACATCCATATTACATCCAATGGCTGAACAATAGTGGTAAGGCAAAGGTAACAAAATTGGTGCGAATTAAATTCACTATTGGATCATATCGTGACGTTGTTGAATGTGATGTAGTATCAATGCAAGCATGTAATATTCTGCTAGGTAGACCTTGGCAATACGATAGAGATTCCATGGATCATGGTAGATCAAATCAATATTCATTTCTGTACCATGATAAAAAAATTGTGTTACATCCTATGTCTCATGAAGCTATTGTGCATGATGATGTTGCTAGAGCTAGAAAATTGCAGTCACAAGAACAAACTAAAAGTGAAAACCATAATGCTATTAAATCTGATGTAAAAACAAAAATGAAATCACTTTGAAGGGAGGTTGCATGCTTGCTACTAAATGTTCTATTCACAAATTGATTGCCTCCACTTCTGTTTCCTATGCTTTGGTATGCAAAGGTGCGTTGTTTTCACTTCATGATATGCAACATTCTTTGCCTCCTGTTGTTTCTAACATTTTGCAGGAGTATTCTGATGTGTTTCCTAGTGAAATACCACCGGGGCTACCCCATTTGCAAGGAATTGAGCACCAAATTGACCTCATTCCTGGTGCTTCATTGCCCAATCGTGCACCATATAGAACCAACCCAGAAGAAATGAAGGAGATTCAGCGCCAAGTGCAAGAATTACATGATAAGGGGTATGTACGTGTGTCTCCTAGTCCTTGTGCTGTTCCGGTAATTTTAGTACCTAAGAAAGATGGGACATGGCGTATGTGTGTGGATTGTAGAGCTATTAACAATATCACTATTCGATAGCGTCACCCTATTCCACGCCTAGATGATATGCTTGATGAATTGAGTGGTGCTGTTGTGTTTTCTAAGGTTAATTTTCGTAGTGGGTACCACCAGATTCGCATGAAATTGGGAGATGAATGGAAAACAACTTTCAAAACTAAGTTCAGTTTATATGAGTGGTTAGTGATGCCTTTTGGATTAACTAATGCACCTAGTACTTTCTTGATGTTGATGAACGAAGTTTTGCGTACTTTTACTAGAAAATTTGTGATAGTATATTTTGATGACATATTGATTTACAACAAGTCTTTAGATGAACATCTTGATCATTTACGTGCTGTTTTTTATGCTTTACATAATGCACGTTTATTTGGTAACCTTGACAAGTGCACCTTTTGCACGGATCGAGTTTCTTTTCTTGGCTATGTTGTTACTCCACAGGGAATTGAAGTTGATCAAGCCAAGGTGGAAGCGATAGGGTGTCCTGTTCCAAAGACTCTCACACAGGTGCGGAGTGTTTTGGGTCTAGCTGGATTCTATCGCCGTTTTGTGCGTGATTTCAGCACCATTGCTGCACCTTTGAATGAGCTTACAAAGAAGGGAGTGTCTTTCTCTTGGGGTCCAGCACAAGAGAATGCATTTATCATGCTAAAAGATAAGTTGACACATGCACCTCTTCTCCAACTTCCTGATTTCAATAAAATTTTTGAGCTGGAATGTGATGCAAGTGGGATTGGGTTAGGTGGTGTTTTGTTACAAGAGGGCAAACCTATTGCATATTTTAGTGAGAAATTGAGTGGGCCTGTTTTGCATTATTCTACTTATGATAAGGAATTATATGCTCTTGTGCGTACTTTAGAAACTTGACAGCATTATTTGTGGCTCAAAGAATTTGTTATACATTCTGATCAAGAATCTTTAAAGCATATTCGTAGTCAAGGAAAACTAAACCGTAGACATGCAAAGTGGGTAGAATTTATTGAATCTTTTCCTTATGTCATTAAACACAAGAAAAGGAAGGAGAATATCATTGCTGATGCTTTGTCTCGACGATATACTTTGTTGACACAACTTGACTATAAAATTTTTGGATTAGAAACAATTAAATACCAATATGTACATGATATTGATTTTAAAGATGTGTTGTTGCATTGTGTGGGTGGGAAAACATGGAACAAATTCATCCTCCATGATGGGTTTGTTTTTAGAGCTAACAAGCTATGCATTCCAGCTAGCTCTGTTCGTTTGTTGTTGTTACAGGAAGCGCATGGAGGTGGTTTGATGAGACATTTTGGAGCAAAGAAGACACACGACATACTTGCTAGTCATTTCTTTTGGCCACATATGAGAAAAAATGTTGGGAGATTTGTTGCTCGCTGCACTACATGTCAAAATGCTAAGTGCCGATTAAATCCACATGGTTTGTATATGCCTCTACATGTTCCTAGTGTGCCTTGGGAAAATATATCAATGGATTTTGTGTTGGGATTGCCTAGGACTAGGAAGGGACGTGATACCATCTTTGTTGTGGTGGATATATTTTCTAAGATGGCACATTTCATACCATGTCATAAAACTGATGATGCTTCTCATATTGCTAATTTGTTCTTTCGGAAAATTGTTCGCTTGCATGGTGTGCCAAATACCATAGTTTTTGATCGGGACACGAAATTTCTTAGCTATTTTTGGAGAATTTTGTGGGCTAAATTGGGGACTAAGATTTTATTTTCTACAACTTGTCATCCCCAAACTGATAGACAAACAGAAGTTCTAAAAAGGACTTTATCTACTATGTTGCGGGCTATTTTAAAGAAGAATATCAAGATGTGGGAAGAATGCTTGCCTCATATTGAATTTTCTTATAATGATTCGTTACATTCTACTACAAAGATGTGTCCATTTGAGATTGTCTATGGATTTTTACCTCGTGCTCCTATTGATTTAATGCCTATCCCATGTTCTGAAAAATTGAATTTTGATGCTAAGCAACATGCTGAATTGATAATGAAACTGCATGAAACTACTAAAGAAAACATAGAGCTCATGAATGCAAAGGATAAGCTTACTAGTGATAAAGGTAGGAAACAATTGAGTTTTTAACCAGGAGACATGGTTTGGTTGTATTTGAGAAAAGAAAGGTTTCCTGAATTGAGGAAGTCTAAGTTAATGCCTAGAGCTGACGGTCCTTTTAAAGTTTTAGAGAAAATAAATGAGAATGCATATAAGCTTGATTTACATGCAGATTTTGGGGTAGTCCCACATTTAACATTGCAGATTTGAAGCCCTATTTGGGAGAGGAAGATGAGCTTGAGTCGAGGACGACTCAAATGCAAGAAAGGGAGGATGAGGAGGACATCGGCATCATCGATACGTCCAGACCTACACAAGACCCTATTATTGGACTAATTACGCGTGCTCGTGCTCGACGCTTGAACAATCAAGTGAGTTCGTTCTTAGGCTCTTTTCAATCCTGTTTGGACCATGAAAACGTTTCTACTCTTGTTCTGCTTACGAACGATGGACAGGAGATAAAGGGAAACGGACTCGCGCTGGCTGGATTCAGACTCTAGAAAAAGACCGACTTTTGATGGCTGCCACGACTTCGTCTGAACTCCGTTCGGGGTGTTCAAGCACAGCATGGAACGATCACGGAGTCTACTTTCCAACGGATCCGAGATCAAGTCTATATCTGCTCCGAGTGGACCACAATCTTCATTTAAGTGCACAGATATCAGAACTGTCCAGTTTTGGCCCAACGGGCTGTGTATCAAGTTGAGTCCACTAAGGACGCGTCCTAGGGTTGGAGGACGACTCCGGCACCCCTGTGGTCGTCCCTCCACGTTTTCATACCCCTTGGCCGCCGCCAAGAACACTTGTGTATTTGTTTATTCGCAAGTTAGCTTAGCTACTTCATCGTACACGCGCGCATTTGCTAAACCTCCCGTATACTTGTATTCAGGACCCCACCATAGTTGAACTCAATTTGTGAGCTTCAATTCCATTTTGAAATTTCAGTTCTTGTTTACTTGTTCTTGCTACTTCTTCGATTGCTTGCAGGACGAGTGCCCTCGTGGCCGGTGGTCGCACAGATTGCGGCAACCATTGGAGGCAATGTATCGGCTGCTAAGGCGCAACGTTTTCGGACGGTTGTATTCGGGCCGTGAACATCGTTTCCATCCACCAAATCGAGTTATCTTCATCTCTCATAGAAAGATCAGCACTAAAATCCTCGCGGGTTCATATCATGGACGAGTGAGTCATTGTTAGATGTATGTCGCATCATAAAAATATATAGGCTTAGCCGGATGATGGTTGTATCGATATATATATAGATGAGCATGAGCTATGTAGTGGTAGTGGCTGTATTTTCCAATTTCATCAGTGCAATGATCAAATTGAAAATGTCAAACCAGTACAATGGCTAGTCATGAATTTCGAAAATACATAGTCACCAACATACTAGCCGGTGACAATCTATATTATAACGTATCGGTCTTGTTTGGCCGGCCGCTATGTAGAACGAACACTGGAGAAAGCCACATCAAAAGATCATCAGCGTCACAAGCATATAGGTCTGTCTTTTTGCCCTACATAAATCAAAAATAAAATGAAAAGGGGAGTCTAAGGCCCATCTAGGGGTAGCATTCTAGGGAAAAGTCCTATTTTGCTCCCTCAACTATAGTGGGTATTGCTAGGACGCTCCATGAACTATATAACCGGGTATCTAGACCCTCCAATTATTGATCCGGATGCATTTCCACTCCTCGGGCGGTTTCGACCCAATCGGTATGTATACGTGGCACCGGGCATGCGTCGGACGCTGAATCGGCAGCCCCCGTGCTTGAAATCAAAGAAGGTTCCGGGCACCACCAGGATTCACCATGCCACATTTGCAACCGCGCTTGTCTTCTTCCTCCTTGAGCGAAACAAGTAAACCCTAAGCATTGTTTGCCGGGCCGTCGGCTTGAGCTCGTCCCGGTCCACGAGCAACTCGTGGTCGCTTCTCCTTGAGGATGAGGACGCACGCCATTCCCCCATCCGATACCGCATTGGTCCGCTCGACTACGAGCCACTCATGTTCTATCGCTGCAGGATGATGGCAACACTCTAGATCTCATGGAGCGACGATAACCCCGGGCACCAGTACTTGAAGTGCTACAACGCCCTCGTAAATATTTGTTTGCTTCGATTTATTCAATTTGGTTTTCATTTTGGATTCAATCTGGGTTGAGTTCATCCGATTTCGAAATTCAGGCTGGCGGATGCGACTTCCATAGTTACTATGAGGGTCGGTTCATCCATTTGTGTAGTCTTTGCTCATTCACTTGCGCAATGAGTTTGGTTCTTGAAGAGGCAGAAACTACCGATGAAGAAAACCGTGAAGGAGATTGTTGAGAAGATAGAGGAGCGGGAGACTAAAGTTACCAAGCGGAAGAAGGGGCAAACCACATTCCCTCACCTAGTTTCCTTAGCCCTTTGGTCATGAATTATAACCATGACTTTGTGTCTAATTGTCTCTAGCATAGTGATGATTGGGAAAAATCGTGCCTCAACTATCCACTTGTTGAAGGACTCACACATGTTACTCGTCAACAGATCATAGCTAGATCCTAACCGAACCAAGCTCTGCTCCGAGTGTCATGGGTGGGTGTTCGGAATAGCTTGTGCTCCATCTCTTGTCTTCTCGTGCTAGCTTTGCTCTAGCTATATTGAACAGCATCAAGCATGGAGCTTTTGCACACTTCCAAAAGCTCTTCTGCCACTCCTTTGCCTTGAAGTTCATCTTCCTATTGGCATAAATATGTCTTGCACAATTTCCATGTTTAGCTTCCGGTGCCCATTTGCTCACTGCATCTATGATTCCCTATTCAACAATATGGAGTAAGTAATTGGCTCAAAACAATATGAAGTAGATAGTAATTAAGAATAACATAAACCAAGGATTATGTTATCACGTTTGTATCATTTGATAGGGGAAAACCCGGGGCTGGCCCGATCTTCACGGCAGTAGGTACAAAGGAGGATAACTAGCTGAAAATCAGCAGAAATAAATAGCTTTATACCTGACAAAGGTTGGAGATGTGTAAAGCAACGTGAGAGAGGCACCCGAAGCCTTGAACTCGACTCGATCTCACGAACTTAGAACAGAATCCGGGTAGCTTTAGTCCTGGCCAAGGTTGGATACGACCAAGCGACGGGGAGAGAGGCACCGAAACCTTGTGGACTTCGACTCGATCTCCGAACGACTACGGAACCGCAACCGGGACAAATCCACACAAAACGGTGCAGCCGAACTGGAAATCGTAGAGCACGAATTAGGGAGTCCCGGAGGAATGTTCACATATACCGGTGAGTCGGTCTCTCACAAGTCAATGTAGAACTCGCAAGAAATTTGGAGCAAGTCACTCAACTCTTGGTTGGAACACCATATAGTGGATTTCTTAATTCATAATAGTCTGAGTTTGTCTTTTATACAACTGGTATTTATACTAGGAACATCCCTTCTAGCTAGGTGTGGACGAGGTGAAACTTATTCATGAAGTAAATAAATTGAAAGGTGTGAAAACTGTTATTCTCGAGAGGCCTCGGATGTCCATCGGCCTTTCCGACATGTCTTCACTAAAATGGTCATTACTCCTTAATGGGACGTCCAAATGACAAGCCATTTTTTGGAGGTGAAAGTAGACTTCATTACTTTCCAGCAACATGTATTATGGAAGGTGAAACCCAAAGGTCTTGCATGCATTGCATCAATATTTTGAGCCTTCTGTCAGCATGTTGGTTGTTGCTTCAGCTTCCATATAACACATTTCCTCCTTGGTGTAACTCATCTCCTCTTGTCCAGAAACATCTTCTTCATGTGTGCACCTTAGCAAGACACATGGACAACATTTAGGTAGTATAAAATTCTCATTTATATTAGGCAAAAATTCACTAAGGAGAGGTTCACCTCTTGTTGTAGTTTCTTTGCACGGCTTCGAGTAATCGGTCCTTGTAGTGGCATAGTTAATTCTTCTCTTGATGCAACAGCTCCATAGCTAGGACCATAATCTAAATGAGTACTTCCAGGTGTTTTCATTAGTGGTTGTATGACCAGGCTCTTGGTTTATGTTTTGTTGATCATTGTTTACAAGTGTGGTCGGGATGTCCTCATCATCCTCCCCCTCTTGAAAAGGAGTTGTCCTCAACTCTAAAATTTCATAGGGTGTATAAACCGGTGTTTTTATCTTGTCACATCATCGTCCTCCTCGTGAAAAGGAGTCGCCCTCAACTCTTTGTAGAGTGTGGTTTGTTGCTTCCCTGTTCTCGCAGCAATGCCTTGAGCTTTCCCTTCTCTTGTTATGAATATGTGTTTCCATGGTCTTTGATCATCATATATTGGGTCTTTGATCATCATATATTGCAATTTTGTACATGTAATCATATAGACCAAGTAAAAGTTTTACCTTACATAAAAAATATATGATGATGTTAAGCATAGCGTTCTCCTTTGGTTAATTCTTGAGATGAAGAGATGATGTCCATGTCCATATGTGGGGTGCATCATCCTCCCATACTTGAAAAGTCATCAACAATATTTGTCCACCTAAAAATATTCTATACAAGGCACAAGATTTATCTTCACGAAAGTTCATATATTCAATTACCATGGTGCTCGTGTACAAATATGGACGCACGCCAATCCTCTCCCTTTGCGATCCTGCAAATAACGTATTACCTAGAAGAACAAAAATTTCCTTGATACCACATAATTGATTGGACACATGAGTTTTCATTTTTTTCCAAGTCTAAATTTGTTGAGAAAATGATTTTTTGATTCACCGACAACAAATTATTCTTGTTGTTCAGCTAGTCAAATGTGAAAAAATGGGAACAGATGTTGTCCATTTGCTCACTCAATGAAACACATGTTCCTCCTTCCCCAAAACCGCCTTTCAAAGAATTTTCATCAAATATTCGGCTGAGCTCATGTTGGAAAAAAGTAAAAGCATTGTTCAAAAGATTTTTCACCACTCACCAAATCATCAATATTCTCACAAGTAATACAAAGTGCATAAACATGAAAATTATTGCCGATGTGATCTCCAACCAAATGGAAACTAAACTTGCAGCTATATGGACCATCGAGGCTCTTTATAGATGTTATCTCAAAAATTTTATCAAGCATTTTCTTTAGCTCAAAAATTCTATCGAGCAGTACATAGCAAAAACATTCATCATGGGATATTTTAGTGAGCAAATCAACATGCGAACTCAGTTTCACATGGTCAAATTTATTATCATGTAAATGCTCAAGAGTATAAGAATGATCATTAGTATCAAACTTAAAATATTGGTATTCAAGTTGCAGATTTTCATCACTCATATGAACAGGAGTTTGGTTAAATCAGTAGAATAAGCAACTTTAGAATCATCAAATGAACAAAAGATATTATCTTTCAAATGAGCATGTGTCGGGTACCTAGATTAGGGAACCCTAATCATGGTACTTAATAGCTGGCTAACAGCTCCGTCTTGTACGCATAAAGGATACGGAAGTGGGGCCCGAAACCTCCGCCTCGCCCGACCCCGAGTCGGGCGAGGTCCACGACTTCCGCCTCGCCCGACCCCGGGGCGGGTGGTTCCATGAATCTCCGCCTCGCCCGACCCGAGGTCGGGCGGGCCCACGATCTCCGCCTCGCCCGACTCGGCGTCGGGTGGGACCGCAATCCCTGCCGCGTTTGCCTTTGCTTCGCGGAGAAGCGACCTCACCCACCGGATGGGGGAGGAGTTACGGCGGGCCGGTAGGCGCAATTGCAGCGCACGGGAACTCGTCTCACCAACGAGACGTGATGTGACCG
Organism: Chloris gayana; assembly: GCA_031894775.1. Lineage (NCBI taxonomy): Eukaryota > Viridiplantae > Streptophyta > Magnoliopsida > Poales > Poaceae > Chloris > Chloris gayana. The sequence goes on along the minus strand of JAUNZO010003360.1, from coordinate 10,135 downwards.
GCGCAGTACCCTCCTGTCCCGTTCCGCAGCGCCGCACGCTAGCGCTAGCTTAGCTGCAGAGCAGCGTGATCATTACCAAGCCCATGATGGCTCGTGGACCGGGACGGAGGCCAAGCGATTGACGAGACAATAGCCCGTGATCTGTCCCGGCTGACCAACGGTGTCCGCCCGGGCCTCGTGAGGGCTACGAAAGCCGGGCCCGCGGCCTCCGCCTCGCCCGACTCCGGGTCGGGCAGGTGCACCACTTCCGCCTCGCCCGACTCGGGATTCGAGGCGGCCCCGGCGGTCCTCGCCTCTCCCGTCCGGGACTCGGGCGGGCTCGGCGGTCCCCGCCTCGCCCGACTCGGGGGCAAATGGCTTCCTCATGAAGCTTCACGGGTGAACAGGGATCGCCATAACTCCGCCTCGGGAACTCACCAATCCACGGGGATCGGGTGAGATCAACGCAGCTCCTCTTGTCTCATCTTCACGCGTCGCCGACACCCCGGCTCGACGACAAGACGGAGGCGCCAACACCATCTCTGCCGGAGCCATGATGAACGGGAGTGACGGATGGAGACCGCCATGCGACAGGACGGCTGCCACGGTGATGAGCGTGGCATTGACTCCGGCGCTACCAATCAAGATCGACCGTACGCCGCACGACCGGAGCGCCCAAAGCGGCCCGCATGCGAGCAGGGTAATGAACGGCGGCCCCGACCCCGCTTGGGACGACATGTGGTAACTCGACCCCACCCGTAAGTGGCCCGGCCCTTGGACTATAAAAGGGACCCCACGCACACGCAAGAAGGGGGACACACCCTACGGATCGGGTTAATCGAACTTATCGTACACACATCCTAGAGCGCATTGCACGCAGAGGCTTGGAGCAACCCTCCTCCCTCGTATCCTTTGTAGCTCTTTTCACAAGACGAAACACGAACAATCCTCGAACCGGACGTAGGGCTTCGATTGCCCGAACCAGTATAAACCACGCTCTCCTAAATCATCAAAGGCCCATCCGAGTAGTAGCGTCGATCCCTTCAAAACACAAATTTATTTGTCGGCCGGTTTCACGACACCGACGGTTGGCGCGCCGGGTAGGGGCCTCGACGCGTTCGACGATCTTGAAGATGGCGAGCCACACCGTCGATCGGACTCGAGGCGCCCTCGTGACCTTCGGGAGCCCGGAGTTCATCGTGGCCGGAGCCGGGAGCCCGTCGCGTGTTCTCCCCCGACCTCCCGGTCTCTACACCACTTTCCCGCCGTGTCCGCCGGCGCGGAGCTCGCGGGCATGGCGGACTCCGCGGTGGGTCCGATGCCGCCAGCCACCACCCCTCGCGGGAGTGCATGATGGTGGAAGACGGGGACACCAGCGACACCGACGGCATCAACGACATGGGCCGTGCGGCCCGGCAGCCGCCGGGCTCCCGGCCGGGCGGCGCCGCCGTCCGCGGCGGTAAACGCCGACGGTGCCGGAACGCACAGCCGCACGCCGCGGTGCCGCGACAGCAAACCCCTCCGGGAAGCCCCGAGCCCGGGAGGGGGACGACCTAGAGCGGCTGCTCCGACGCCGACGCGAGGTCGCGGAGACCGAGCGGCGATTGAAGGAGGAGCGCGAACGCCTCGAGCGCGAGGTAACGCGGCGCCGGGCGCAGCGCGAACTCGCTCGCCGGCGTGGGCGCGAAGCCCAAAGAAAGATCCTGGACGAGGCAAACCACCTCGTTCCCGTGTACGAGAGGCCCGGCCGGAACGTGGCTGCGGCCGCGACACCGATGCGCGCGCTTCCGCAACCGGTCAATGAGGACCAGCGGAGGATCCAAGAGGAGGTCGGAGACCTCCCGGACTTGGCGGCCGTCCAACAGAGCCGAGCGTGAGCGAGCTCCGCCGCGCGGCGGAAAGAGGCCGGTGCCTCCTACCACACGCCAGCCGGCCCCGGGACCGAAGGATTCGGCCCACCCAACCGCCGAGCAAAGCGGAACCGGGAACTCGCCGTCGGTTCGGCGGCGGATGGGCGAGTCGCGCGACGCACGAGATACCCCGACCGCCGTGCGCCGGGAACAAAACCGCGCTCCAAGGCGCGAAGCCGAGGACCACGGGTACGCCCCGGCGCGGAGGGCGATTCGATCCGGAGGAGGATAAACCTTCGGTTATGACGGGGCCCAAGGCCTTTGGGCCTCGCCATTCGGCGGGTTCCGGTGCCCCAGCGATTCCGGCCCCCGACAGACATCACCAAATACAACGGGGAGACGAACCCCGCATTATGGCCGGAGGATTACCGCCCGGCATGCCAAGCCGGCGGCGCCACCGACGAGCGGTTCATCATCCGCAACTTACCACTCTTCTTGGCCGATTCGGCCAGGATGTGGCTCGAGCTCCTCCCGGAGGGCTCGATCCACGATTGGTGGGACTCGGAGGAGGCCTTCATCGGCAACCCGTGGGACCTCGGGACCTGCCGCCGACGGGCGGACGAGTCCTTGAGGGACTACGTCAAACGCTTCTCCCGCAAGTGCAACACGCTCCCCAACCTCGCCGACGCAGAGGTGATCTCGGCGTTCATCGCCGGCACCAACAACGAGGGGCTGGTGCACGAACTCGGCCGCAACAACCCGCGCACCGTCAAGGAGCTACTCGACGTGGCAACCAGCCACGCCTCCGGAGAAGACGCCGTGGATGCCCTCCTTCATCGAGCCAAGGGCAAGGCAAAGCGGAACGAGAGTTCCGGTGCGGGCCCGTCCGTCCCACACGACAAGAAGCGAAGCAGAAAAAGAGCGGCGACCGGTGCCGCCGTGACACAAACCTCGTCGCCGCCGCCGAGCGCAAGCCGAAGAAGCCGACCGCCGACGACGGCAACAAGGGCCAGCACTTCGAGAAGATGCTGGAGGCGCCGTGTCCCAACCACGGCCGACCCGTCAACCACGCCCTCAAGGACTGCGGGCCGATGCTCAAGTTCCCGGGTACGAAGGCGAGGAAGTTCGACCCCAAGAACCCCAGCCCCAAGAACGACGACGGCGACGACAAGGACGCGGATGCCGGTTTCCCGCAAACCACCGGCTGCCTCTTGATCTTCGGGCGGCGGGACCGGCTCCTCCGGGCGGCACCGGAAGCGGGAGCGGCGCGAGGTCTACGCCGCCGAACCTGCGACCCCGACCTACCTCAAGTGGTCCGAGGCGGCAATCACGTTCGACCGCAGCGACCACCCCGAGCGCGTTCCCGACCCGGACGTTACCCGCTCGTCGTCGACCCCATCGTCTCCAACAAACGACCGACTAAGGTACCGATGGATGGGGGTAGTGGTCCGAATGTTTTGTATGCAGAGACTCTTGATGCCATGGGGATCAGCCGCTCTCGGATCCGGCCATCGGGCGAGCCCTTCCACGGGGTTGTACCTGGAAAGACGGCCGTGCCGCTTGGACAAATCGACTTGCTCGTCACCTTCGGCACGCCGATCAACTACCGCACCGAGACTCTCACCTTCAACGTGGTGGACTTCCCCGGCGCGTACCACGCCATCCTCGGGCGACCATGTTACGCGAAGTTCATGGCCGTTCCCAACTACATCTACCTCAAGCTCAAGATGCCGGGTCCGAAGGGGATCATCACTCGTGAACACGTCGGTTCGGCGTGCCTACGAGTGCGAGGTGGAGTGCTGCGAGCCGCAGCGGCGCTCATCGACAAGTCCGACTTCCCACAGGTCGCAACTCCGGAGTCGGAGGAAACGCCGACCCCAAAGAAGGCGGTCGGCTCTTTCGAGCCGGCCAAAGACACCAAGATGGTGCCCTCGACCCCGCCGACCCCGAGGGGAAGAAGGTCATCATCGGATCCGCGCTCTCCGACAAATAGGAAAGCGCGCTCGTCGAGTTCCTACACGCCAACAAGGACATCTTTGCGTGGAAGCCCTCGGATATGCCGGAATCCCAAGGAACATCGCCGAGCACTCCCTCAACATCAAGCCGGGATCGAAACCGGTCAAGCAACGACTCCGCCGTTTCGACGAGGAGAAACGCCGGGCAATTGGTGAGGAGTTAGCAAAGCTCCTTGCCGCCGGCTTCATCAAAGAGGTGTACCATCCCGAATGGGTTGCAAACCCCGTACTTGTAAGGAAGAAAACCGGGAAATGGGGAATGTGTGTTGACTACACGAGTCTCAACAAGGCGTGCCCGAAGGATCCGTTTCCCTTGCCACGCATAGACCGGATAGTTGATCGGACCGCGGGGTGCGAAACCCTCGTGTTTCCTAGATGCCTATTCGGGTTATCATCAAATTCCGCTAAGGATTGGTGATCAAGAGGCCACCGCGTTCATCACACCCTTCGGCACGTCATCGTTACATCACTATGCCGTTCGGGTTAAAAATGCGGGAGCCACATACCAACGCTGCATGACCAAATGCTTCGGTGACCTCATCGGACGCATTGTGCGGGCATATGTGGACGACATCGTAGTCAAGTCCGCTCGGACCGACGATCTAGTCGCCAACCTCGAAGCCGTGTTCCAGCGGGCCGAGAGTCAACGGAGTCAAGCTCAACCCCGAGAAATGTGTCTTTGGGGTCCCGAAGGGGATGCTCTTGGGATACGGCGTCTCGCAACGTGGCATCGAAGCCAACACCGAGAAAATCGAAGCCATCGCGAAGATGGGGCCGATAAGAAACGTAAAGGGCGTGCAAAAACTCATCGGCTGCCTCGCGGCGCTAAGCCGTTTCATCTCCCGACTCGGAGAAAAGGGGCTGCCACTTTATCGTCCGCTCAAGAAGTCGGACAACTTTGTCCGGACAGCCGAGGCGCAAGAGGCCCTCGACCACCTCAAAGTCAAACTTTCAAGCGCGCCGATCTTGACTTCGCCGGTCGAGAAGGAGCCTTTGCTGCTCTACGTAGCGGCAACAAATCAGGTGGTGAGTACGGCGTTGGTGGTGGAGCGTGACGAGCCGGAAAGGCGCTCAAGGTGCAACGGCCGGTCTACTACGTCGGCGAAGTCCTTTCCGACCGCAAGACGAGGTGGCCGAAAATCCGAGAAGGTGTTGTACGCGCCGATCATCACTCGGCGCAAGCTTCGGCACTATTTCGACTCTCATCCGTGTAACGATCGTCTCCTCCTTCCCGCTTGCTGAAATTTTGGGTAATCCGGAGGTAGCGATAAAAATCTCGAAGTGGGCGCTAGAATTAATGGACCAGGGTATAGAATACACGTACCCATCCGCCATAAAATCACACACTCGGTAGATTTCATAGCCGAGTGGACGGAGACCCGATTACCCGTAGTTCCGGCGAAACGGATCATTGGCGGCTGTACTTTGACGGCTCCCTCACGAAGAGGGGTGCTGGGAGCGGATGGCAGCTCATCTCGCCGAAAGGTGCATGCATGCAATACGTCATCCGACTCAACTTTCCGGCCTCTCACAACGTGGCCGAATACGAAGCCTTGCTCAACGGCATGAAGGCGGCGATTGATCCGGGGATCCGTAGGCTCGAAGCCTTCGGCGATTCCCGGCTCGTCGTGGATCGGGTGATGAACGAGTCGACTTGCACCAACCCGAAGATGGCGGCTTATTGCGGTGAGATCCGCCGTCTTGAAGAAAAGTTCGATGGATTCCAAGTCAAACATGTCCTTCGGCGGGACAATGAAACGGCCGACTCATTGGCCAAGATGGGATCCAATCGGCTGCCAACACCGGTAGGCGTTTTGCTTGCGACCAGGATGAGCCGTCTATCAAGGAGCCAACGGCGGCCGACCCTGCAAAGGGAGAACAAGAGCCAGCTCCGATCGAGACCGCGGAGGTCCCGGTCGCCGAGCTTGGCGCCAACGACGACACGGCGGGTCCGGTCGACTCGACTCCCGACCCCGAAGGGGACTCGGGGCTGCGCCCAAGTCGGCAGATGATCGGCGGCAGCCCCACCTCGACTATCTCGTTGCGACAAAAATTGCCTCCCGACGTCATGGAAGCGCGCCGACTCGCCCGACGCGCCAAAACCTTTGTCGTGATCGGCGAGGAATTATACAAAAGGGGCACACCGGCGTCCTCCAACGCTGCATCCCTCTCGATGAGGGTAAGCGGCTGCTTCAGGACATCCATGGTGGAACGTGCGGACATCACGCCGCACCACGAAGTCTCGTTGGCAACGCTTTCCGACATGGCTTCTATTGGCCGACCGCGATCGCCGACGCCGAGCAAGTCGTGCGCACCTGCGAAGGGTGTCGGCATTACGCACGTAAAACACACCAGCCGGCCCGGGCCCCGCAAACCATCCCCATAACATGGCCGTTTGCCGTGTGGGGCCTAGACCTGGTCGGCCCGTTCAAAAAGGCACCAGGAGGCTACACCCACTTGCTTGTCGCCGTGGACAAGTTCTCCAAGTGGATTGAGGCGAGGCCGATAGGCAAAATCGACTCGGACCAGGCCGTAAAATTCTTCACCGACATAGTGCATCGGTTTGGAGTCCCAAACACAATCATCACCGACAACGGTACGCAGTTTACGGGAAAAAAGTTCCTAAACTTTTGCGACCACCGGGGCCTCCGAGTTGATCGGTCCGCCGTCTCACACCCCCAAACGAACGGGCAGGTGTGAGCGCGCAAATGGCATGGTCCTCCAAGGACCGAAACCCGGATATTCAGCAAACTCGGAACATTTGCCGGGAAATGGGCGAAAGAGCTCGGTGCGGTGTTGTGGAGCCCGAGGACGACGCCGAGTCGAGCCACGGGTCACACTCCCTTCTTCATGGTGTACGGGGCCGAGGCCGTGCTACCCACGGATCCGGATTATGGAGCTCCGCGCATACAAGTTTTCGATCCGGAACTCAATAAGCGTTATCTCGAAGATGCGCCGGACCAAATCGACGAAACAAGGGAAGCTGCACCGCTGCACTCAGCCGGATACCAGCAAGCACTCCGCCGTTACCACGACCGCAAGATCAAGAAGCGCGCCTTCGAGCCCGGCGACCTCGTCCTTCGACTTCTCCAGGGGAATCAAGGCCGGCACAAGCTAACTCCGCCATGGGAAGGGCCCTACACGGTAGCCGAGGTGCTCCGACCCGGCACGTACAAGCTCAAGGACGCCAACGGAAACGTGCTCACCAACGCATGGAACATCGAGCAGCTACGTCGCTTTTACCCTTAGCTTGTTGTTTCAGTTATTTATGCAAATGAAATAAAGAGACAACTTTTCTCTCTTTCTTGTTGTCTTCGACAAATGACGAGTAAAGTCCAAATTTGCCGGCCGCCGAACACCCGGCGGGTGTGCAAAGGAGGCCGTGTGCGGGTCCCGGCTGTGCCCACGGCTGCGGAACTCACACGAAAATCCCTCGGTGCGGGCCTGGCTCGGACAGAACCTAAGCGCCGACGATGGCTCGGCCGGTCCGACCGGTCGGCTCGGGACTCGACGCCTCTACAGCTAGGAGCGGCCCGAGTTGTCGATCAACCGAATGAAAAATCTAAAGCAACTAGGCGGTCCGAAGGAGAAAGGAGCCACAAAAGGGGAACATGTGGGAAATTTTGAACGAAATTAAAACGGATAACTTGTTCACAAAATAAGCGAGTTCTTCTTCACATCTTGGCCACCCGGCCGACTCGACTACCGGCCACTCGGCCGACTCAACTAACACATTACATTATCTACTCGTCATGTGGCGACGGCGGCGGCGGGAAGGCGTGCGAGGCGAGGAGCTCGGCAAGCTTGGCGGCGATCGGCGCGGCTTTCCCCTTCATGTCCTCGATCTCCTGCTCGGAGAAGCCGGCACCATGCCCAGCCGTGCAAGCGTGTCGAGGTCGAGGTTGTCCTCGAAGTGTGTCTGCTCCAGTACCGAGTCCACAGGACCCCGGCTTCAAAACTCTCACGCCGCAGAGCACCAAAACGATTGGTGATGGAGAGAAGGCGCGGCTCCAAATTGGTGGTCCCGGGCGGCCGTGGCACCTCCAGCTCATTGCAGAGGAACTCGGCACCGATGCGGATTCGGTCGAGCCGAACTTCTTCCCGCCGCAGCCCGTCCGGGTCCATCTTGAGCTCGAAAATGAAAAGGGAGAAGAAATCAGGAGACATGACACCAAAAAAAAAAAAAAAAAAAAAAGAAAAGAAACTTACGATTAACCTCACTCTCCAACGTCGAGAGTTGGGAAGTGAGCTTGGAGACCGATTGGGAGGCGGCCTCCTTGAGCTTGCGCTCGGTGTCCGTCGCCTCGCGCGCGCTCGCCGCGTCCTCCTCGGCCTTCAACGCCCTCACCATCGCCGCCTGGACCTCGGCCGGCCGGGACTCGGCCACCCGGCGGGCGTTCGCGGCATCGGACTCGGCCTTCTTGGCCCTTTCTTCCGCCGTCTCGGCCCTCTTGGTGGCTTCGGCCAGGCGGGACTCGGCCGCCCTGCGCGCATCATTGGCCTCGGCCGCCACCTCGCCGCCTCGGCCCTCTCCTTCTTCGCGTCCTCGGCCTCTCGGACGGCTCCGAGGGCTCGCTCCGTGGCGCTCTCGCGCCTCCCGGTCAAGGCGGGCCCGTTCCCTTTCTTGGAAGCGGATGCGGGCATGCTTGGCCCGGTTCATCATATCCAGGGTCCGAAAAGGAGGAGAAAATCATGAGCGAAGCAAAAAGAGACCGATATTGCGCGAAGGAATGAACACGCGCTCACCTCGGCCGGCTCCGCCGGCCGACCCGACGAGATGGAGCGCCGCGTCCAAGACGTTGGCGGCTCGACCGCGATCGTGGCGGAACGCGCCCCAAATTGTCCGCCTCCGCCGGCTCGTCAAAAGTGTGCGTCGGCCCTTGGGGTCCCACAACGTGCACGACCCCCGGCTCCGGCGCCGGGCCGGTGCGGCGTGGCGGAGGAGCTCGGCGGAGGACCCCGCGGCGGAAACAGCGCGGAGTTGGTAGCCGCCGTCACCATGGCCATCGTTGGCGCCGCCGTCTCCGGCCGACCCCCGCCTTAGTGCTCGGCCGGCCGAGGGGCCGCCGGGGATGGCGCAGCGAGGGCCTCCGATCCTGGGGCCAGCCGCTTCCGAGCCCCGGCCAACGGACCCCGCGGGATGCGCGAATCAACAAACCGAAAGACGAGAAAGAAGAAAGAAAGACAGAAGGAAGCAACACTTACCGGCACGGTTGTCGTTTGGGTGGCGGGCCGACCGCCGACCCGAGATCCTCACGCTGCCTCTTGCCAAGTGCCGCCTCGCGGGCACTCGCGCGCGCCGCTGTCGCGGGGCCGACGTTACCGAAAGACTCGGCGCCGTCGCCGCGCTCGGCGCCACGGATAAAGAGGTCATGGAGGCCGGCGTGGCCGTACTCGGACCCGACAGGGTCGTGGCCACCGCCGGAGCGGAGCCGCCGGCGGGCACGGTCACCGGCGCTCGAACGGACGCCGACGGGGCCGCGGAGGCCATCGCCGCCATCGTCGTCGAGGCGAGCCCTCCCGCCACCGCCGCCGGCACCGCGGTCACCACGGTCGACGTCACCGCGGCGGCCGAGGCCATCATTGCCCCCGCCATGGTCGTCGCCGCGGGGACCCGGTGTGCGGGCGGCGGGGCGGCGTAGTGACGACCGCGGAGATCGGGGCCGCGACCCGGGCACGGCGGCCGGGGTGGTCGGCGTTGTGGTGGTGGAGGGCGCCAAAGTCGGCGCTACGGCGCCGGCATGCGCCTCGGCTCGCGGGGAGCCCGGCGCTCCTTCATGGCTCGGGCCGGCGAGCGACGTGCCGACGTCGTCGCGGCGGGGTCCACTTCCGGAGGGGCCGGCCGAGTCGGGCCCCCGCTCGGTGTCCTCCTCCTCGGCGAGCTCGTCGATGGGAGGGGACATGTCGACGAGCTCCTCGTCGTCACCCCGCTCGTCGTCGTCGGAGTCGGTGCTGCTGCTCTCGGAGAGGACGATCCGGCCCGAACGGCGCCGGCGCTCCTTCTCCGCCTTCCGCCGTTGCCGCGCCGCCTTCCGGGCCTTCTTGGCGTCCTTTCGAGCTTTTTGCTCCTCGGCGCGCGCTCGATTGATGGCCCGGACGTCAGCATCCTCGGGCAATGGGGCGGGGAAGGAATGAACTGCAAACCTCTCTGCAACACGGAAACAAGTGGGGGCGACAGCGCAAAAGTAGAAAAGTAAGAGAGGTCGGAACTTAAAACCGACTCAACCGAAGGCAGAATTAAAAACTTACAAACACAATCGCCCCTGTTCCGGGAGCATTGGTGGGTGATTG
>JAUNZO010003359.1:0-20578 GCA_031894775.1 Chloris gayana | reverse complement strand
CTACAAGACATTAACCTTCCTCATCTTAAAGTAAGGAAAAGTCTATCTGGCTAGCTAGTGGTAGCTGGGGATCAACACGCCCTAGCCCAGCCCAACAACGTTTACGTAGCTTCTTTTCCAACCCTCCATAACATTATTCCTTCATGTGCATCCGTCTTATTCGATGGCTCAAGCAAACCATAGCCGGAAGCCACTACCGGAAAACGATAGCTTGCCGTGTGCCTGCGACACGGCGAAGGCAAAAATACACACGGCATTGTTTTTGCCGTAGGTGGCCTACGGTGAAGTCCTGACGGCGACAATTTCCGACGGCAAAGCCGGCTTTGCCGTGTGCCTTTTACCGGGCACAGGGCAAACTCTTTTCCGTGTGTCAACGCCAGCACACGGCGAAGCTTTTAGTTTGCCGTGTGCCTAGATCCAAGGCACACGGTAAACATGGATTCACAAACAAAAAAATAAAATGGTCGCGTTGTATGCCGCGGCGGCGTCGGTGACGCCCCAGCCTTGGACGAAGAGCGCGAGCAGGTCGACCAGCCGAGAGAGAGAGAGAGAGAGAGAGAGAGAGAGAGAGAGAGAGAGAGAGAGAGAGAGAGAGACCTACCAGCGCCACCGCCGAGAAGCCGCCGCCGCGCCGGCCTCCGGGCCTGGCCAGCCGCCGCCGCGCGTGGCCCTGCCGCCTGGCCAAGCCGAAGCCGCCGCCGCGCCTGGCCTCCGGGCCTGGCCAAGCCGCCGCCGCGCGTGGCCCCGCCGCCTGGCCGTGCCCGGCCAAGCCGAAGCCGCCGCCCCGGCTGAGCCGGGCCTCGCCGCCGCCGCGGCGCGTGGCCTCGCCGCCGCCGCACCTGGCCTCGCTGCCGCCAAGTCGCTGCCGCCAAGTCGCTGTCGCCGCTCCTGGCCTCGCTGCCGCCACCGCCGCCGCCGCGCGTGGCTGTCGCGCCTGGCCGAGCCGAGAGAGAGGAAGCGGGAGAGAGAGATGAATCGGGAGAGAGGAGACAAGATTCGTGAGAGAGGAGATATGGCAGACTGGCAGAGTTGAGAGAGAGAGGGGAAGAGATAAGTCTCGGCTTCAGAAAAATAGTTTGCCGTGTGTCAGAAAAACTAGCACACGGTAAACTAATGATTTGCCGTGTCACGAGCACACGGCAAAGAGAATTCTAATTTAAATTATGTGGAACATTATGTGTGTTATCTATTATTTTTAAAAAATTATGTGTTGTCTATTGTCTTTAGAAAATTATATGTTAGCAATTGCTTTTTAAAAAATTGTAAAGTGCAATTGTTATTCGAATGTTATTGTATCTACGATCCTAACCACATCTTCTCTATTGTCTATGGAACTTCTTCGGAAAAGCTTCAGTTTATAAGCATCGTTCCTAAAAAATGTGCAAAAACACCTCAACCATTTACCACAGACTCCGTACATGATAAAAGGATATACAAATAAATCTCATGAATTTCAGACTTTGTTTGAATTATATACGATTTTAAAACTATTTTATACCATGGTTGTTCAAATGTTTTGTGAATACGGCTTTTGAAATTTCATTTCAACTATTACGTAAGGTCTTACACTTGCCTCAATATCATAAATATTATTTTTTGAGACATTTTATTCTACTATTTTATGCACTTACAGTTCAAATTAGACTCATACAAAAATAATCTTTTGAATAAAATAAATTGGTTAAATATAGTAAACACAGCGAGAACTACCCCAAATTAAAACATAGAGTATCAAACAATATATGTGAAGAGGAGATAAAGTTTTAGAGGTCAATGACAATTTTTTTTTTGGTTTGCCGTGTGTCAAGAAAAAACACACGGCAAAGAGTGGTGATTGCCGTGTGTCTCTTCTTAGCACACGGCAAAGAGTGGTGTTTGCCGTGTGTCTCTTTCTAGCACACGGCAAAGAGTGGTATTTGCCGTGTGTCCACTTTTGACACACGGCAAACCGTTGATTTACCGTGTGCCTTTTTTTACCGTGTGTTTAATAAAAAGCACACGACAAAGAGGCTATTTGCCGTGTGCCCGTAAAAAAACATACGGCAAAAGTTTTGGCACACGGCGAATTCTCATTTTCCGGTAGTGAGCGGCGCGAGTGTGGGCTGCGCGGCAGCGTCGCCAGCCGCAGGTGGTGGAGGCATGCGGTGGCAGAGAACCCAAAGGGTGGTTAGGGTTCACTACAAGAAAAACACCATATAGGCATGCTTTATTTCTGGACTAGACATGTTTTGTTTCGTATCTATATAAGTGTAGACACAATTTACTAAAGCGTGTCGGGAGCGTCTCCACACGGACCATGTCAAATTGTATAGATATGCTTTGATAAAACGTGTCTAAGAGAGATGAGATGTCACGGTTGATCATTAACGCGGTTTTGTACAGTTGTTAAAAAATGTTTCTACGCACTCCACAGTTGCCTAGTTAGATACGCTTTAAGAAGCGTGACACGCTTTAAGAAGCGTGACAAAGCTATTGTGTATACACCACTAGTTTTTTGTAGTGGTTCTAGGGGGCTCTTCTCCCCTTGACCATGGAAGGAGGAAAACAGGCAAGTCCAATGGTGGGTGGCGGCGCGTGGACGGGCAGCACGGAGGTGAGGTCGCCACCGGCTGCGGTGGTGGAGGTAGGCTAGGTCCAGGTGGGGGAGCCTCGTCCGATGAGTTAGGGGTTGGTGGGGCTTGCCAAGCGGCGACGGCGTTGGTGGGCGACGCGGTAAGGTGGCAATGCACTGCTGGTCACTAGAGGAGGTCGTAGGCCGTGCCAGGAAGGGTGCAGCGGGGGACGAGGATGCTGAGAGGCGGCGGAGTAGCAGGTGGTGGCCGAATTAGCGGGGAGGCGGTTGGAAAAACAACCACCCACCATGTCTCCCATTAGTTGGGTCCTTAATGTCTACAACAATTTGAACATTTACATAGGATCAATCATGAGTAAATGGAGTGTAACCGGCATCCTAGCTACCTGAGTATTTTCTTTGAATAGAAGGAATCGTCGCCAAAAGGTTTGTATTAAACACTAGTAGAATAAAGGCCTACAATAACAGGAAATAAACATTGTAATAACGGATAGGCGGGTCGTTATTACGTAAACGTTATTACAAAGGGGCCTCTACAATGTCATTCAGGTTACCCGTTATTGCAGTGGTCCATAAAAAAATAAAAATAAAAAGATACGTGGCACTAGAGCCAGCCCGGACCCGGCCCAACGTCAGGTCCGGTCGCTAGTTCCGTCGCCTCCGATCTCGGATCCGTCGGATCTGCCTGCTCTGACCTCGCCGCGATCCGGCGGCAAATCTAGTGAGGAGGCGGCCGGATTCGACTCCTCCCCTCTTCTCCGGCCGGCGGCGTGCTGCCGCCGGAGCGCGGTGCTGCGTAGGGGATTGGAGAGGCAGGGTGCGGCACGGTGCGGTCAGGACGGATCCAACGATGCGGCACGGCAGTGACGACTCAAATTACGCCTCCTCCTCATTGTATCTACCACCGGAGCACGGGGGAGTTGGGGCGGGGCGTGATACGGCAGTGATGAGGCAGGCCGGATTCGCCACCGAGGCGCGGCAGGACATGGGGGAGAGGATCGGCGGGGCGCGGAATGTGGCGGGGACGGGCTCCTGCTCGCCGGAGAGGAGGGACGGGTTGCACCGTGTGGCGCGGTGGTGGCAGCAGAGAGACATGCGCGGAGACTTGTGGCGCTGGAAGCAGAGGGGCGTGAGGGAGAGGTTGGGACTTAGGCTTTCTAGGGAGAGGTGGCTTTTTTACTAGTGTTGCCTGTATGGGCTTTAGATTAGTTTCGTGAGCCTTATGGGCCAAATTTTTAATATTGGATTGATGACGTCAAAGGCCCAATATTAATAGATCTTCTTTAATAACGGCAGCAAAGACCGTTATTGTAGTGGTTGATTGGCCTCGCTGATGTTAGTGTCGCCCATTATTGTAGTGGTCACTACAATAACATTGACTCAGATGATGTCATCTTTGACGCACTACGATAACGTTGCATCCGGTGCCCGTTTGGAAAATACAAGTGATAGCAAGGACGCTTTTTATAGCAGTGAAATCATGTTATTAGCTAGTCCACACCCACAGGCACATGTAGGGGTGGGCATATGTGAGGACCCAAATTTCACCTAAGTGAAATCCGGACCCTTTGTACCTCTATGCCACTCCCAGGAGTGTGGCACGTACATCCAACACATGTTAGTACAGAAAAACCATAAATAAAGAGAGTAATCAAGACAAGATAGTAGAATCTCCAAGTTCATTATTATTATGCATAGGTCTCAATCTCCGGAGTACAAGAGCGTGGCACGCAGGCCATCACGAAATCGGAGTAGAAATCTAGCGGAAGCATCTCCGATGAAGAACGATGGTGAAGACCATACCCACAAGCGACTCGAGTGTAGGCGAGACCGTCACTCCTCTCCGTCGGCTCCCTCAGCTGGCTCGGTCGGCTCCTCGAGCAACGGCGTCCGAAAAACAAAGTGATAAAGCCGTGAGTACATAACGTACTCAAGCAAGCCGCAACTACCTAGCAACAATGTATGCATGTTGGGATAGTTCAAGAAAAGGCAAGGGCTAGCACCTAAAGCATTATTCCTCAAGTCTATGTGAATCATATTTTATTATTAGTCAAATTTTATAAGTGGCCTTGCAGGAAACAACACAATCCCGCAAGGGTCAAGTTTATGTCCAGCACACCTCCACTGGACCACAGCTCGAAGCCGGAAGTAAAACACCTATCGGAGGGAGAAGTAGTAAATGCTAATCAAGTGAATTTCTCTCGGTAGTGCCCATACTTTGGGCTAGACTATACGTATAGATTTATATATCTCTGCAGAGAGTAAGCAACTCGTACCCACGTGAAGAGGTACTCAAACAATAGACCACCGTCGTGGCCCAAGCAAAGCAACACTCACAAGATCACTCCACAAAGCATCGATCGGTAGGCGTCCGTCCCTCGAGTCCGGGATCCTCTAACCACAACATAGGAAAAGAAGGTCCCGAAGGGTGTGACAAGGCGTACCACGGGTCAGGTGGGATATCCTCTCGCTCGTGAGTCGAGACAAACGCTCCAACACCCACTACCACTATTCTCTACACCACGGCGGGTCACCCAGTCCTCCGCTAAGTATCATGATCCAGCCCGCCCATACAAGTCACGTGGTATGCTAGTAAAGCCAAGAGAGGTATACGCACAAGAACCGGTCCTTAAGATGCCGGGACAAGTCACCATCCGTCTCCTCAAAACAACAGTCTCAACAATAGTGTCACCACAACAGGGGCCCCATAAACCCAAGGCCCCTACACAACCTGTACCCGCAACAGGTACTCTCCAAATAGAGACTCCCCGAAGTCTCCCAGCACCTAACCACCTACACTCGCCCCCGCAAAAGTTCTACAGGGTATCTAGTACGTAAACTCGACACCTAAGAAACACCTACAATTTATTTTACACAAAAAACATGTATAGTCATCATGGGGTTCAATTAAGCAACTAAGCAAGTACTAAGCATGCGAGTAACAGTAGAACAACCTATGGTAAACAGTGGCAAGGATGGCATAGTATGGCATAGGTAAACTATAAGTGCAAGTAATCATTAATCATACATGGTCCAATTTAATGCAAATACTAAATAGGAGCAAGAGTTATCAAGGATTGCGGCTTGCCCGCATAGGGCTGCTCCCGAGCCGGGTCGGGGTACTCGTACGGCTGCTCGCGCGGAAACTCCTCAAACCGTGGCTCGGACGGGAACTTCTCGGCACCCTCCGACGGACGGATCGTGAAACAGGGGTTAGGCACGCAAATCGAGGTAATAGGAAAAAGTACGAAACGGACGACGGACATTACGGTACTAGAACATGACCAAAAGCTACACTAACGCGTAGAGAACTTCGCTACGAGTCCAACGCAACCGACCGCGTATTTTCTCGACGCTCCAGGAAAAAGATATGAATTTCCAAAGATAAATGAATTATGGAAATTCGGAAAAATCCTGGAAAATGAAAAACCAGGGAATATTCCAGAGAGGAATATTCCGCGGTCCTTACTATTCTGTGGACCGGGTCCACCAGGCACTCTCTCTCCTCTTCTTTCTCTGGTCTACAAAGACCAGGTCTACGCAGACATTCAAAACCCAACCTCATGGACTCATCCGACACGCGGGCCCCATAGCTAACGTCGGCGTGACGTCATGGCTACCGGAGCGGGCGGCGCCGCCCGAGCGCCTCCGCGCGAGTTGCCGGAATTGCCTCGATCCAGCGCTACAGCTCGCCGCCCGCTCAACGGAGCACACCGGGGGCCTCACCGTGACACCGCGCACCCGTCCGCACCTCTCACGAGCTCCAGCTCCAATCGACGGCGGCGAGCGAGCTCGCCGGAGATAGCACGGCGGCGGGGAGAAAGGGAAAACCCCACCGGTGCCCAAAGGGCCCCAACAAACCGCACCAAAATGTAGCTCGAAGTCTGCCGCTTCCAACGGTGGCCGGCACGGACCAAGAGACGGGTCGGGACCTCGCCGGCGGCGAGAACCGCGGCGGCGCGTGACGGAGCTCCGTTTCACCCTACGGCTCAAGCATCTACGGCTCACTCCACGGCCTCCCGAAGAGCCAAACCAACACGAGCAAGCCTTGAAGGGGAGCTTCGCCGGCAGCCATGGCACGGCGGTGACGGAGCTCGACGCTTGCCCCCAAAACACGGCTAATCTAGAGGAACAAGAGGGGGAATCGGTGCGGTGGCTCACCAGGTTGCTTGGGCTAAGCTCGGAAGGGGCAGGGAAGGCTTGACGACGACGATCGGCGGAGATGGATGGTGGCGGACGACGAACGGCACGCGGACGCCGGTGGTGACCGCGCAGAACTCCGTTCCCGGGCTTCCAATAAACAACAAGGCGGCGGTTAGAGCAGAGAGATGTGGCGCGCGAAGGGGATCAAATAACAGGACATGAGCTCACCGGAGAGGCACGGACGACGAGGATCGACGACGATACTTCGAGGCGACCCCAAACTCCGAGAGGCTCGTCCTTCCTCTTCCTTGCACGGAAACGAGATTCATCGAGCACCACTAGACAGAGAGTAACACGAAGAGTAGGAAAAGTAGCAAGATCTTCGCTTGCTCGCTACCCCTCGGCGACGGCGAAAACCGCGGCGTGAGCTGCGGCTAGGGTTTGGAGGGCCTCTCGCCCGGCGGCGCGAGGAAGATGGGTAGGGGCGGCGGCTGGTGCGGGGGATCTTGTAGGCGGCAAAAAGGGAGAGAGCAGTTGGCTTTGGGGCGCTACGCGACACACGTCCGAGGTGGCGCGCTCGGAGTCGCCGCGCACGGGTGAGCTGGAAAGGGAGGGGAGGTAGGAGAAGCTCCTGTTGACCACGGGTCGGGCTGGGCTGGACGCGAATAAATCAGTCGAATGAAATTCAAATGCTTCCCAAATTTGACACGAATTCGACCAATTCCACAAGTTTTTATTACAAGACCATTTGTTACAATTTTCGGGATGTTACAGCATAAAAACCGATACCCACAGACCGAAACCGAAACCGAGACCGAAATAATCGAAATTTCGGCTATCGGATAGTAATTTGGGTAGGAATCTAACTAACTGAACTTTTAATTTAAACTTCGGATCTTAGTGACAGGTACCCAAACTACCCAAATAACCGAAGTTATTAAACACATAGCTCATCCATAAGTTTTATACCATTAAAATTTATTTATAATTTTTTAGTCAACTTTTGAGTCGCAATTTAGAGAGTTTATCACAATACTATAATATTTATAACTTTATCAATAGTTTATTGTGATGGTAAGTGATGGTTTGATGTTTTTACGAGTTTTATTGTGAGGTGGTCTAAAAAATATGGATAGTTCGATCATAACAGAAAACCGAACCGAAATTTAGATACCCAAACTTTTCGGGTATCTAAAAAATTATCACTAGTTCGGATATTGATTTTAGAAAACCGAACTTCTAAAAATCGAACTAACCGAACCGAAAGTTCGGATAAAACCGAACGTCCAATAAAACCGAACGTCCAAGCCTAGCCACATGCACCCTTGGCCGGGACTGCAAGTGATGACACTATCGATCCACCTCGTCCGCTCGTAGTTTTGGCACAGAGAGAGAGAGAGATGTCAGGTACCAAATTCATGTCGTCTCATTCATTCACGTGCTGTCGTTAACCATTGCTCTCTCCCCATTTTATTAAATTATTGTTATTACTTAGAATAAGAATTCTATTTCATGTTTGGACAATAATTGTTATTCTAATAAAAACAATTTATAAGAGCGTCTCTAATGGTTGCTTCTTAGCTAACTCTTAGAATTATTTATTAGAGAAAAAGAAGAGAGAAAAGATTGCTAGCTCTTATTCAAGAGGCAGCCTCTAACATTTATTGAGGCACTGACATATGGATCCAATTATTACTTTATAGTTGATATGAACTCTTAGATGACTCTTAGATAACTCTTAGATGACGTGGAGAGTTAGTGCCGTCTCTATCTTTGAGGACGCTCTAATAGCCAGGCTAATAACAACGCCAGCTGCCGGCTAAATGCCGCTGTCTAGTCAGTTATCTCCTGCAGTTGCGCTTGCTCGTATAATAAAGACGCTCACTGCTGGCTACTAGCTACCTGTTATCCTCCAATGAGCACCTCTTCTCCTTCAACTTTTTCTCATGCGCCCGCTTCCAGCTAACGACGAAATAAACGCCGGCTCTTTTCTCTCTCTTCACTTCTCTCTCTTCCACGTAAGATTTTAGTGACATGGACATCTATTTAGCTAGCTGATTGGGATCCATTATACTTGCTCTAAAGGGAGAGATTGTGTTGTTTGGAGCAGGATACTAAGCTTCTATATTTGTGTGGATAGCGAATAGTATCTCTCGGCAAGATCAACCGAACAGCCAATCAAGATTGATTACATATTAGGCAAGAGGTAACGACGCCTTTCTTGGTTCGTTAAGCTTTTGAGAGTTTGTTGTTTCGTTTTCGTATGTGCTTCGACATATGGCTATCATTGTATTGTCACCATATTAGACATTGGGTCGCTAGCTGGACCATTGGTTGATTTTTTTTATAGCACCATTGGTTGATACTACCAAGTAATAAGGGTGTGTCTGGCTTGCCTTTTCGCTCGGCTTTTTACTTAAAAAAAAAACAGAAGTTCATCTGGGGGCGGGGGTAAGACCCTGTTTGTTTTCTTCCCTCTAAAATTTAGCACTATCACATCAAAGAGAATCTTACTATTTATGAATATTTCGATCAATTTAATGACAAAACCCTATTGACAGATTGGTGCTAATTTTCGAGATGAATCTAATGAGCTTAATTAATTTAGATTTTATTAAAGTGATGCTACAGTAACCGTCTTCTAATTACGACTTAATTAACCTCATTAGATTCGTCTCGTAAACTAGTCTAGAGGCATGTAATTTATTTTATAATTAAACTTTATTTACTACTTCTCAATAGTAAGATTCTTTTTGATGTGACAGCTCTAAAGTTTAGACCCCAGTAAATGAACACACAGCTCAAGTGATGCTTTTTTGGACTGTGGCCCTTTTGACATACGGGTTTGTTTTTTTCTTTCCTCGCTTCATCTACTTTTTTTTACGAAACTCGCTTCATCTACTGTAGCCCTTTTGACATATTGTGAACTATGCTGATTGATTATTTTTCTAGTGGTGCAGTACAATGAACAAACCCCAAGTGGTAAACTGGTAACAACTAGAGTACGAAGCCTACCTTTCACCCACACAGCTGGATCTCCGCAACATAGTTCAGCCAGCCACACGCCACAATGATCTGTCACATGGTCAATGGAACTGTGGCTCGGAATTCTTATTCCAAGAAGCATACCATGCAATCATTATTCATAAGTCTGTCTCCGATTGTAGAATAATATTGTTTTTACAATTTCATGTAAAAAAACACATCCCTCCCGATGTTGTGAGCGATATATTTTTTAGAGCATCTTTGGAGCACAATAATGTTGTTTCTCTTGACAGAAGGAGGATTATGACTCTTTTTGTAGCTATAAATAAAGAAAATTAGGGGCCGGGAAACCATATATTGAGGTGTATTTTCACTTTTAAGTGGAGGTCCATTTATTAGTGGTTGCAGGTCTAAATGGAGTCTCCTTGTTTCCTGTAAAATCTTCCAAAGTCATATATATAGTTGAACGGAGGGAGTAGCATTTTGGCTTAATGGTAGGCTTTTAAGTGTTTCAAATATTAGCAAATTCTCTTCCATCATTTTGACACCACACCCAATTAAAACAAATCATTGTGAATAATTTTCTATCCACCGAACTGTAAATGTGTGTTTAGATATCTTTTTCCCGTGAAATCTGGTATTGCCATCAAAGGAACTGATCAGCTTTTTTTTTGAAACAAGCCCATGTTGATCCCACATGTTGACATACAAACATGTAAAGTACGTTTCAGAGCTTGTCACGACAGAGAACTTAATCGTCGGCAGACAAAGGAATTAAATACCTGGCCACCCTCATGATAAAAAAAAAAAGAGAATGATTTTTTAGACATAGTGACATGTGTCCACCCTAGCTTTTTATTAATTATGGTTAAATTTAAATATTGAATCTCTGTTTATATTATTCAACATGTCAGACTAGTTGTAGATATGTTGTCAAATGATAAATTGAAGTACGAGAATATCAAATTCTAAGAAATTCATCAAATTTAACAGAATTTCATTAATTTGTCAGAATTTGATATTTGTGAACTTCAATTTATGGTTATATAACATATCTACAACTAGTCCGACATGTTTAATAATATAAACAGAGATTCGATATTTAAATTTAATCATAAATAATAAAAAAAGCTAGGATGGACACATGTCACTATGTTCTCTGAAAAACTCTTAAATGTTATTAGGTCATAAAATCTTTCAAAAGTGAAATCGATACTTTTTCCCGTTGCCCATCCAGCGGGCGACAACAGCCTATCGCCCATCTAGCTGGCGACAGGATGGATTCCCACTTTTTTCGATTTTACTTAAGGAAATTTGGTTGTTTGGTGCTGGAATTTTTTTCTATTTCATTCCAAAAGAATAAATTTCTGTTTAAGATTCTTAAAATTAATTTCCACTCATAAAATTATAATGCATAGGTAGGATGAGTGCAGCTTATAAATTTACCGTAAGATATATTAATTTATTCAATTTAGAAAATAATTCTTTTTTATATATAGAGGGAGGTCATGAGTTAAGTTTCTACTACGATATTTCCTTTAATATTTTCTTTTTCCATTGGTTCTTATTTTTTAATTGGTTATGCGGTCTAATGGGTGACATTGTAATGGGTTCGCGGATTTTAGCATAGATTATGGGCTGGGTAGCCCACAGTTGCACATCCATGATGAAAATTTGACAACCATTATAGATGGTGCATATTCTTGACGTTGTTTAAATACATCATCGAGAATCCATCACAGATCACAAGATTTATTGTAGTGGTAATAACCATATGGCATCAGTATTATAGAAACTCGAAACAAAATTGTTGCATGTCAAGAATCAATACAAATAATAAAAAACATGAACCGCCACCAGTTGCTAACACAGTTTCTTTTAAAATTATTTGCCAAGAGAACTTCATACAACAAGTACTATCAGGGTTATGTTAAGAACTTCATAAACAAATAAAAATATTGAAACTTACAGCTTTTGTTTGTTTATTATTATTTATCAAATAGCTGAATGATGACAAGGAAAGTAGTTGAAATGAAATTACTGTTAAAAGAATTCAAAATGGTTTCTACTTTCAGTTTCGCCAACTACTACCATTTTCATTCTCATTCATTTTAGAATATTATTTTCTAGTTCTGTTATAGTAAAAATTTTAAAACGAGCCTCGCTTAGCTGATAATTACAATTTTTGTTTCATTCCTACTCATAAGTGAAAGAAATGTTTTAAGTAACGGCCCTTCATCAATCGGTCCTATTATTTGTTGCCTCACACGAAATTAAAACTGAGCAAATTGCAGGGAAATATTATGCCAATGTGTACTGCTGAAGTGCTGAGTGTTGACAATGAGGTTATACTGATAATTGTTGCGCAGAGGGTATTTAACTATTTTTTAAACCAAGAATATGACCATGTGAAATGTAAGACTCAGTGCTTATTTCTGTTGCCAAAATGAGTAGAAAGTGCAGAGTTGCCCGGTAGAAGATTTGGAATGATACTACATTGATTCGACACATAGCTGATTGCATCCATAGCAACAGTCAATTCAGGTACATCTCTGATGCTACATTTCTTTGTTCATCAAAGGCATAATTAAAACAAAGAGAAGAGATCAGGCGCAAAAGTGCGGAGTAAGACCTGCTAGATTGGGAAATACTGACATTCAGCACCATATCAATGACATAAGTTCAGAGTTGTCTTGTTGCAGAGTCCATGCCTTCGTATGACAAATGTCAAATGGGGGTCTATACAATTTCGGCCGTGCACCGGGAAACTGGGTATATTATTTTCCACCTGATGCAGTTCCAAACAGTAGTTAAAGGCAGCCTTCGTAGTTGCTCAATCCCAGACCCTTTTCGAACACTGGGAAAACTTATCCGTTTTGCATTTCAAACGAGCAGTAGTGACCATACGGCGACAGTATCATAGAAAACCAAAAAGAAAATTACTGCAACCTTAAGAATGAATGCCCCTAATCAAAAACACAAACCGCGACCAGTTGTTAACACAATTGCTTCAAAATTATTAGAGGTTCGTTTTGAAAATTCATGAATGCTCTGCATTTCAAACGAGCTGCAGGACTGAGTTGAGACAAAGGAACCATCCATTACTTACGTGCCGCTACACTGCCGGCCACCCACCACATACACGACAAACAATTACACCAGCAGGTAATCCGGAAATTAATAAGACGACAGCCGCCTGATGGGTAGCACCATCAGCATTTATACCGGTATCTACTGTGCAGAAAGAATCGATTTTTTCAATGTTGCCATTATACTTGTACGTGTCATCAACCACCGAGATCGTGATCAGGCGACTCCAGGCCCCAAAAATGGCAATTGCAATCCTGCCAGTACCACTGTGAACCGAACTGCGAAATAGGGATTATCCTCTTCATTCATCACTTGGTGTGGAAGAGCTCCTCCATGTCCTCGAGGCTACGTCCCCTGGTCTCCGGCAAGCAAGCATAAATGAACACGAACGCCGCGGCGGCGATAGCAGCGTAGAGGTAGAACGCGCCGGCCATGGTGATCCCCTGGTAGAGCGAGATGAAGGTCATGGTGACCACGCCGCTCATGATCCGGTTCATGGCGGTGCCGAGCCCGGCGCCCTGCCCGCGCAGCCGCAGCGGCAGGATCTCGGAGCTGTACACCCACGCCAGCGGGCCGAACCCGACGGAGAACGCCACCACGAAGGCCACCACGGCGGCCACGCTCACGGCGGCGACGGCCGCGTCGTCCTTGGCGCCGGCGAACGCCGCGAACACGGAGCCGAGCACCACCAGCGCCGCCGCCATGCCGCCGGTGCTGACCAGGAGCAGCGGGCGCCGGCCCACGCGGTCCGTGAGCGCCATGGCGATGAGGATCGAGCCGGCCTTGGCCACGCCGAAGAGGACGTTGAGGCCGAGGAGGAGCGTGTTGGAGGTGACCCCGGCCATGGCGAGCACGCGCGGCCCGTACAGCACCACGGAGTCGATGCCCGAGGCCTGCTGGAAGAACTGCAGCGTGAGGACGATGGCGAGCACGCGGCGGACGCCCGGCTTCGTGGCGACCTCCGTCCACGCGCTGCCGCCGCCGGAGCCGGAGCCGCTGGATTTCACGACCTCCTCGATCTCCAGGAGGCGCTGGCCGGCCTCGGCGGGCGTGTCGGAGGTCTTGTCGAGGACGGATTTTGCGTCGGCGAGCCGGCCCTTCATGGCCAGCCAGCGCGGGGACTCCGGCATGGTGAGCACGCCGGCGGCGAGGAAGATGGTGGGGACCGCGCCGGCGGCGAACATGACGCGCCAGGAGAGGTGGACCGGCAGGCCGGAGAAGACGAAGTTGGACACGTAGCTCAGCATCACCCCCGAGTTGATAAAAATCTTGCATCACCAAAAGAGGCAGCATTATTCAACGCTCTCACAATTCAATTATTCAGAGACAACGACAGCTGACACAGTTTTCTTTCTTAATGGTGATTATTATCGAAGGTTATTATTGCCTACACGGCGTACCTCGGGAAGCGAGGTGAGGAGGCCGCGCGAGGACGCCGGCGCGATCTCGGCGGCGTACACCGGCGCGATGACGAGCGCGTACCCGACGCCGACGCCGGCGACGAAGCGGCCGGCCATGAGAGCGGCGTAGCCCCCGGCGAGCGACATGGCGAGCGGGCCGGCGAGGAAGAAGGCGTTGGCGAGTACGATGGTGAGGCGGCGGCCGAGGCGGTCGGAGGTCCATCCGGCCAGCAGCGCGCCGACGAGCGAGTAGATGTTGATCACCCCCGACAGCACCTCGATCTGCTCGTCGCTCACGCCCAGGTCCTCCGCCATGAAGATCTGCGCGCCGCTCATCACCGCCACGTCTGACATCCAATCCATCCACGGCGACCAACTCAGCAAATCATGTGCACACACATGTGTATGTATATATGCATATATATGTTCAACTATATTTACAAAAAAAAAGAGAGAGAGATCTAGCAAAAGGATGTATATGCACGTACTGTAGCCCATGAGGACGGAGGTCATGGAGGCGAGCACGGCGCAGAAGAAGGGGTACATGTTCCGCTTCGCCGGCGACGGAGCGGCGTCATCGGGCTTGACGGAGCCGGCGGCGAGCAGCGGCGCCTCGGCGTCCGGCTGGAGCTGCGCCATGGCTGGGCGGCTCGAGCTGCAGCGTGTTCCCGGTGTCTCGGCAACGAGAATCCAACGACAGCGTACTGGTCGAGCTTAATAATAACCGGGGACGCCGCGGCCAAAGCGGATATGGATGCCGGTCGGTGACGTGGCCATGTACGGGCCACGCGGCAAGTGGCGTGGAACTCATGATGGCTTTGCTGGCACAGTTCGTATAGTTATGAGTCTAGAGAAAAGTTTGGTTTCACGAGTTGCATAGTAAAGATTATGTAGTTACTCTATCTTTCATTTGTTCTTAAATTATTGACGTCATTGATTTTTTCGTTATGTTTGACTGTTCGTTTTATTTAGGAGCGAATTTAAATGTAAACTCGACAACTTCCAGCAAAACCAATAGAAAATCACTGTATATCACTGTTTAGCAAGCTTTATGAACCTGCCCGATCAAGACTAAGACCCCTACGACCCCTACGAGCTAATCTTTTGGCTTCGCCCTGGTCTTATTTATAAAAGTTTATGAATTATCAAATATTTTATTATGATTTGTTTTATCATAAACGGAAGTTGAAACATGACTTATAATTTCATATATTTGAAAAAATATTTTGAATAAGATGAATGATCAAACGTAATCGAAAAAATTTAACGGCGTCAACAATTTAAGAACGGAGGAAGTATACAGTAACGATATGGCAGCCGGCACAACACATGCGTGGTCGAAGAACACGATGATGAACAAGTTAAGCCCAAAACGCCAGAGGACTGCACCTAGCACATGCTGTCGAGTTGAGCGGGAAGAATGCACCATGTGTCTTTCTGTTGATCTTATCTATAGAATATACCTCGCAAAAAAACTTTTGTAGTAGTATAATAGTACTGATTTTGCTACTCCTTTGTTTTTCACTTTTCCTGTCGAAACGACTAGAACCGATGAACCAAGAGAGTATTGTGTTGGGGCTAGTTTTTATAGGTTCCTAAGTTGAACCATCTCTTTCTATCTATGGTTCTTTGTTATTCTTTTTAAAGAATAGTCAAAACATGATCAAGCTTCGTGTACGTATCATTGTTTAGCCTGTCACGACACAGGAGTCCAATTCCTTGTTGGATTTTCCATCGTTTCCAACAGTTCCACATACGTGTTTGCTCAATCATTGACATGGTGTTACACCCAACCCCATGTTTGACTGACCATACAGCGCATACCACCTGTTTATTTGCCTCAAAGGAAAATATCTCTTCTTGCATTACGCACGAAATGACAAGCCATGAATAAATTTGGCATTAATTGACGTATTAGAGTCAAAATTTTATTTTAGTCCTCTGTACAATACACTTTGTTCAAATTACATCTTGAACAAAATGTTAGTAACTCAATTTACTCCCTAAAACAATTTAGCAATATATTTTCTTGTGCAAATTGTTTTTTCTTTCTCTTTGTACGATTGGGTTTAGTGCTAAACATTTACACAAAAGATAACTTCCATTGAATCTAATGCTAAAAAATATAATATACTACATCCGTCCGTAAATATAAGCATTTATTAACATTCATAGATCATGTTTGACCACTCTTCTTATTCAAAAATGTTGTTAAAATTTTATTTATTTTGTTAGAATTTATTTTATTCTTAGATATGTTTTAAGTATATTTTTTTATTTATATAAATATTTTGAATAAGACGAATGGTCAAACGAGAAGTTGAAAAGTCAATAAATTCTTATATTCTTGGACAGAGGGAGTATATTATAAGCATATTATTATAGTTTAATAGCATCAAATATCATCTTAACTATATAGTTCTAAAAGTGTATCATCAATCATCAAGCAACAAATTTTGAACTACAAATTCAAATCGTATAAAAAGAAACAAAAAAGAGAAATTATAGATAGTACCAACTTTAAATTGTATGAGAGCGTAAAGTAAACCAAGATTTTATTCCGATGTGATTTTGATAAAATGAATTATTCAGGGGAGTAAAATAAACTTGTACAGCTTTTCACGGTCACTTACTCATATGATATTTCAAATATTTTTTTTTCTTGCTACATATGGGAAATTTTATTTTTGCTATGATTCCTTCAGTCAACTATAAGTTATGGTTCATCAAAATCATGGATAATTTCACGAAAGCTACCGCACAAACCTCACTGTACCAATTCCTTTTCAGATTGCAACTGAAATATTAACCGTATTTCCCTTGGTGGGGCTCACTGGACCACTGCTCTTTGGAAGACCAGTAATAAATTTTGCGACTGTGACAGGAACAAATGTCTACGGATGGACAATGAACTAATGAAAGTAACTTGGGAGACGCGGTCTTCATGCCCGAAGGATGCTGCCAAAGTTTTATTGATAGTCTGGTGATCCATTTGATATCGCATCAACTACAAACATTTTTAGACAAGAATCTATGTTCCTTCAAAAACTGACTGTCTCAGCCAGCAAGGGCTTCAGCTGGGAGCCAATCGCATCAAGAAAACTTAAAAAAAAAAAACATACACCGGAACTTCAAAAAATCATCAGTTCATCATCACCTAATGATGCCAGGAAATTCATCAAGGTCGTTGCACAGATACAATCAAACAAGCACCAAGCTGAAGAAGAAAACTGGACAATACTGATGGGGATTAAAGTTCTGTTATATCTTTAAGAGTTTCAACCTGTGCATGATTACCGCATGTAATTTAATTCAAACTCATGGTACAGTGGTACACGACTCCAAAAACACAAAACAAAAGTAGGATTCACATACTACATGAACATCTGGGAACAGGTTTGCTACAGAAAACAGGTACTGCCTTCCAGTTCCCCGATAATTCTGATTTGGCTCTCTTTAAGCCATCCCACCACTAGTTGCCGTCCTGATTATCTGAAACAAGGCTGCAAAGAACAAAAAGAACGTGTTAGAATTCATTTTCCTTCGATTAGATGTTCATCTAGAGAAGAAATATCTAACAACAAATTTACATGATCATCTGCAGCATAAATGTAACAGGGTTACAGAGAAAACACCTTATAGACTCTTATGACGTCCCATGACTTTATAAATGAAAGCATCAAAAGGTCAAAAGGCCTCATGCACAATTAACAGTACATTTCACCAGCAAATGTGAGGGCCACCCATACATTCTAGTATTTTGCATCACTCACAAGGATTCATCAAGATTTCAGTATTTGAATCATGTAAATATGCACAATCCAGGATATCAACTTGATAACTACACTATCTTGTGAAATGACAAACCTCCAGTTGTACAGCCACGGCTAGTACATGACACATTGTAGTGCAGCTGGAGGATGCCTATTTGTTGGAGGCTTTCCAAGTTCCAGAGGCTTCTTTTTTTAAAAAAAATGTTTCAACAGTTCAGAATGGACCAAATAATAAGAGGTTAAAAGTCCACAGTTAAGAATGGACCAAATAATAAGAGGTTAAAAGCCCACAGTTAAGAATAGACCAAATAATAAGAGGTTAAAATGGATTGTCAGCTTCAGAACATCTTAGGTAACATGAGTAGAGGCTACTCCTGTTAGAGTTCAGATAATCTCTAAAAGTTGGAGGCAACCATTGCCACTCTGATGGTGATGAGATGTCTTCAGTCAAGGGTTGACAAAAAGTTAGTGAAACAAAATCACTAAACCGTGCAACTCTAAGAGACAAACTATTATTACATTTGCATGTGTACTTCACAAATGCAATTTCTCAAAAGGCTAAAGAGTTTTTTCAACCTTCAAGCCCATAAAACCACAATGTAGCACACATAAATGCATCAAATCGAAGAGCATCAGCAAAAGTTAGGGACAAAGCTTACATGATCCAATGACAACAAAAATGAAGAATCCAAGCACCAAAGGTCCAACGGGATAGTCATTTCCCTTCTTCACAGTAGTCTCAGGCACAAACCCCCTCTTCGTGATATTCTTCTGAAACTTGGCGCTTTTCCTGTCAGCGAGACGCCTAGAAGTCGTCTGGGTGAATGCAAATGAAATGAGTTTAGGATATAACTAACTATAACAGTTTTACAAGTGGATGCAGACAATATATTTGCATCCTCATATTAATGCAATTTTATCCCTTTATGAGCACATTAAAAACTTGAGAGATTGGTTTAATCTCTTAAGTATTGCTTTGATAATACATTAAAAAAAATCATATGCAGCTAGCTTTGGGGAGAAATGTGCATAGAAATAAGTAAAGTAATCTAACGAAAAATCCCAAGAATTCACATCATGGTAGTTCAAATTTATTAAACCAATCTTTGTATTAAACTAATCCAAACCCAATCAACATAGTAAGCAGATCAGATCCAAGCAGGTGAGTGTTTTTAATGGTACAGGATCAACCATGGGCGAAATCCTGGATAATCCAGACCAAACCGTCAGGGAAACAAAATCTCCTCAGGCGAGGAAACCGAACCATGCGGCCTGACGCCAGGACTCACCCTGTCACTACACTCACAGCGTCCAAGGAATTGGATGCGACAGCGCCCATGTGACCATGTGAATATGTCACGTCACAAGCACTTCACATTTTAAGGTCTTCCCCATACGGATACAAGGGTTCACTGACACAGATTCGTTTCTAGAGTAGAAGAGGATCAACCCGATCCCATCCTGGGTACTTTTCCATGAGTCATAAATCAACCCAATTTGGCAACTCGTGCTGCCAGCCGACGAAATCAGAGACATGCACGGATCCGGCAAAACGCAGCCCCAAATCCCCAAACCAAACCGCAAAATCTCGAACTAATCGATCAAACAAAGCTCCCGCACAACCAAATCGACAACCATTTGATCGAGCTCACGCATACTTACACGGGCGACAGACCTCAAAGGAAACAGAACGCGGGCGTGATAGTATTAACTCGCCCGAAATCGTGAAGCCCGTCCCGCGGAGGAGGGGATCGACACAAGCCTGGCGTATCCTAGCCCGCACGATACGATTCGAACAGGAAAGAGAGCAAGGGGGACGGCCAATCCTTACCATCTGCGCGTGCCGCACTGCGTTTGATCTCGCCGGCGACGTAGGAGACGGAGGCCGAGCGGTGGCGCAGCGGTTCGGAGCGGGAGCGGCAGCAGCGGCGGTGGAGGTTCAGCGTGATTTGGGGAGAAATAACGCGGGGCGTTTAATGCAAGGATTCCACTCATAATGCCAGTCGGCCACCCGGTTCGGGACGTGGCTCGTGTGACGTGGTGGGCGCGGATTGGATGGACCTTACACGTGGACCTGGCGAGCAAGGGCTACAGGCCGACGTGCTGGGCTTTCGGAAGAAGAGAGCCCATATGGCGTATGGGCTTGGGCCAACTCAGACTACGACCTGTCTTAAAAACAAAAGTTCAGACTACGACCCAAAAGCCTGTACGTAGCTTGCACTAGCAACACTGGGCGACTAATTAGCTTGCCTACTTGTTCTAAAGAAAAAGGTGGTTGTCACTTTATTTATTGTAGCCATAGTGTAGACAGTAGACGCAACGGGTGAGAGAAAGTATAAGAGAAGTAGCCATATTTTGTGATATATTCACTCATACAATCATACTCATAGGTATATGCACAACAACAGAACTTCATAATTGTAGCAATAAGTCGGTTCGTTTATCCTCCGCAGCAAATAACAATGTGCATGTACAAAGTGTAAATGTCTAGTTTTTTTTCATTTAGGACTACCGAACAATCAATGTCATATGTGCATCCATGCGAAAACGTCATATTCTAATTCAAGTGAAAATGTTCAACATTAATACTCTAATTTTAATTCTAGAACACTACT
>JAUNZO010003358.1:0-300646 GCA_031894775.1 Chloris gayana | reverse complement strand
TTATAGTGGTTTATTATGTTGCTATAATATGTTCCACTGTAGTATTGCAGTGTCAGGATATATACAAGGACTTTCATAGATTTGGTGATGTGGAGATTATGTATGACCATTGCCCAAACCGTACTACTAGATCAGCTCTGATTAAAGTAGATGTCATTGTCATGTGTGAAGGATATTAATGTTGGACAGTATAAAGTATAAATGTTGGCTAAAATTGGACGACATTGATTTGAGAAACAAGATAGGCAGCACGTAGGCGTTAAGGCTATAAATACATGTGCGGTACAAGCCCGCAAGAGCACACCAATCACAACACTCAACAGTAACTACAGCTTGGTTGGTAGCTCGCCGCCTTTCACGCACCCGAACACTTGTCTCCTGCTCCTTATAGTCGTTGCCATGCCGGCCTCGCGCGGAGGCGGTGGTGGAAAAGAAGCCGACGACGAGCACCACCGCTCTGATCCTCCACGGCGGCACCGCAGACGACGCCGGGGACGATGGTGTGGCGCCGAGCAGGCAGGTGTGGGTTCCTGGCCCGGTGATCGTCGGCGCCGGTCCATCCGGCCTGGCCACGGCGGCCTGCCTCAAGGCCCGCGGCGTGCCGTCGCTGGTGCTGGAGAAGGACGCCTGCGTGGCGTCGTCGTGGCGCCACCGCACGTACGAGCGGCTCCGGCTTCACCTGCCATGTTGCTTCTGCGAGCTGCCGCTGCTACCTTTCCCGGCCGGCACGCCGGCCTACCCGACCCGGGACCAGTTCATCGCCTACCTCGACGCCTACGCACGAGCCTTCGGAATCGAGCCCCGGCTCGGCACGCGCGTGCGCAGCGCCGCCTACGACACCTCCATCGGCTTCTGGAGGGTCGTTACCGACGAGGTTGTCGACGGCGAGGCGGCGGTGGAGTCGACGGAGTTTTTGTCGCGGTGGCTGGTGGTGGCCACCGGCGAGAACGCGGAGCCGGCCTTACCGGATGGGGTGGAAGGGATGGAAATGGACATGTACCGCGGCGTGGCGATGCACACGTGCAGCTATAAGAGAGGGGACGAGTTCAGGGGGAAGAAGGTGCTCGTCGTCGGGTGCGGCAACTCCGGCATGGAGGTCAGCCTCGACCTCTGCAACAATGGCGCTTTCCCCTCCATGGTTGTCAGGGACAAGGTAAGTAACGTAGTAGTTGGCTAACCTCTGTCGCTGTTCAGCTTCATGTGTTTCAGTAAAACAACATTTTTGGCGTGGTGAACAAACAGATAGCAGTAGTAATAATAACAGCTAAAAGAGCACTTTTTGCCTTCAACGTCGTCCCTTACGTTTGGGCATATCGTGTACTTCTGTGCGCCGGTCATGGAATAAGTGACGTTTTTGGAAGCACGTGTCGGCAGTTATGATATCACTCTACGTGGTTCTAGACCAGACATGAACGTGGCATGAATAAATTCATATACCACAATAGATTTTATTCAAAGTTACATGAGAAACGGGTAGGTCTCGTGTTATGTGATGGTGACATAGTGGCCTACTGGCCTTGTCCAAAAGCAAAATTTTCAGCTTCTGTGTCCTAGTTCTCTTGAACGGTCTATTTCTGTAGCGTTCGCATGTGTTTCCTTCCATTTTGTCCCCCTCTTTGTACAGGATGTAGTCACTTTCATAAGAAATAGGAATTGCAATACATACACTTTAATTTTCCGATAAATTGGAATGCAATCAATACAACTGATTGTTGTAGAAGTATGCAGAGTTCTCAACTATCAGTTTCCTCACATTTTCTTATCTTCAATTTGATCAACGATGTATAGCACACGTTGTGCCACTTGTAACATACTCTTACCTGAAATGCATCTGGGTCCTCTGTAGTATATGTTGTGCTACTTGTAACAGCTGTTAACATACAGGTATATATACTGATGTGGTACTACAGTGGCCCGTAAGCTTCCCTTTCCTTATCTTGCATATACATGTCCTAAAGACAGGGAAATAATATAAAGAACACGAAAATTTAATAGGAAATGTTAGGCCAGAAATTTCAGAACAGAAGGGATTATTTAGCTCAAAATGAATGCAGACATAAATTGACAGTGATGGACATAATAATGGAGTTGGCTAGCTGACTACATAGTGGTTTGTGAACTCTTCAATTCAGCAGAAGTACGTAGTTAAGCGAACTCTTCAATTCAGAAGAACAAGGAAAGGTTGGGCATAACTAAGTTTGCAAATGGATGTCATTTGAGAATCAATGTTTTCAAATGCCTCTATTTTCCTCTTGCTAGGACTGAACTTGGCGATGTCTTATATTACTTCAGGAGCTCTAAAAGAAAATTGAACTGTGAACCATTCCTTTGTTCCATGAGTTGAGGAGCATAAAAATGATTCTGATTCGAGTAGTTACAAGGAGAATTCTGTTCAGAATACCTGTATTGTTCTAATGTAGGCGTACATTTTGTCTATGGATATAGTTAGGTACATATTACTTCTAGAACAACTGTAAATTTAAAATAAAAAGATTGTTAAAGAATTTCCAGTTATTTGGTTAACATTAAACTTTTAGGAAAAATAGGCTCGTTTATAAAACTTCAGAAACCTTAAAATAAATAAACTATGCATATTAATAATTGAGAAAGTTTATTGGATTGTTATATACGTACCACCAAGCTCAGATTTAATAGCTCGTTTTTCTTTTATGCGGTGAAAAATCATGCTTTCTTTGTTATATTCTCTTGTAGCTCCATGTGTTGCCTAGGGAGATACTAGGCATCTCCACGTTTGGCCTCTCGATGTTCCTTCTCAGGTGGCTTCCCATGAAACGGGTCGATTCCTTGCTCCTCTTCTGCTCAAGATTTATTCTTGGCGAGACTGAAAAATATGATCTCACACGGCCGAAGACTGGCCCACTTCAAATCAAGAGTAACACTGGAAAAACACCAGTACTCGACATTGGAGCACTGAAAAAAATCAGAGATGGCAAAATAAAGGTAAGTGATTCCAAAGTGCCCAAAACCTTTCATCTTATGAATTTATGACAAAATAAATCATTTAATTGGACATGGCTTATAGTGAGTTACTGCAAGAGCGCAGTGCACTCTAAAAATGGGGACCTCATTGTATGCTACCAGGCATACTTGCACATCTCCAAACAGCAAAACAAGACTCCTAGAAGGATACCACATCTCAATGTAGTCAATGATAATTATGTATGTATGTACTTTCTAATTAATCTAGAGAGAGATTCTCTGCAGGTGGTCCCAGCAATCATTCGGTTAACGGAGAACGGGGTTGAGTTCATCGATGGCCATAAAGAGGACTTCAATGCTGTCATCTTCGCTACTGGCTACAAAAGCAATGTGCCTTCATGGCTTAAGGTAATTTCCTTGCATATTTATGGCTTTTGATGATAGAATTACCACAAATAAATAATACTTTTGTAGTTGTATACTATAACGTAACCAATCTTAGTAAATACCCTTCCTTCTGCATGTATTTTTATATTTTCCTGTACCATGGAGAAAACCTGATGTTATTTCTAGTGTTATTATCACTAAATGGGTCGTAGGCTTCCTTGTCTGGCTAATATTGAACTATATTTACCATTATAATTGCATCTTTTTCTCCTTTTCAATCAACTGAAAATTTGGAAACTTTCAATCACATGATTAGTACTAGGATTTGTAGGATTATGTAGCATGTAGATCGAGGGGAAATTTTGTTAATGCATAGACTATATAAAAAGTTGTTTTTTGTAGACCATTCGATTTTGATCTAATGGTGTCGATCATAAACTAGCAAAGTCCCTTTTAATTATGGTACCAATTGGTATCACTAACAATAATCTAAGGATTCTACATAGCAAGGCATGGGTATGACAATGATGCTAAAAGGGGGCGTGATTATCCCTAGCTACTTTAATGCTTCAATCATCTAGAAACTGACCATCAATGCCAATGTTGATTGATTTCGGCATGAAAGTTGTGCAAGACATTAGTTTGTGGATGAAAACAATAATATAGGGTAGAGAGAGAAAAGGAATGCACACAAATGTATATAGTCTGTATTAGTGGTTGCTTTTTCTAATGTGTGGTCCTCGGTGCGATAACTACTAATCTTGCACGTGATTCCTTTGTATCTATCTGCTTGTATAGATGGATCGCTTGCATGCTTATACATATGTATGGGCAGTCATATGTAGAACTGTAGATGTCATATCACCACGTCAAAGTTCCAGTCGTGCAAACTATGTAGCTAGAGTTAATTAAGGACGAGGAGTGCACTAGCGGCGCACAATCTGAATATATGTCGCTTTCCTGCAACATATTTTTTTCCTTTGTTTATGTATCTTATTTGTATCATTTGCTGTACGATCCTAGTAAAACAGTGGGGTTCATATCTATATTGGCATTTGGTCTATCTAACAGTGACCAGATCTACACTAGTGGTGGAGACAGGATTAGAATGTCATCTTTGTTCACTACCAGAAAAATGAACTTAGCCGTGTGTTTGAGTCTTTGCCGACAAAAAAAAACTCGACAAAGACGTGTTTTTTTTTTGCACTCGGCAAAGAAGTGTTTTACCGACTGTTTTTTCACACTCGGTAAAAATTAATTTTTTTTCCAACTTCTACTCTCAAAACTTTTCCTGCTCGCCACGTACAACGTTCATTCTCTCTCTCTCTCTCTCTCTCTCTCTCTCTCTCTCTCTCTCTCTCTCTCGCTCCCTCCGTCTCTCTCTCTCTCCCTAGATTCATAGCATCTCTTACAAATTTCGATACAATGGCTTTGTTCAAATTCATAAGCATCTTCAATGAACCTTGTAGAGTTAAAACACAAATTATTTTGGGATGGAGGGAGTAGAAATTATCAAGTCATATTTGACCGTCTAATTCGTTTTCAGATAAAGTTATTTTCTGAAATATCAGCTGGCTATCTTAGTGGTCCTGAATTCTTAATTAGCATGCCATAATACGGTTTGCCTTTATGAAGCATTAATTAAAGCACAAACCAAATACCCCACGCCCTCTGTAACTTAGCAAAACGACATACAAGAATTTGCGCACATGCTCTCCACTGAAGCAACTAATCATATTATTAAGACTGATCACATTCATGACCGATTGTAGTTTGCCTTTGCCCCATTTGCTCCTTCCTTGTCGGCATCTCAAAATGGTGAAGGATAGATGTGGAAGAAGCTGCAACACACTACGGGTTGTGATTTGAGAAAGGGATTGCCAAAAATCCCATGCATGAGTAGTAGTTTTGCATTGAGTTAGGTGATCCACATGCTGCATACATGCTGGCCCATAATCATTTTGTGGTGATGAGAGGTGAGGGCCACCATCTAGTATCATGATCATGTGCTGCCCACTCTACCATTGTAGGGTGGGCCATGTAGATGCATGTTGGTATTGTTTGCATGTTTGATTGATCCCATTTGTCTAACCGGATCTAATTTGATGGCAGCTAGCAACTCAGTTTGGTACTTAGGTGATCTTAGCATGCCGTATTAAGAAATGGACCTGATGCCTATGCACCTGTATGTGTTCCGGTTTGAGAACTGGATATATTGACAAATTGACAATGTTTATTTCCTTACAAAGGAGTATGGATTGTATTGTATACCCAATTAAATAAAATGCGGCCCAATTCAACATTTCAATCGACGTGTAGGACGAAGAGTTGTTCAGCCATGTTGACGGGCTCCCGAGGAAGCCGTTCCCGCACAGCTGGAGGGGCAAGAATGGGCTATACGCCGCGGGCTTCACCAGGAGAGGCCTCATGGGTACATCCTACGATGCTCTCAGAATAGCCGGCGACATCGCCAACCAGTGGACCGAGGCCCTTGCGAGCCCCACTTCTGCTCACAGGAGCATCGACCGTACGTGATGCAGGAGACAATATACATGCAGATTGTTTGATGTCTACAGCTAGTTTGGTTGTGTGTGCTCTTTGTTGTCTCTTCTTTCCGAGGGAACACGTACTTGTGAACCAGTGTGCGTGTAGTCAGCAAAAGTGCGGTGTGTTATCAGCAAGTTCTTTTTTTTTTTTTTTTTGCTTTATCGAGATAAACTTCTGCAATTACTTGCTACTCTCCGAAATGGATCTGAAAAGTTGTGGATTTCTGAAATAAGAAACTAGATGTATGTTTCATAAAATTATCTGCATGATAAAAGTGTTGATTTGGTACACTAAAATTATAGTAGAAATAGTACCCTTTGGACTTGTTGACGTACTGTTTGAAATAGCATCAATACATATATTGGAACATCACCAAACTAAACATAGTTACAGAACAAATTTGTATTGAGTTTAATTTACGTATCTTTCCTCGGACCAGAAATCATACGCTCCTTAGCAACCAATCAGCGAGTGCCACCACATTGACCAACCATTCTTAAAAATATAGAATTGAGAGAAAATTCCCTCTGTGGCCTCCAAAAAGATGAGGCTTCCTTCTATGGCCTCCAAAAATCAAACTTCCCTATGAGGCCCAATTTCATTTTTGACTTCCCTCTATGGCCTTGCCGTCAGATTTGGTGCCTAACGGTGTTAAGTCTAGTGTAAAAAGACCGTTTTACCCTGAATGAAATAAACTTATTTTTTGACAAAAAATATTCTGTTGGAAGTATTCATTTTTTGGTTCCCGTACAATTTTTCAAAAAAAGTTTATTTCGTTCAGAGATCAGAATATTTTTTTCAAAAAATAAGTTTATTTCGTTCAGGGGTAAAGCGGTCTTTTTACACTAGACTTAACACCGTTAGACACCAAATCTGACGGCAAGACCATAGAGGGAAGTCAAAAATGAAATTAGGCCTCATAGGGAAGTTTGATTTTTGGAGGCCATAGAAGAAAGCCTCATCTTTTTAGAGGCCATAGAGGGAATTTTCTCTAGAATTTATTAATCAATATTCCATATCTGCATTTGAACTATTAAATGCATCCTTTTAAATTCACAAAGATATCTATAGCTGCAGTTGCAAGCCGTCTTCAACTTGAACCAGTCATCCACGTAGGACCACAAGTGTGTCCAGTATACCCCCCCCCTCTGAAATTACCTATAAATATTAAGGCATTGGGCGATTTATGAAAACCACATCATTACAACATAGCTATATATTCCACTCCAAATTAATATATTAATCTCGATATTAGAACCCCTAACAAGTCAGAAAACATATATTGAAAGTCAATAGGAGGAGCAATATTAAAGACAGAAAAAATGCACCATAAAAATGTTTGGTAACGGACAATCAAAGAACCAAATGTTGAATACTTTCATATTGGTTAAAAAACAACATTTCAAAGTTCCATGCCACTTTTATCTAGCAAGATTTCTTTTGTAAATGTAGTACCTTTATACATGTACTATATAAACACATTCATCTGAAGCGGGACTTTGATTTTCTATGCTTCCGTGATGACAGTCAAAGCTTATGTTAATAAATAAAAGGGCTCTATACACGGTATTCGCAAAGAAAAGGCCATTTTGATATAGCGTCCATCTAAATCTATCTCGCTGATTAGAAAGGACAAGGGAATAATCCTTTGATTTGGAGGGGCGTGCTGAAGAAGTCTACTTGACATTGTTGTATACCTTTTCAAGGTCTACATTCAAAATAACCGCATTTTCTTTTTCTATTCAACTTGCATATGTTTTGTGCAGTGAGACAACTCCAATCTCTCATTCACCAACCAAATTAAGGCCTCTAATCGGGTTATTCTGTGATAAGGAATTATTCTCATGGAAATGCATGAGTAGCGCCGATTGGAGGTGGTGCCCAGTCCACACGGGCTCGCAGGCCAACGGCTAAGGCCGGGCAGCCGTCAATCAAGGTTGGTTGCCAACCAACCTCGGGCATGTGCTCGAGATGGCCCCTAGGAGGCGGTTACTAGGTCGGTCATTACCGCCCTAATCTTCCTTAGGCCGGTTGCTTGATAGGTTGAATGACTCGGAAGGTCATAGCCGACTGGGGAAAATTCCCTGAGTTGTCATCCAATCTGTTGACTTGGGATCCAATGGCTGGGATGGCTCTGCCCAAGTCGGTTCTTGATTCACCTTTGGGTACCGGTGGCCTTGTCGGTGGATATGTGTTAGGCCAAATGTTGGAGAAGTTTGGGGCCTCCACTCGAGGCTTGGCAGGATTCACCTGGGTTGAACAGGATCCTGATCCGGGCTAGCAACCTTCGGCAGGATGCAAAAAATTACAATCAAATTACAGCTGGATTTTTTTCAATTTAAAATTTTAATCAAAATTTAGAAATCTCAAAAATTATAAAATTTGTACGAATTGTTGTTCAGATCTTTGCACAACTATAGTCAAAATGCTACTGAAATTAGAGTCAATCATGCACTTCACATAGAATATAGGGTCAACGATGCAAAGGGTCCAAATGGAATAGGGTCAACCAGTGTTTTCAGTCGAGAAAATAGGGTCAAATATGCAAATCTAAAAATATGGGATCAACCGTGTAATTGGGATCAAAAATGAGGAAAGATATGCAATTGCTCCTGAAATAATTTTGTTGATTTTGCTACTGGGATGAATGTCTGCATGCGATTTTTCTCCAATATATATGGATAGAGAAACCTTTCTTGGACAATTAGAACCTATATTTATCATTTTGTCGGTGGAAAAAATTCTTGGGCACATTAGTCATTGCTTTTGGATAAATAATATATTAGGAACAAAATTTGAATGTTTGATTAGTAAAATAATTCAAATGATAATTACAGCTTAGCTATTAATTATTCTGATCTGCATGATTCGTTGAGGGCTTCTCGAACAGAGGTATAATAAACTCCAGTATGTTGTTAGTGGTCAAACTCCATTATGATGCCTATAAGACAAGTGACGTTTTATAAGGACCTTGTAGTGTGACCTTGTAACTTTCGGTAGTGTGAAGCAAAATATGAAGTGACTTAAACGAGAGCCGGTTCAGTATAATACTTTGTACTAAATGAGACCAAGGTGACCTGAAAGAAAGCTAGATCAAAAGTGAGCAAGCAATTGATATTCAACAGCAAGTTCAGGCTCCGAGACCCCAAGTATGTGATGTATAGTGGATGTGCGTGAGGACGGAAGGGGGCACGTGCACCCTTTTTCTCGTTAAATCTAAAATTGGTACCACCATTCTACGCGACGGTTCTAGGTGACAAAGGTTCTACATGCGGCAAAGGTGGTGGAACACTCGAGTATGTTCACATGATCAACGTCGTGTATCGGGACCTAAGCCGGAGAACAATCCTGTCAGTGCAAACAACCACATCATGCTCACTGACTTCCACCTCTTTCTTAAGTGCAAACCACCATGGTCCCCACCCTAGCCCACATCATCTCCACCGCTACTGGCTTGGCAGCGGTAACAAGAGCCTTTCATTTAGAGGTAGTGGTAGCCTGGAGCTAGAGTTTGTCGCCGAGTCGGTTGAGTTGTGGTCCATGTTGTTCATAGGCACACACGAGTACCTCACCCCGGAGATTGTCTGTGACAATGGTCACGCACGACAGTTATGTCGATAGATGGATGTTGAGCATCTTCATCTACCACTGTTGTACGGCGTCTCGCCATTCAAGGGCTACGACAAGGAGATGGCGTTGGCCAACATCATAGCCCGCGCATTCAAGTTCCCCTGGGACCCACCATCTCGTCGACGGCCAAGGATTTCATCACCGCGCTGCTTGCACCCCGCGTGTCGTCTCGGCGCCACCGGCGGTGCCACGGTGATCAAGTGCCACCCCTTCTTCAACTGGCACCGTTGTAGTGCTGCCGCCGTTCACCATGGCCAAGGTCAAGGGTGGCGCCCGATCATTTGGTAGCAACAACGTCGGCGATGACGTGTCTGGCAACAACGGCGATGACGTGTTGGGCGATGACGTGTTATCCCGGCTTGCCCGGTGGAGTACTACTAGCTACTAATTGACAAGGTTAGAAGTGTTCACAGACCCACGAGGGGTGCGGAACAAAGCTCGCTCGCCAGGACCGAGACCAGGCGCGTCTTGTTCGTGTCCGGAGCGGCGCACGTGGTTGGGGGAATGCACCAC
Source organism: Chloris gayana (assembly GCA_031894775.1). Classification (NCBI taxonomy): domain Eukaryota; kingdom Viridiplantae; phylum Streptophyta; class Magnoliopsida; order Poales; family Poaceae; genus Chloris; species Chloris gayana. The sequence goes on along the minus strand of JAUNZO010003358.1, from coordinate 290,629 downwards.
GGCGCATGGCCCGCACGAGGCGCTCGATGAAGCCGGGGAGCAGCAGGGCGCTCTGTCTGGAGCCGCGCTGTCGCCTCAAATAGTTCCCGGATGCGTGTTCTTTTATTTTTTGCACCGTGCCTGATTAAACTAGTTGCAAGTCTCGATTGCTAGTGTTCGCAATCGTAAGCATCAGTGTAGCGTACAGCTGTGTGTCGGTCCTTTTTTGGAACGCTGGAAATTACTTGACACTAGTTCCGTAGTGTGGAAGTGTCTCAATGTGGGTAGCTACAATCTTGTGTTCCAGGTATGGCCCATCAAATTGTAAGTCGCAGTACTCGTCATAAGAAAAAAATACTGTTATTTGCAATAATGTTATTAACATTGTTATGTTCCTAATTACTGTTCACCCCCGACTAATTAGGTTTAGCAATTAATTTATTAACAATGACATATGGTCAATCGTCATCGTACCTCTCGAGGAGGAGAAGAAGCCGATGCTGCCGGCGCAATCTCATTGAATGAAGTTAATCAAACGAGAAAGAGAGAAAGATCATATGCCGGAACCGGAAGTAGGCACTTTTGCACAATCCCTTTGTAACCAAAACTTCATTTCATCAATACAATACTTTGTACAATAATAATACAAGTGATCGAATTGCGCTCTGCGCTACCGATCACAGCGTCTCGGTTACGAAACTTGCTGTTCGTGCTCTGCGCCACCGTCGAAGAGTGCCTCCATCTCATCGAGGCTCTTCCCCTTGGTCTCCGGCACACAGGCGTAGACGAACACCCACGCTGCCGCGGAGAACGCCGCGAAGACGTAGAAGGTCTGGGCCATGCCGACCGCCTCGTACACGGAGATGAAGGTCATCCCCACCACCGCGCTCATCACCCGGTTCAGCGCCGTCGTCGCGACGCCGGTGCCCTGCGCCCGCAGCCGCAGCGGCAGGACCTCCGAGCAGTACGTCCACACCACCGACCCGAAACCCCGCCGAGAACGTCGCCATGAACGCCGCCGCCGCCACGCACGTCGCCGCCGCCCACCACCGCCACGTGGCGGCGGCGGACCAGCGCACCGACAGACACGTGGCGCGTACAGCACCAGCGCCGCCACGCCGCTGGCCTGCTGGAAGAACTGGAGGCCCAGGACCGTGAGCATCACGCGGCGGACCACCGGCGTGGGCCGGAGCAGGATCTCGCGCCAGACGTTCGTTGATGGGCCGCCGTTGGCCTCCTCGAGGGAGCCGGCGATGTCGTGGAGGCAGTGGTCCGCGGTGTCGTCATTTCCCGCGATGCGCGACAAGGTGCGGCGGGCCTCGTCATGGTGGCCGTGCAGGACGAGCCAGCGTGGCGTCTCCGGCAGAACCAGTAGCGCGGCGGCGACGAGAAAGATCGGCGGGACAGCGCCGATGCCGATCATCAGGCGCCAGTTGAGCGTCGTGGGCAGTCCGGCCAGCGCGAAGTCAGCGATGTAGCTGAGCAGGATGCCCAAGTTGATGGCAATCTGATGACCATGTGGCAGGCAGGCATGAGCATAAGACTAATCAACTGCAACAATGCTGACAATGACAGTAACACCAACAACGTTTTTGAATTTTGTGATGATGCGATGTTACGACTGTGATTTTTTTTCATTTTACGGGTGATTTATGTAATTAACCCTTAAATTAAGCGCATTATGGGCGCTTTGATTTCTGAATAAAAAGTCATCTGCATTGGTACGTGGCTGTAACTGTCAGGCAACAAGCGTTGTACCATAGTACAGCAACAATAACTCAATCTAGAGAATTCGCATCCAATTTCACCTAGAAAAATTCGTTAAATTAATTATCATGGTGCAGAAAAGCTTCTGAAAAATAATAAAGATTCTGAAGGAGAAAAAGAGAGAAGAATAAATTCTTAATTGTTATAATATGATCCAATTTCGCCTCGGGACGCCTAGGAGGTCGTGAGAGGTGGAGTCCTCCCACGTTACGGATCGTATTAGTTACCTGCTCATATATACTCATTGTGTTGCAAGGGGAAAATAGAGAGTTCTCTTGCGTTTTCTAAACTCTCCTCAGTATTGTATGTACTACCAGTGTACGGTACCAATATTCGAATAGGAGAGATGAAAAGTTGTGGAAGAGCTTCTGCCGAACAGTTAGGTGCTCCAATAACACCTCCTCGAGTCCTGATTTTGATTTCCGGTGGAAGCAAATTTGATGCTGAAGTTGACTATTGGAACGTAGAGAGAGAGAGAGAGAGAGAGAGAGAGAGAGAGAGAGAGAGAGGGGTGGAGAGTGGTGTTCAGGAAGAGCGAGGCCTGTGGCTGACTCCTTTGTGTGCCAATTGAGTGTTGGAGACTTAGTTTTTTCAGGTTGAAATGAATTTCATGTGGATTATGTTTCCCGTGTATAGTTGGGAGATGGGTTTGGGAGTTTTCTCGACCTATGTCCGAGTCTTTTTACTATAATACCGTGAGTGAGGACCATCTAATCCCCCGTAGGTCGAGTTCTTAGGATAGATAAAAAGCTATCATTAAATAGAATAGATAAGGATTTCCTATGTGCCCAACTACTCCTTTCCATTTAGTTAAACTTAAAATAGAAGAAGCAAAACGAAACAACTTACATTTACTTTTGTGATGTTTGGATCTGTTTTAGTTTCGTAAAAACTGGTGTTTTAGAAACTAGAATCCAAACAAACTCAACTACAATGAGGAAAACTTAACATTGGTTGGGTTAGATGACATTATGAGTGTAATAGCTTAAGGTGAATCCCATCTATAGTAAACTTCATACAACTATATCTACAGTCTTATCATAAATTTCACAATCAATTGAGGAGTTTAATATCTAAAATAAAGATAGACCAAAAGTGTTTAAGTAATTGATATAAAGCGGTGGGCCCTTGGCCCCTAAGTATGTGATGTATAGTGGATGTGGTGAGAAAGAAGGGGGCACGTGCACCCTTCTTCTCGAATTGATAATGATTTAAATGTCTCATTCGCTCCCAATCGAAGACTACAAGTGAATTAATAGTGACGTAGGGATTTGAGCTTAGCTTAACATATTACTCTCCTTGCTATATGATTTTCAGGAATTTAGGTTAGTGTAGGTTATCACAGCTAAGTGTAATAGACCTACTGCACCGATTTTCACACAACTCACAATGAACCATCTTTGTACATGAGGTTGCCCTCCCTAATTAGCATTAGCTACTACTTCCCCCAACTTTTTTATGCTATCGTTGTGACTATTTTTAGTACAAAAAATTAACTAAAATCTTGTAAAACAACGGACGTTGGTAAGTAACAATCGGCCTGCAGCGTGCGTTACTTTAGTGTCGACCGACTCAAGCTTTGGTTGTTGTAGTGCACGTCAGCAGGTGGCATATCTTATCCGTACCTCGGGGATGGAGGAGAGGAACCCTCTAGTTGCTGCCGGCGCGATCTCAGTGACGTAGACGGGCGCGACGACGAGGCCGAACCCGCTGGCGATGCCGGCGAGGAACTGCCCCGCCATGAGCACGGCGTATCCTTTGGCCGCGGCGGTGACGGCCGAGCTGGCGAGGAACATGGCCGCGCAGATCGCGACGGTGCGGCGGCGCCCCGCGCGGTCGCATGCCCAGCCGGCGGCGAGCGAGCCGACGAGCGAGTAGACGCTGGTGAGGCCGATGAGAAGCTCCAGCTGCCCGTCGCTCACGCCCAGGTCCGCCTGCACGTACTTCTGCGTCCCGCTCATCACACCGCGATCTGTAAAAGGAGCACGATGATCCGAGGGAGCGAGACAATAAATGTGCATGCCACTGTTGCGTACGTGTCACACATAAATATGTCCAATAATTAGGATTAGCCTGCTAGCGTACGTGAGACAATATATGCAAGGTTCGTTTGAGTGATCAACGGAATGGATCTTACTGTATCCGTAGATGATGGAGGCGAGGGAGGCGAGCAGGGCGCAGACAAGCGAATACGTATTCCCGGCAGGGCCGTCGGCGGCCAGCAGCTTCGCCTCCATATCCTCATCCTTCTTCGTCATCGTCGCTTTGGCCGGCTGCTACGACCAAGCTCGAGAGGCGATGCAGGCTCTGCCGATCTCTTCTTTTTTTTTCTCCACGTATTGGCAGCTATTTGAGCACAGCATGATGCAGTAACTGGCTGGCTGTCGCGCGTGTGGGCGCCGTCACAAAATTAAATTGGCGACGCGGCGCCTTCGTCATTTATTCTTTTGATTGACTAAGACAGAGACCAGCGACGGGTACATCCTCCTATAAGGGCATGTACAACCCAGAGACGGAGACGCGTCTCTAGTTATCTCAAAGTTATCATGCAGACATCATAAAGACAACTCATACAACCCACGGACAAAGTCTGTCTATAAATTGTTTAAATGCTTTACATGTAGCTACGATCAACTATAAATGTATTTGTGTGTACCGTTGTGTGGCTATATGATAGAATACATAACATGTATAAGAGAAACATGATGATAATAATTTTTAGGAACCATAAATATAATAATTATATTATAAATAGATATAATGCCTTTTGTCTATTTTTTACATTCACATCTTGTTCACCTTCACATTCAAATGCACTACACACACATGCAGCAATGCTTTCACATGCAAATTCACACAAAGGTTACATTCTATTGATAAATAATTTAGTTACAGAAATTAACTGATAGCATCAACCAAATAATATTGTTTCATACTGGCATGCATCACATTGTCCCTACGGAAAATTCCTGCTCCTTGATCACCTTGTCCCTGCAGAACAAATAAAAGAAACAAATAAATCACAAGCTTCATGATTCAGTACTCATCTTGATTCACACAGGTTAGCATCTGATTTTAACTTTTAATCTTCTAACTTAAATTATGTACTCAATCCAAACTTGCACTTCAAACAAATTATCTAAAGGCAGGTCTGGTCATTTAATTTGCCTACAGGTGAAATGGTAAAATATTTATATCAGTTACATATTTTTGCCTCCATAAGCTTGACATAGTTACTGAATCTTGGCATCACTTACTGAATTTCTATTTGCATCGTAAGCTAGATTCATTTTTGTCATGGTACAAAGAATCACAAAGATTATGTAACGTCCTTGACAAATTGGTATCAACGCTACTGGTCAGAGAAGCATCAGTACCAATTCATTTTTGCCATGAATCGATCCAAAACAAAAATCCAAAATGTTCTCAGAAATTACCATAAGCCACGGAGGTGTCAGCCCCCGTTTCTTGACTGCCATGGGCAAGAACGGCCGATGGTACTGCCATGGGTGAGAATGGTTGCCAGATGGGCGGGGATTGCTTACAAACCGGTAGATCTGGCCACCCATCACCTAGATCCGGCCACCCATGGTGTAGATCGAGCCCTGCTCATGGCCTTTGTCGTGGGAAGGGTACCAGGATCGGGGAGATGACATGGACGAGGCCAGCAGCGGTGGGTGAGCGACGAAGCTGCCGGGGGTGAAGCGGGATGGCGGCGGCGCATCCATGATGACGTCCTCTACAGCCGCGGCGAAGCTGGACCTCCACCATGCCCGAGAAAGGGGGTGGCGCAGCAGAGCCGCCACAATGACCGAGACGGGTATGTGCTAGGGCGTCGCCGATGCATCCGGGGACGAGGGCGCGCGTCGAGGTGTGCAGGTGGTGAGCTCCGGCGAGATCCGGTGAGGTACTTGGCAGGCGAAGGTGGATTTGGCGCGGGAAACACCTGCGTTCGCGTCACCCGCGCGGGATCCAACCTGCCGTCGCCTGCGGACGACTCACCCTACAATGGTGTCGTGGCCGTCTCTTTGGCCTGGGAAAACGGGACGAGAGCGTCGTCTCATGAGACGACGCGACACCGGTCTCTTGGTGGAGGCGGGGGTTTTCTGCAAAAAGTCCATCATAGAGACGGGATGAAAAGACCCGTTGTACATGCCCTAATGAATTGGGATTTGGGAGGTAGCTAGAGTACATGTATCGAGAACAGAAAGATAATAATGAAATCTGGAATCCTTTTTTGTTCAGCTGAGATACTAAAAGAAGACAGTATATTACTCACAGATGACTTCAACATATTATTGGAGCATTACTTTGTATGCATCTGGAAAGAAGAAATCTCTTGGCCAAAAAGACATGGATTCTTGATGCTCTCTTATATACTAAAACTGTTGAACCATAAGTGAGGGTCCGGAAGTGGTGAATCATAAGTGAATTGCACACATTTCTCCGTCAAATTTGTTTTTTGGGTCCAACTGGTTGGTCAATAATAACTTGAACAAAAGTAATTTAGCCTATTTAATTAGATTTATAAATTTCGAATGCATTTAAATGCACATTGTAATAATATAATCGGTAGTCCCATGAAGTTACCCGGTTCATAGACTAGTGATTATAAAAATTGTGGCTGATCAAAGATTACAACCTTATACTAAAAGCCCAAAGGCTCATACAAATGGATTGGTTCGACTTCATGTGGTACATGACCATAGCCTTGGTATCAAATGTCATACACCTACTTTGTACGAATGAATCAACATCAACATAGCCTTAAGGAGGTTTTCTCCATCAGAGCACTCACAGTCATGTGGTTCCTAAAGGAATCTGGAGGGAATCTCTCACATGAGGCATCGATACCTCCGTTGTGGCCAACGGTGCTTCAATCATAAAACTGGGCATCAATGAATCAAGATGCACCGGGTGCTTCTCCTCTACAAAGGAAAGTGTGAGGCAGTTTTTTTATTCTGCTAGTGGACCCACTTTTGCCAGGCATCGGTGCCACCGCTGTAGGGAAAACAACAAACCAGGCATCGCAGCTTCATACACACGAATTTGATGGTTCAATCTCCGGTAAGACTGGGCTATCTCAGAGAACCGGTGCGCATTGCAAATGGGGCATGCCAACCATGACTGTGCAGCTGGTCCCAGCGCCGTAACATGGACCCTCCCATATAATCGTCGACCTCGGGCTTGGCAGCAACGTCTCGTTGTCTTGTTCCCTTAGCTTGTTAGCTTAATCGTGCTTACTAATTTGCAGCTTTGTTGACTGTGCTGGAGTAAAGTGAAGCGTTAATAATTGTTCGCGATGATAATTAGGATTTGGATCACTTTTTGGGCAGACACTCCAAGATGGTGCATGCTGACCGTAGTTTTTTTTTTTTTTGGTTCTGATGTGTGCTTTTTTTATTCTACAGTTGTGGCGTGCCGGCGGCAAGGCGCTACGTACGTATTTCTCTGTTAGATATAGACACTAGTAGGCCAACAGCGCTAAGGACAATGTAAATATGTAATTGTGCGTGAGCAGAAATTAAAGCCATATTTTGACTCCCCGAGTAATACAATGACGTCCTCGGATCCAATGGCTAAACAAGTACAGAAACAAACAAGAAAATAAAAAAAAATAGCAACGAGCCGAATTGAAGGGACGACAACAGAATATATGTAATTAACCCCTAAACCCAACGTCTAACCTTTTGTGGGATAGGCACACGTACTTCATGCAAAGCACCACTTTTGTGTAACCTGAGGTATTATAGTTGGATGAACAATCATCACCCATCTAAACTACCAGTGTGTGATAATTCTACCATTACTTCCATTCATGAGCCTTCTGGACCAAAAGTACTACTATTGCTAAGGACATGTACAACAGGTCTCTTCACCCCGTCTCTTTCCTAGACCTTTCTCATAAAACCTCACGCCACCACGTAGCGACCCGGCCAGTGTCGCCTCGTGAGATGACGGCCTCGTCTCATGCTCCTAGGTGGTGGAGATGGACGTGGCACCATTGTACGTGTTGGGTTTAGTCCCACATCTGTTATTGATAACGGAGGAGCCAAATAATAAGGTGGATGAACTCTCAACTATCGAGCTAGTCTTTTGGGTTGAAGTGGCTCGGAATCTTGATTAGGGCTCCAGTTGGGCCTATGTTTTGGTAGACCCAATGTGACCCGGGCAAAGCGGCAGGGGGCTCGTGACTACGATGAGCCGGGCCACACTCTAACAAGTGGTATCGAGCCATGGTCAAAAACCCGAAACAATCTCGAGGACCTCACACGGATATCGGGCCGTCGGATTAGATTTCTTGGGCCACATGGTTATCGGGCTGTCGGAGGGGTGTCCATCCGGATGTGAAGGGGAGATGGAGCCACCCGATATGTGATGGGAGAGATTGTTGAGTTTAGTCCCACATCTGTTATTGATGATGGGGGCCAACTAATAACGTGAATGGACCCTCACCTATCAGTGCTAGTCTTTTGGATTGAGGTGACCCAAGACCTTAATTAGGGCTCCAGTTGGGCTTATGGTTCAAGTAGGCCTAATGTGACCTGGGCTGGCAGCAGTGCTCGTGGGTACGACTAGCCAGGCTGCACTCTAACAAGTACGGCGGGGAACGGCATGGTCGGATCCCGCGTGGAGTGAGAGTTTTCCGCGCCAAATCTTCCTACGCGCCCGCCAATTCCTCCGCCCCAATTCCTCTTCCAAATTTGTCGCGTCCAACTCATAGCACCTCACTTGACTAGAAAATAGAAGAAGACGTCAGATGTATGAACCCGTCCTCCCCGTCTTCTCGAAGTAGATCAAGTTGTCGTTCGAGTTGTGCCGCACGGCCTCCAGCACGCTGCAGGTCAAGTTCTCAGAGGACTTCCTCATGGGTGGTGGCGACGGCAGCACCACGGCAGAGAAGGAGAGAAGCCGAGCCGGCGGTGCTGCGTGGTGGCGGCTCGGCAGCGCAGCCCCTCTTCCCTGCCCCTGGTGGCGGCTCAGCTGCGGTGGCACCTTTCCTCTTCTCCTAGATACCTTTTCTCCAATTACTCTGATTCCCTATTGTATTACTTTTCTTCGATTACTGAAACAGAACCAGAGTAATCGGAGATGATTGCAGAAACTCGCGCAATCATCTTTTTGTTTTGCTACAATTGCAATTGTGATCATCTTTTTGATGAATAAGATGATGTTTGTTTTTCACTATTTTTACTATGCCTCTAAATACTTGTGTAAGCACTGCTTTTCACTATTTTTACTATGCCTCTGAGTAAATGGGTATGCTCTGAATTTTTTTCCATGTGAACGTGATCTGTTGAATGTGAGTAATGGAAGTAGTGCTCTACTCCTCCCGCATCGGCGTCTCCTCCGGAATCGGCGGCAGCTCCTCTGGCTCCCGCGGCGGCGGGCTCCTCCGGCGGTGGCTGCGGCGGCTCTCCATCCTCGTGTGGTGGCACGCGCGCCCGAAGGATGGGAGCAGCAGACGGTGGACAGCGTCGTGGCGACGACGTCTAGGGCGGGTCCCAACCGGTGCTGGAGCCCACCTTTCTTTTGTTGATAGATTAAGGGCATCAGCGGCGGTCCCTAGACCTGCCACTGATGCCCATATTAGACTAAGTACCCGATGCCGCAGTCGCGGTCTCAGGACCGTGGCTAATTTTGTAAAAAAAATAGTAACAGGGCTTCAGTGGCGTTTTAGGCGTCCGTCACTGAGACTCTTTTTGACCCACCGCTATAGAGCACTATTCTAGTAGTGTTTGTCTTCTAAAATGCTAACAGGTAGAGATTACTATATGTGTTCATAGGGATGAGTGTCATGACAGAGTTGCTACTCAACAATGTTGTCCCAGACGGGGCCTTAACATGCCTCAAGTGTCCAGATATACCAGGACGCATCAATGTCGATGACAACGTCGTCTCAACTAGAAACAAAATAATTAGTTGCAGCCTGGTGGGTTGGTTCAAATAAAAGACACTTCTGATTCAAGATCTTTATTAAGGGTGTGTTCGTTTCTGGGTCTAAATTTTAGAGCTGTCACATCAAAAAGAATCTTATTATTTAAGAGTATTAAATAAAGTTTAATTATAAAACAAATTACAGGCCCCTAGACTAATTTACTGAGACGAATCTAATGAGGTTAATTAAGTCGTGATTAGAAGACGGTTACTGTAGCATCACTTTAGCAAAATATAGATTAATTAAGCTCATTAGATTCATCTCGAAAATTAGCACCAATCTGTCATTAAATTGATTGAAATATTTATATATAATAAGATTCTCTTTGATGTGACAGTGCTAAATTTTAGAGGAGAGGAAACGAACACACCCTAAAATCGTCTAGTTGAACATTCTTCAAAAACACTATTGGCCACTATTGAAAATAACTTCAAAATAAAGATCCTTCACCGACCTATTCCTTGTCTCTCCTTTTCGCCATGCATATCAATCTCTCTCAGCTTTTCTCTGTTTCACTGTCCGACAATCGACAGAAGTGGAGAGAATTTGTAGAGTGGCCTTTAGTTAGTGTGTACCATGGAAGACAGAGATTGATAGCGTTTTTCCTGTTTTAGTTTTTTCAGTAGTATGTTGTTTAATTTGTAACAATAATGACAGTAAATAATGTGTTCCATTGCCCTTGTTCTAGCTAGCTTGTATAGACCTCCTCTAGGAAATCACAACCAAATCTTAGTTAATTGTAAACTCCAGCCTATTAGGGCATGTACAACCAATAGTCAGGGGTCTATCTCTTAATCAATGATAGAGACAGATAAGCAGATAGGTCATACAACCCAAAGACTACCTCATATTTGCAGGCGATTAAATGTTGCGCATGTAACTAAAGATTACCTATAAATACATTTGTATGCACCATTGTGTAGCTGATTGATAGAGATGGTATAGAGCATAAATAACAAGAATTGTACATATTCAAATAATAGAAACTTCACACCCCGATTTTCGGCCAAGTAAAAAATCCAGCAAATAAATCATTTTTTTATTCAGGAAAAATATTGTTACAAAAATAAATAGGAAATTAAAACCTAAATTAAACTTATAGCTAAAACACCTAGAAGTTTTAAAAATAAAATACTAAAGCTTGAAAACATGTTTGTTTTTCTTTTTGTTTGACTTGTTCTTATCTCCCTTTATTTAATTTTCTTTGTTTCGATTTTTCTGGAATCTATTTGCATTTATTTGGATTTTATTTTTGGTTTTATGGGGCAAAGAGGAAGAAAAGAAAATAGAAAAAGAATAAAACTCACCCGGGCCACTCCTACCCTATTCTCCCATCCTTGGCCCACCTTCCCTCCAACCTCGGCCGAGCCCAACACCAATCGGCCCCTCCTCGTTTCTTCCCCACCGCGCTGCAAGTGAGATGCGCGTTGCACGAGCGCACGCAGGTCGCCCCGCCACTCGTCCCCTACTCTCGCTCCCGCCGCTGCCTTCGCGTCTCGCCGCGCGCCGCCAATCCCGCCCGCGTCCCGGAGCCGCCACCTCCCATGGCCTCTTCTCTCCCCATTATCTCCTCGCCCGGTGCGCCCGGACGGCGCCGATCCCCCCCTCGCCACTAGCTCCCGGCCAACCGGCCGCCCCGGCGTCGCCTTGCGCCGCACCCGCGTGGCCATCCCATCTACAGCACGCGCGCCACCTCGCCCATACTAGGCCCCCTCCCCTCTCTGCATTCCCAGCTGCCGCCACCTTGGCTGCCACGTCATGGCGGTGGCCGCACCTCCGCCACCGTCGCCTATAAAAGCCGCCCTCCTCCCTCGCCTCAACCGCACCGAATCTCGAAGAATCCCAACAAGGCAAGAGTTGCCTCCTCTCCCCTTCCATTCCCCTCCTCCCACCTTGCCACCGACCGCCACCCATCCGCTTCCTCTCCCTTCACCGTCGAGTCACCTCAGCCCTCCTCCGGCCTCGTGTGGCCGTCGCTGAGCTCGCCGCGTGCGCGCGCAGCTCCTCGAGCCCCTCCCCTCTCAAATTCATTCCCCACGCACCCCCTCCCCTAGCGCCACCGACGCACCCCCTTCCGACCGGTTAGCTCGTGCTCGAAATGCGCCGCCACCCCTCCGCTAGCTCCGTCGGGTTCTTAGACCACTAGCACGCCTTCCGTCCCCCCCCTCCCCCCCCTCCTCCGACCGCTCGAGCCACCGGAATCGCCAATTCCGGCTAGCGAACATATTCTTTGGGGCAGACGAACATATTACAATTGTCGATTACATTCTCCTCACAGTAGTCAATTGCAATCTCTCGTGTCATAGCCAATTCTAAGGGTGTATTCGTTTCTCGGGGTCTAAATTTTATAGTTGTCACGTCAAAAAGAATCTTACTATTTGGGAATACTAAATAAAGTTTAATTATAAAATAAATTACATGTCCCTAGAGTAATTTACGAGACGAATCTAATGAGGTTAATTAAGTCATGATTAGAAGATGGTTACTATAGCATCACTTTATCAAAACATAGATTAATTAAGCTCATTAGATTTATCTCAAAAATTAGCACCAATCCGTCAAAAGGGTTTTGTCATTAGATGGATCGAAATATTCATAAATATAAAGATTCTCTTTGATGTGACAGATGCTAAATTTTAGAGGGTAGAAAACAAACGGGGCCTAAGAAGAAATTCTGAGTACCAAGGATCATCTTTCGTCCTCATATTGAGTGTGTTTGATCTTTCTCACTTTGCTCCAAAGCACGGACCTTGATAGAGTTGCATTACCAATTTCATGCTCTTTCTTCCATTTTGATAGAATATAAATATGACCATAAGACAGACTTTTAAGAAAACTGCCAGCCTAAAACACCAATGGCAATGGCGATGAAAACTCAAGATTGCAAAGTATTATTAAAATATAATTTATGGGAGGTGGTAAAGATGATTCAGTTCGAGCTGTAGTATTAAATAAAGTTCATAGGAGGTGCTAAATATGATTCAGTTCGTAGAAGGTCAAAAGATGAAGATCAGTCTTCATAATACTAGTCCGTCAACCCGTGCAGCCTGCACGGCTAGCACTATTAAAAAAAATTCTATTTCATGACATTGATTTCACATGTGAAGCCCACTTTATATTTTTTTATATTATTACTATATCATACATTTCTACACTTTTCCAAAAAAGTATGCTTTAAACAAAATATTGAAAATTGGAAATGAAAAAGTTCCTAATCACATCTTTATAGCATTAAACATCTTGTAAGAGTTGTACCAATTTTAATTTTCCACTGTAACTCCCTGATTAGATGGTACAGTTAATTACTTTGGTGATTGAATCATATAACCAAAGACTAATGTAGTATAATGTTATATTTGATAGTTAGTACAATCTAAGTTGGTGTCTAAGTTTTTTGAACTTTAATATAACAATTGAGAATGTTGTAGTGAAGTCAAATTTCAAACATATTACTAATGTTGCACGTACCTTATGTTTAAAAGTCAGTACAACTTGGAATATTTCGGTTTTTGGGATCAAGGATTTTGAGAAAGAACAATTAAGAACATTAATTGTAACTAAAATTGTTCCAATCTTACTTTCCAATTTTATTTTCTGGTACAAATATAACTCCAAAGTTTCTCTTAGTTAAATTTCATAATAGGTTTGTAATGTGAACACTTGATCAACATGGATATTGAAACTTCAAAGGATTCTATACATATCATCCATGTTAAACAATTATATGATGAATAAATCAAATAAAAGTCTAGTATCCTTTTTAGATGCATCAAAATTTCAAACAATTTTTTGTTAAAGATATTTTGTTCTTCCTTATTTTGACATTGGAATATTATAAACATTTAGAAAGTGTAAATATTCATTCATTTAGCTTAACCAACATATCCATATAAAATGTTCCCTATTGACATGTGTGATTCTATTTGACAATAGATAGTAAGACAACAATGCTAAAGTAACAATACATGATATAATAGAGGTAGAACGTTCTGCATATTTTCATGGACATGTACGAAAATCTTGGTCTGGTCTAGTCTGTGTACGAAAGGATAAACTCGCATGTACTAAAAAATAGTCACATGCATTTCATGCAAATACATTTAACTTGATGAAGCTGTTTAGTTAGGTCTTCTTACTTTCACGAAAGGCAAAACACATGGTATCTCTACGCAAAAAAGGTTAGCACAAAGATTTTCAATGAAAAGAAGTTTGATTGCCTGGAAGGTGAAGACTTGAAAGTTCGATCTGTTTTATTGTCAAACTGGATGTGTCCGGATACATTTCAGGAGCTCGGATACTTCTTAAAAGAACCATGCTATAGGTCCGACCTACAGAAGACTAAACGGTCATGTCATGCAGATGTGATTAATTAGATAGATCACGCGCTAAGTGGCAGTAGATATTGTACAGTCGTACCAAAGTCCAACACATGGGTAGGCTCTATAGTATTTTCCTTTTTAAAATGCTTCTAGATTTTAGGGATTTCGTCTTATCTACCTCTATTTCTCTCTTTTCAAGACAAAAATTAATCTACTCACCATAGATGTTCCATCCACTCGATATTCCAATTCCAGTTAGATGTAAACCATATGCTGAAGCTTCATCCTGATCAGGATATCAAAATTGTGATTAATTAGATATCTTGGATGTATTCAGTCTGCAACACAATCCCATATATATATATAAAGAGAATCTGCAAGGGAAACTTACAATAATCGAGATTGTATTATTCTTCATCGGCGACCGACAGAGCAAAGCACCACAAACCAATACATGCTCTGCCTATGTCCATTGCAAGTCAGCAGCACATGCACATCGGCAGTCTTGCAACTCGAGCGCACTAGTGTTAACTAAGATGTAGAGCGTGATCAGGAGACTAATCATTGGCATATGACCCATAAATAAAAGAGACGAACTGTGGCAAACACTTATTTACGATAATTACGCACCAGATGATGTTGCTGTCACCGGCGGCCGACGATGGAGAGCGCCCCAAATACATGCTGGCGTATATCCATCGCGAGTCCTCAGGTCTCATCGCGGCTTCCCGGCAAGGCGGCAACTCATCGGTGTTAAACTGCAGGGCATCATCACGCTAATCATCGGCATGATGACCTGCCATTGCCACCTATTGCCATCTAGAGTTTTGGCAATAGAATATCTCGTATGGAATAGTTGCTTTGGATGTGGGACGTCCATACTTTAATAGTTGCAACTTTTGAAAGTAATCAAGGAGACACATGAACGTGTCCTGGGCTCCGCTGCATGCTTTCTCGATTAGAGATTCAAACCAAACTTGGAAAATAATCATATCATATATGTAAACGATAGTGGCCTCTCAGGATTCCCCACAACACAATATCCACCGTAGAGATTTTAGCAACATCCAAATCAAAGGTCAAATGTTTTGCTTTTTTCTCGTAATTTTTTGTATTTTCTTTCGATTAATGTGGAGGCCTCGAAAGGAACCTCCAATTAGTAAATATAAGATTCTCACGTCACCTTGCTTTTACATCATTATTTTACCACAGTTGACGTTCTATTGGACTTTACGTGAGAGTCCACCATATCATAGTAGAAAGCTGAAAGCGCCTAGCATTAGGGCCCCCTCATTATTTTGACCGACGTGGACTTCTACGGTCATGACACACCGTTTTTCATCTTCGTGGCCTCCTACCGAACAAACACGTAGAGTGTAGAGTGCTCCTGAGCGCTGCTGCGCACGTTCCCGTCCTCCCGTCCCTGTGGCCTCTTCGGCTTTGGCCCACCTACTAATGTAGCCCATTCATGACCGTAGAAACCCTGGCCTGTGCTTATCCGGCATGGTTGGCGTAGGCCCACGGAGGATGCAGACAAAAAAAATGTGTTGACAAACGGGGCCGACCGGGTGGACCAAATACCCATGATCGATCACCTTGTGGCCTGTTCGTGACCTGGCCCAAGATGAAAAATACAGCCTATTAACCCTAAGCGTTGGCCCATGCGTATGTTATCCTATCTTCTTCTTCCTCTTGACCCCGCCGTGCAGGTTCCACATGCTTCGGCTTCAGTATGCAGCTCCTCCAGCGTTCATATGTTAGTCGAGGAATCAATTATTGTATGTAGGAATTGAATTGTTCCAAGCTAGAATATAGATTGTTCCAACCACAAGGGTGAATTGTTCCAAAAATAAAGTTGAATTGTTTCAACTAACATCCTCTAATGTTCTAGATCCACAAGGAAGGTGACAATCAAATTAATAAATCGGCAGCGAATTGACGGTGTAGGTAGCCCTCCGCAACCGTTCAAAGGCGGCGACGGCGGTGGCTTGGGATGGCTGACGCCAAGGAAAAAAGATGCCATAGCAATCGGCGGAACAGGTCTATTAGGCATGCTCGCGCATCAAGAAGGACAAAATCGCGAGGAAAGGGAGGATCGATGGCGGTGGCGCGCTCGACAATGGCGATCGGCGGAGTTGGAAGCTAGCGGCTTCGGACTAGGAAGAAGGGAGGGCTTGACGAGTTGTCTCCATCAACCTGGTCGAGATAAAATATTTCCGTTGACAAACACTCTTCCCAAACCGGCGCCGCGGAGCGCGCCCGTGCCTAGTATATGTAAACGATAGTGGCCTCTCAGGATTCCCCACAACACAATATCCACCGTAGAGATTTTAGCAACATCCAAATCAAAGGTCAAATGTTTTGCTTTTTTCTCGTAATTTTTAGTATTTTCTTCCGATCAATGTGGAAGCCTCGAAAGGAGCCTCCAATTAGTAAATATAAGATTCTCACGTCACCTTGCTTTTACATCATTATTTTACCACAGTTGACGTTCTATTGGACTTTACGTGAGAGCCCACCGGGATTCTATAGCTCTTTACGGCATTGTGCATGGAGAGGAAGAAGCTTACATTGCAAATATCGAACCAAGCACAATTTGGAGCTTAATGTTATGCATGGCTAATGTCGTATACTTGCCTTATGGGTATACAAATAATGAAGGAATGGATACGCAGAGACATGGTGATAAATTAAGAAAGATAAAGACGATGGCGATAGAGCGACAGATCGGTCCTCGACCAGTCCGGGATAACGGAACATTCTCGTATACCGGTATGGAAACAAGGCGGATACTAAGACCGGTATACAATAACTTGAGGAGCAAGATATTGAACAATTTGTAGTCTGATTAGGACTCTGAATCAATAAAGAAAGTAGAGATAGAGTTCCATGTATGTAATTCATGTAATCGATTAGGACTCGCTTGTAACCCTAGCTCCCCGGACATATAAGGCGGAGCAAGGACCCCCAAAAAGGCTCGACATCTTGCAATTAGCAAATCGCTAAAGGCAATACATAACATACAGGACGTAGGGTATTACTCTCGATTCGAGGGGCCCGAACCTATCTAAAATCGTGTGTTCCCGTGTGTTCCGTGTGTTGCACCATCGAATTCCACGCTCGTGAGGGACCGGGTAGTACTAGTGCCGAGTTTAAGACTCGACATTTGGCGCGCCGGTAGGGGTCCCGGCGAGTTCCTAGCGAGTTCGATGGCCACTTCGTTTGTCGTCGACTTCGAGCCCGGCTTCAAGATTCGCTTCGGTCCCTCGACTTTGAAGCCGACTCGGACGGGAAATTGTCTTTGATGAATCCGACTCGTTGCCGGGCCGCTGCTTCTAAAGCGCGATCACCCGCCACGGTTGATACCTCTCATTCAGGACTTAGCGGGTCCGACGCAACTTTAGCGCGAAACATCGGACTCCTTGCGCTTATGCCTCGGATCGGTGCTCGGGCTACGGCGATAAGCTGTTCTCCCAAGCTGGATATTGATTCCGAGGAAGACGCTCCAGTCTTCTTCCAAGTATTCATGACAGGACCAGTTATCCGACAACTCACTTCGAGGAAGCTGCCGAAGAAGAAGCAAGGATGGCGAGAGTTGAAGCTGAACGCAATCGTCGTGAAGCGTAAGAAGCAAATAGAGATGAACAACCTCCGCCACCTTCAGCCGCGGATCCGCGCGCAAGTGCTGCTGCTCGGCTGGAGGAAGCGCCCCGCAACCGCTCCCCAGCCACGGGCCCGCTACTGCACTCAGTCCGGAGACCCGGACGAATCTCCAGGATACAACAACCGACGGGGATGTCGCGGCGGGAGACGCCATCGATCTTCCAGCAGAGCTTTGGATTTAAGTTCCATGGAAGTAGAGATGAATGGCGCTCGAGTCTTCACATCGCCGATCCACAATATTGTAGGAGTGAAGCAAATTCTTGAAACAATACCGGAAGAAGTCCTCAATGCTACGCCAGGATTGCGGCGCGCGCTGAATTTGGTTGACGCGGCGGCTCTGCAAACAAACCAGCTCGTCCATGATCGAGCGGAATCTTCTCGGTCGCTCGCGTTTCCATTCGTAACGACCGACAAGGGCCCGGTCTCGACGGAGCTTCTTCCGGAGGAAGGCTTGGACCCCGGCATACCCCGATTGCGGATGCACATGAACGAGCTCCGGACCAAGATTTGCGTGTACCGCTCAATGGGAACCGTGATGCTCGGAACGTGCCGATTGATCGTCATGCGAAAGAGCGGAGGAGCGAACAAGACATGAGGAAGATGAGAGACGACGGACCGGTCATGTCGATGATCGTCCTCGGGATCTTGCCCCGCCCGGTCGCGTTTGAACAATTCTCCGCGTCACGGGCCGGCAGCTTCAGCGCGCCCGCCAACGCAAATTATCCGCGCAACGATCATCGAGGGCATGGTAGTAGGCATGCTCATCGAGATGAACGACCCGTAAGGGATGATCGCCGTGACACTAGAGACCGAAGAGGGCGAGACAACCGGGACAGAGATGTTGAACCCCGGCGCACGGACAATGATCGTCAAGCTGCACCTCCACCTCCACCTCCATCGCAACGTGAAGAACCAGCAAACAATGATCGTCAAGCGGCGCCTCCACCTCCGCCTCCGCCTCCTTCACGGCACGCGGAGCCGGTGAATAACGATGGACAGGGCGGCTCGGGAGATAGATACCAGGATGACCGTTATTACGACTATTCCGACGATGACAGGGATCGTAATTATCGGCATCGCCCTAGTCGTCGATCTCCGTCACCGATCCGGACCGGTCCGGAAGATGATGAATACTCCGTAATTCCCGCTTTCACGCGAGATTTACGCATCCGCAAATACCCCGTGGGATTTAAGCCTGGGGCCATTGACAAGTATGATGGCAAGGCGCCTCCAGCTGAGTGGCTTCGTATGTACACCATCGCTATCCGATCCGTAGGACGAGACACGTTCGTACTAGCTAATTATCTACCGATGTGCATGGAGCAGGCTGGACGCTTATGGTTGCAATCCCTGCCCGAGAGATCCATCTCTTCTTGGGGAGACCTCACCAAAAAGTTCGTAGAAAACTTCCGGACGACTTGTGAGAAGCCAGGGAATTACTTCGACCTCAACAGGCCGAAGCGTAAGCCCGACGAGGCCCTCACCGATTTCATCAGGCGATTCTCGCAACAAGAAGGCCTTAATCCCCAATGTTCCCGATCAGCAAGTAATTGCTGCATTTCAAGCTGGCGTCCGAAGTGAAGCATTGGTTCACAAGATTGGGAGACGAAATCGAAACCTCACCATGACGGCGTCGAGTGCTTCAAGATAGCAGACGATTACGCTGCCGGAGAATCTAATGTAGTCAATTTGCGCGGGAACAAAGGGAAGGAACCGACGCATGACCAAGGCAACCAGTCCTGGATCCAGGAACGACAAGAAGCGCAAGGCTGATCACCTTGTTGCAGCTGTCGACCGGCCTCATGGAGGAGACCGGCCGGCACCTCCTAAGAGAGGTCCAAGAGAACGATTGTCGTTTGAGACACTTCCGGATGGCCCTTGTATGATTCATAATGGGAATCATAAAGCTAAGGAGTGCTTCTGTTAAGGCCGTTTGCTCGCTTTGCCTTGAAGGTTGCACCCCAATCAGCCTACAGGAATCGAAGGATGACAAGGGCAAGGATAAGGATCGTGAAGACAATGAGGATGACGAAGGCTTTCAAGAACCAGCCCGAGAGGTGAACATGATCTATGGAGGCCCGGACGCATATGAGTCGAAGCGAAAGCAAAAATTGGCGTTCCGGGAGGTTAATGCTGTTGCTCCCGCAACTCCCGAGTATCTCCGGTGGTCCGAGGTCCCCATTACATTTAGCAGGTGCAGATCATCCGGAGGTACTACCAAAGGCTGGAAAATATCCACTCATCCCGGCCCCCATTGTTCGGAAGGTGCGACCGAAGAGAACTTTCATTGATGGGGGAAGCTGCTTGGATATCTTGTTTGCCAAGACTCGCCCGAGCTTGGTTTAACCGTGGCTGATTTAGAGCGCAGTGTCTCTCCGTTCCATGGTATAATACCCGGGCGGAATAGTTACCCCTTGGGGCAGATCTCTCTGCCGCTGACTTTTGGGACGAAGGAAAACTACGTAAGGGAGAATATCATCTTTCGGTGGCCGACATAGACTCGGCGTATCATGCTATCCTCGAAAGACCGGCTCGGCAAAATTTATGGCCATCCCAAATTATCAGTATTTGATGTTGAAGATGTCCGGGCCAAATGGGGTCCCGTCATTCCGGGTGATATCAAGACCGCCTATGCTTGTGAGGTGCACAACACAGAGTTGGCATCTCGGGCCAATTCAGAAGTTGAACGTCGAGAAATCGGGAAGCAGCTGAAGCTTTGGAAGTTCAGGCAAGGATAGAGGATGAAGTTCCGGTCAAAAAGATTGCAAAGGAGAAATTGAAGGCCGATGCGGTGGTTTCCAAGACTCGTCCAGCTTGATGAGTCGGACCCCTCCAAGGTCACCCATATAGGGGCTGACTTGGGGAATAAATAGGAAAGCGTGCTCATTCTTTTCCTCCAGGAAAATAGGGATATCTTTGCATGGCAGCCTTCCGACATGCCGGGTGTTCCTAGGGAGAAGATTGAGCACGCACCGTTGGTGCGTCCCGATGCGAAGCCGCTAAACGTAAGCTCCAAAGATTTGCTCAAGACCGCAAGGAAGCTATCAAGAAGGAAATAACTAGATTATTAGCAGCTAAGTTTATTAGGGAGGTGTATCATCCAGATTGGCTTGCCAATCCGGTTCTTGTACCTAAAAAGAATACTAAAGAATTAAGGATGTGTGTCGATTATACCGATCTCAACAAAGCTTGCCCCAAAGACCCTTTCGCGCCGCCTCGAATCGATCAAGTTGTTGATTCGACCGCTGACTGCGAGCGTCTTAGTTTCCTTGATGCTTATTCAGGATATCATCAAATACCGCTAAGAGTTGAGGATCGGATAAAGACCGCGTTTATCATCCCCTTTGGAGCATACTCGCTACACAACTATGCCATTTGGATTGAAAAATGCTGAGCTACGTATCGCGGCATACAACGTTGTTTGGATTCGCAATTGGGAAGGAACGCGAAGCTTATGTTGATGATATAGTGGTCAAGTCTCGAAAACCGAAGATCTCCTCTCCGACCTGGCAGAGACCTTCAGTAATCTGCGGAACTTTTCCATGAAGTTAAACCCGAGAAAGTGTGTATTCGGAGTTCGTTCTGGGAAATTATCGGGTTATTTGGTATCATGGAGAGGTATTGAAGCCAATCCAGAAAAAATTCAGACAATTGTTAACATGCAACCCCCGAGTTGTTTGAAGGATGTCCAGAAGTTGACGGGCAAGTATGGCGGCTCTTAGTCGTTTCATCTCAAGACCGGGAGTACGAGGACTTCCGTTCTTCAAGTTACTCAAAAAACAAGATAAGTTTGAGTGGACTAGTGAAGCACAAGCCGCACTTGATCAACTTAAAGAGTATCTCAAGTAACCCTCCGTGTTGGTCCCGCCGGAGCCCGACGAGGTTATTCAGTTATATATCTCCGCAACAACCCATGTGGTGAGCACGGTTCGGCGGTTGATCGGAAGGAAGAAGGACACCTGCAATTGGTGCAACATCCGGTCTATTTTGTAAGTGAAGTTCTTACTCGAATCTAAGATACGATATCTCCAATTGCAGAAGTTAATATATGCTGTAGTGATAACTTCTCGAAGCTGAAGCATTATTTCCAAGCGCATCCTATTGAGGTTAAAACCGGGTTTGCCATCGGAGATATTGTTCGCAACCGAGAAGCGATTGGTCAAGTTGCTAAGTGGGCTATAGAACTTGGCCAAGATGAAATTACGTTCTCTTCGCGAACGGCTATTAAAGGACAAGCATTAGCTGATTTCATAACAGAGTGGCTGGAAACACAAGTGTCGCGAGAGATTCAAGCATTGGAGTATTGGGAGATGTTCTTTGATGGGTCCCCGCAGCTTTCGTGCGCGGGGCTGGCGTGGTACTTCTCACCCCACAAAAGGAACCGCTCGGATATGTGTTGCAAATGCACTTTCGAGCTTCAAACAATACGGCGGAGTATGAAGCTTTGCTTCATGGGCTCCGAGTAGCCATTTCGCTAGGCGTTCGACGACTGGATATCTATGGTGATTCGATGTTAGTGATAAGCCAAGTTAACAAGGTGTGGGATGCTCATGATGATCATATGATCGCTTATCGTCAAGAGGTTCGGAAACTTGAAGATAAATTTGATGGTTTGCGATTTTCTCATATACTGCGCGGAAATAATTCTCGTCGCGGATGAGTTGGCTAGACTCGGGTCTTCGCGACAGTGCGCTCCTCCCGGCGTTTTTCTTCAGGTGTTGGATAAACCATCTATAAAGATGGAGCCAAAGGTTACTATTACAGAAATCGAAGATAAGGCGGTCTTAGAAAGTCAGGAAGAAAAAGCGGTCTTGAAGGACCAGTCGATAATGCGGGCTTGCCAGGAAAGATAGTAGGCGAATTCAATGTTGGGGAAATTCAGCCATTGGATGTTATGATTATTGATTCTGATTGGCGTACTCCATATCTTGACTATTTGCAATCCGGCAAAACCCCGTAAGATAAGGTGGAAAAGCAAAGATTGGAAGTTCGAGCCCGCAGCTTATTTAATTCTCGAAGGAGAATTATATAAGCGTGGGGTTAATATCTTGATGAAATGCGTATCGATTTCGATGGCATTCAATTGCTTGAAGACGTACACAAGGGAATTTGTGGAAATCATGCTTCTTCGAAGACATTGGTTGGGAAGATATTCGGACAAGGGTTTTATTGGCCTACAACGACGGATGATGCGCATAGAGTGGTTAAGAATTGTCAAGGATGCCGCTTTTTGCAAGACAACCTCATACTCCGGCTCAGGAGTTGCAATTAATTCCAATGACTTGGCCTTTCTCTACTTGGGGGCTGGATATAGTGGGACCTTTTAAGCGGGCACCAGGAGGATTCACGCATATTTTTGTGGCAGTAGACAAGTTTTCCAAGTGGATCGAGGCTCGAAGCAGCATTACTAGTACGACTACGGCTCGCGCAATCAAGTTTTTGCAGAACATTTTTGTACGTTTTGGGGTTCCATACAGTATTATTACTGATAATGGACCTCAATTCACTTCAGAATTCTTCAAAGACTATGTTGAGAGCTTAGGGATCAAGGTACAATATGCGTTGGTGGCACACCGCAGAGCAATGGACAAGTGGAACGAGCTAATGGAATGATTTTGACCGGTCTTAAACCGAGAATTTTTGACCGGTTAAAGCCTTATGCAGGGAAGTGGGTTAAGGAATTGCCCCGGGTGCTTTGGGGTTTGCGCACTAATGTTAGCAGAGCTACATGACAGTCTCCTTTTTCCCTCGGTATATGGATCTGAAACCATGTTACCTACCGAAGTGAATATGGTATCAGCTCGGGTTCGATATTATGATGAAGAAAAGTATGATGATCAACGACAGGTTGAACTCGGTTGCTGCAGAAGAATTGAGAGATCAAGCTTTGATTCAAGCTGCCAAATATCAACAAGGCCTGCGTCGTTACCATAATCGTAACGTTCGCACACGGGAGTTCCAAATAGGAGATTTGGTTTTGCGGAAGATTCAGTCTAACAAGAACAGGCATAAGTTGTCACCGGTCCGGGAAGGACCTTTTTTGGTTAAATCGGTATCCGGACCGGGGCTTATAGGCTTATGACCTTGGAGGAGGAAGAAATTCCAAATTCTTGGAATATTGATCAACTTCGTCGTTTTTATACTTAAAGAGCATTTATTGTAAAAGTTTTTTCTTATTATAATAAAGTACTTTTATCTAATGATGATATGTTTTGTTTTTTATGTCTCCATACTTTAATTATGGATTAAATTATTGAGCCAGGGGGCTGCTATGATAAGAGCAATCTGTGATATGTTGTTATTCTGCTATGATAAGAGCAATCAGTGATATTTTGCTATTTCTGAATAATAAGACCAGTCATTTAGTTGATGGATTGCTGTGATAAGAGCGGTCTACTTAAATTATAAGCTTGTGTTTAAGACTGGTATATTCAGGAAAAGATATTGTATAGCATTCTTTTTTATGAATACCGATTGGTAAGCTGTTGTATTAAGAACAGTTTGGGAAATCTTACAAACTAACTTTTTGCTCACGCTATATGATTTTGTTAAAGTAAGCTATAATTATGAATTGTGATTTGTGCTGATTGAGAGCCAGAATTGGATCATAATTATCAAGTTGAAATAACCATCATATCTTGAGTAAATAAGTTAGTAAGTATGATGGTGAAATCAGTATTCATATAAAAAGAAAAGTGACTGGTATTTAAAAGCAAACAATGTAATGGTCAAGATGTTCGATTACAAAATGGCCCTGTTACAAAGATTTCTAAGCAGGACCGCTTGAAGTTCCGGTGTCACCAGTCTTGGGATTTCCTTCGAGCCTATCATCTAGTGTTTCTTCAGAATCGAAGAAGTTACAATTAAATCTCTGTCAAGATCTTCGAAGGTATCTTCTATCGTCCGTCCGGCGGCAGTTGCAGCATCCTCGAGCATCTTGATCCAGGGCGAAAGCTGTTGGTGCTACGTTTAGAGGGATGCCCGACGGATCAATCGGAACATCTTCCACCAACTCGGAAACAGTACCAATGAGCGAGTTCCTCAGCTCATTGAACCGGTCTTCAGTGGTGTCGGATGGGCACCATTCCGGATGAAATTGAAATCACAATCTTCGACCGGAGTCCAAGATTGGATTATGGCGGCGATGTGTCCCCCTCCCGAAGCAGCGACCAACCTTGAATGCTCCTTGATCCTTCTCGGGACTGCCCGGATGGCGGACTCAAGGTCTATTTCATTGGGATCAATAGTCCGACCGCCATTAAGATATTCCAGGGTATGAATGGTACCTGCAGTAAGTTCTGAAAAAACAAGCCAATATTCAAGAGAAAAGACCGGTATTTTCAAAAGATGACGTAAGGATGAACAAGAAAGACTGGTACTTACGCCTATGCCGGATCTCAGCGGCTCCGAACCTGCCCTTGATTTTAGTGTTTGATGCTCTCGGCTTGGCTTCGATTTTCTGCAAGTGTTGAATCTCGCGATCTTTCGCCCGGAGAGCAAGTTGGGCAGATTCTTGTGCGATCTTCAGTGGCTATCTCTTTGTCCGCTTGAGCTGATTTCGCCGCTTCTAAGGCTTCAGCAAGTTCAGCCTTCAAGCCGGCATTCTCAGTCTCTAGGATCTTGTTGGAGCGAAGGGTTTGAGCCAAAATGCTATCTTTAGCAAGTGAGTTCACCTTCGAGTTCTCCAATCCGGGCCGCTTGTTGTTCTTCGACACGAGAACCTTCTTCCAGTGCTTGTTCTTGAGCCGCCGCTTTTTCAAGCAAGAATTTCTTCAGCCTTTTTGTGAGCAGCGACAAGGTTCTCAAGTGCTGAAGTCAAAAGTAAGACTGGTCGAGAAGGGAGCCGCTTAAAAACAAATATATATGAAATATGAAGAGAAAAATTGGGAATATTACTCCGATTAACTTGACGAAGCCTTATGATTTCTTGCCGGCGCTCCTCCATCATTCGATGGGTGTTCTCGCAAGTTGGCCTCTCTCTTCTGAAGATCGTCCTCCTTAGCCTTCGGATCGGCGGTCCGAGTTTCCAGCTCACCCAATCGTTCTTGATTGGTATAGAGTTCTTCCTCGCAAGCGGGTGATAATAGCAGTCTTGGCCTCGGAGCTTTTCAGAAGAACCTAAAAGGAAAAAAGAGAGTGAGAAATCTGATAATCAAAAGGAAATTGCTTGGAGGAATTGTTAAAAGATAGGGATATACTTGGCCGGATTCTCGAGAAACTCTTTAGGGCCTCTTCTTCTTGGAGGGCGTCCCATTGAGCTGTTGCAGTGAAGGTTCTAGCTCCACTGGAGCTATCCACCTCTACCTCTCCGACTACCATCTTGGCCAGCTTTGGGTCCTCCAGGAGATTTGCGAGTTGTCCTGGCCCGGCGAGGAATTTCTTCCATCTAGACCGGTCCCAATGAGAGCTCCGGAGGGATTTGAAATAAGGTGGCCTGGGGAGGAGGGTTGCCGAAGAGGAGCTTTCGACGTTGGAAGCTTGCTTTTCAGCCTTCTAGGTTTGAGGCGGCAGGGAGTTCCTTTGTGGGAGCCGCACTTTGAGCTTCTATGCTTGAAGTGGCGGGAGCGAGAGTGGAGGCGCCGGGAGTGGAACCAGCTCGTGGCACGTCGGGGGAGGAAGTGGGAATATCGCTGGGAGGAGCTTTTGAGGAAGATTTATTTCTTAGAAAGCTAGCTATACTAGCTTGGAAGTTAGGAGGAATCCTGTAAGAAAAAGACAATATTAATAAGATTAGAGTGAGGAGCTTCGGCACTTAAGGAGTTTTGGCAGATGGAATAATTCGAAAAGAATTGATAATCCAGAAAACTTACGTGGAAGCTTTCTTGAAGCCGGTGGAGGATTTGACCTTCTTGGGTGGGCCTTGGGTAACCCCACCACCGCTATCTCGCAGCTCTTTTCTCCGCCGGGTTGACTTGCGGAGTTGGAGCTGAATCCCCAAGCATCAATAGGACCGGTCTGGTGACCATACCGGGATCGTTTGGGGACCTTCGACAAAGGATCAACCGAGGCGTAAGCGCCTTGAGTTTTCCCCAATGAGGCTTCGAGGATGGCCAGGGCTGCTTGGCGATCCCTTTCGACGGCATCTTCTTCTCGCCGACGGTCTTCAAGTCTTTGTGCCTCCGAGCGAGTATCGCCAGGAGCAGCAGGAGGAGTAGCGGGTCTGCCGATGGTCAAGGAAGTAGTACGTTTTCTTGTACTAGGAGCTTGAACCACGGTCCCAGATTTTGTGATTTTTGGGGCTAAGCTTGGAGGTAAAGGGAAAGACCGGTCCGAGGATCTTTGAGTCGACCGGCTTGAACGGCTAGTGGAGCGGCATTGTTGGCGTAGTCTTCTCCCCAAGTGTCATTAGGAGGAAGAGGAGGATGACTTCTGTAATTGTCCATTTTCTGCAATTATAGAGATTGAGTCTTTATAAGTAAATGATGGCAATAAGTGATAAAGATTTGAAAAAACAGGAAGAGGTACTTACAGCATCACGAGGATTGCATGAGCTGAAAGCCAATGCCACTCTTGTACATCCAGACAGTGTCTAGATTTGGCTGCAGCATCTGTTTGATGCGAACTTCTAACCGCTCCTTGTCGGGGAGGGAAGTTCCATCCAAGGGCATAGCGGTGTCTTCATTGAAAAGCCAGGCAGGTGTTCTTGCTTCTTGAGTGGTTGGACGCCCCGCACTATGAAGCTCCGGAGAATTGTCTCGGCGGTTACGCCTTTGACATTCTTCAAATATCCGATGCAAGCGAGGAGTGCAAGAACTTCGTCATCCTCTTTGAGTTTTTTCCTGGTTTCAGCGGTGGGGAAATTCTTGGCTACCTTCGCATTGAAGGCAGGGAGAGATGGTTGAGGATTGTCACGGAAGAACCAGCCTTTTTTCCAATGAGCTATGCTATTGTTCAAGGATAAAGAGAAATATTCATCCGCGCTCCAAGCACTCGGATTCCCATACCGCCAACCGCAGCCAGGCGGTCCGACGATGGAAGCGGGCGAATTTGGAACAGATATTGGAACAGCTTGAAGTGGGGGAGAACTCCAAGGAAAGCTTCGCATAAATGAATAAAAAGGCAATCCGAAGGATGGAGTTAGGGTTAAGGTTCACTAACTCCCATCCATAGAAGAAAAGAAGTCCTCTAAAGAAAGAACAAGCATGGGAGATCGAGGCCACGAAGGAAAAAGGCTTTGAAGACTAGTTGCTCGAGATTCATCTATACCCCAGGGAATTTGGTCGGGGAAGGGACACTCCAGCTTAAGATGGGTTGAGGAGGAAGATACCCATCTTTAACCGCTTCGTTCGAGGAGGATTCTCGTGACCTTGCCGGGACCAAGGTCTTGGACCCCAAACGGAAGCCGATCGCGAGGAACAGAGGAAGAAGATGAGGGGACGACGGCGGATTTCTTCTTGCCCATCCTGAGAGATGGAAAAGGAAAGCTTGGAATTGGTTAATGAGGAAGGAGAGCGCAACGGAACGAAAGCAAATGGCGGGCGCGTATGAACTTTGGGAGCAGGGTTGACCTAGGTCGACCTTTCGTTTTCTTTTATAGACACTGGGATGGGCCCGGGGCTAAAAGTTATTGGGCCTTTTTAAGAGGCCCGAGGGATTGTCGTAATCGTGCAATTATGACCTAACGGCCATAAGGAAGTTAATGATCTATTATATGCGTTAATCATGACTTAACGGTCATAAGAGTAAGCCGTCGTGCTTTTATGAAAGTAAAAGGCGGTCTGAAATATGAAAATTTTCAGATGAAAGTTAAAGTCATGCTGAATTTTATAAATCAGCAGTATGAGAGAGTTAGATTTTACATCACTCGGTGATAAAGGATGCCTTAGGCTATGGGTGTTAATCATTCGGCTGATTATAGGCTTTGGAGACTCGAGTCGCTGTGAGAATATAAGGAATAAACTGGTCCGATCAACCAGAATTTGTGTTCTTAGTGAAATTTCACTAAACGGATTATAAGTCCAGGCTGATTCAGAGCGGTCTGCTATGTGAAATTGGTGAGAATCTACAGAAGATAAGAAATTTGACCGGTATGACCGGTCCGGAAAATATGTTCTTGGCAAAAATTGCTGAGAGGAATGTGATTTGATAGGAAATAATACAGCCTAGTCTCTAAATAAAGACACTTGCATTATTTGTGATTCCCAAATGATCCAAGAGTCGGGGTTATACCTAATTAGGTGCACCCGACCGGTGCACCGTATTCAAGAGTGGTATGTGAAGATCGTGGAAAAGGAAAAGATGGAAATTGAAAGGAGCGGTCTGAAGAAATTGCATATTAAAGGAAATAATGAAGAACCAACTAGTGGACTCTTGCATTATTTGAAAAGAGTTCAAATGATCCAAGAGTCGGGGCTATACTAATTGAGTGCGCCTAATCGGCGCACCGTGAGAAAAATAAGCTACGATTACCTAATTAGGTGATATGAAAGGTGAAAAAATAATAATTTTTTGGGCTTCTTGAAAAGCACCTGTGAAGAAAAAAGAAACGAGTTTAGCAACAGATTGGAGTTCTTTTTAATTGTACCATGAATAAAGACCAACGAAGCGGAAGACTCGGTTAGTCTTATTCGAGGTTAAATCAAAAATTACTCGGAGGCTGCTGTCGTATACTTGCCTTATGGGTATACAAATGATGAAGGAATGAATACGCAGAGACATGGTGATAAATTAAGAAAGATAAAGACGATGGCGATAGGTGACAGATCGGTCCTCGACCGACTCGGGATAACGGAACATTCTCGTATACCGGTATGAAAACAAGGCGGATACTAAGACCGGTATATAATAACTTGAGGAGCAAGATATTGAACAATTTGTAGTCTGATTAGGACTCTGAATCAATAAAGAAAGTAGAGATAGAGTTCCATATATGTAATTCATGTAATTGATTAGGACTCGCTTGTAACCCTAGCTTCCCCGGACATATAAGACGGAGCAAGGACCCCCCAAAAGGCTCTCGACATCTTGCAATTAGCAAATCGCTAAAGGCAATACATAATATACAGGACGTAGGGTATTACTCTCGATTCGAGGGGCCCGAACCTGTCTAAAATCGCGTGTTCCCGTGTGTTCTGTGTGTTGCACCATCGAATTCCACGCTCGTGAGGGACCGGACTAGTGCCGAGTTTAAGACTCGACAGCTAACGCGTCAGCCGTAGCTGTCAGACAAGATTTTGTTTCATCATCATAGCTGTCATTTGCTGTGTTGTATTTATGTCAGATTTTAAAGCATCGATTTAAGGAAGAATAAAGGCACAATTATTATGTAGACAAGGTTTTACAATAGCTGAATACCACGATGGAATACTGTTTGATTTGAAACCAAGTCATAATCAAAGAGGATAATAACTAATGAACATGCAATCTTCAAAAAAATTCACCACGTCGAATAACTCCAAAGGTGTTTCTTCAGTTGCTAAAAAGGAGTCCTTCATGTATATAATACCTTTACATTCGAATGAATTGCTACACATTCAATTATTATTATGATAATTGACATATCTTATTTAGAAACTATTATTTTTCCTTCTTGAAATAATTTATATAACAGAAGACAACACTGGATGCATCTATGCAGTTAACAAAACATTGAACAAAGATATAACATGTGACATCGTTGTTCATTTTTTCCAAATAAAGCTGGAAATTTCATCCGGAATGTGTTAAAAAATAGGAAATGTGACAATCAAGGATTACACAGAGGAAAAATAATATTTTATTTGGCAATAACTTTTACATTATTTATTTTGATGTTGCTGACAATAAGTCAAAATAATGAAAAGTACAGAGAAAAAGCATAAAAGTTTTCTGTTTGTCAATTGTGTGGTAGCTTCACCAAAAGTACGAAATTGATCGATTGTCAATAAATGTGTACCATTTTTTTTAACATTGAGTTCTGAAACAAAATATGAGTTTTTTCGTAATGAACCAAAAACTAATTACTATTTTCATGGGGCTTGAATTTTACATACTCTTTTTGTTAAATAGTCTCTATATATTCAGCTTCTAAAGTAACTAGCCCGTGCGTCAGCACGTGTTGATGGACTAGTATGATATAATTTATAAACCAATAACTACATGCTGTATTATACATGACTTCATAAATACAGAAATACGACATGTTGGTCAGTAGTGGATAACATGCACTTACTGGTTTTTTCCACTTTAGGCAGGCCACATTTTTCAAATTCCTTGCCCATTGATTTAACAACTGGTCCGTGTGCAATTGTGCATCATCAAAAAGCCGAGCACGAGGAGTGACACAGCACGAGGCCCAACTGGTCTGCTGTGTCGTCTACCGTGGTGCGCACCTCTTTGGGGTGATCTTATTCTTATAGAGGAGACCAGCAGCACGGACGCCACGAGTAAGAGCGGCAGGACAGCACAATACGGGGTCCAGCTCACTTCAACCACAATTTTTTCGGGAATATTTTTGAACTGTAGAACAATATATATTTTTGGATAGAGGGAGTAGGTTATAAGATAAACTTTCATTTCAAGAACATAATTTACAGGAGTTGAACTTCATTCATAGATATTAATTTAGTATTCTCTACAATCAAAAAAAGTGTCAGTTTCCTGTACTGTTTGGACCACTACGTGGGACTTCAGCAAAGATCTGGAGCGTGCAGTGAGGCACTGCAGTTCTGATACACCAGATAAGTTACTACCAATCAGTTTACTACAGCCGTTAACTTGAAGCGTCTCAAGCTTAGGTGCTGCTCCAGGTTTGAATGATAGTTCCTCCATATTATCACAGCCAGATACTTGGAGTGTTTTTAGGTTTGGCATTGCACCAGCTTGAAATGACAAAATTCTAAGCCGCACCAAATTTGCAAGCTCTAGCAACTCAAGCTCTTGAAATTCATAAGCTGAGAATGACAACGACCGTGCCCTAATGGAATCTGCCAAAAGAAGTAAGGTGGTCAGGTTAGGCAGACGCGAAAGGGCACACATGATCTCGGCCTGCTCTGATTCCTTTGGGGCCTCGATTCTTGTATTGTGCAGGTACAACTTCCGCAGGTTATTTGAATTGAAGAAACATAATGGATGAGGAGGGAACAAGCCGGATAATTTTAGGACTTCAAGGTGTTGAAGAGAGGATTCCAGGAAACCCATGGGAAAGTTCCAATGGAAATCATCTGAGCGCAGCGCCAGCGATTTCAGGCTGCTAAGATGGTCGAGAGTGGAGCACAAGGCTCGGTGATTCTCGTAAGTAATACCTGTCACACTTAACTTCTGTAACTGTGCCAGCTTCTCCAACTCCTGAATAACTAGAGCGCCTTGCCTTCGGATGCTGATGGTACCCAACGTACTCAAATCCCGTAGCTCCCCTATTTCCTTCGGAACATCCACGCCCCATGGACCACGACCACTCTGCTCATACACTTGATCAACAGAAAAGCTGAAGAGACCGCTGCGGAGAACCCGAAGCCTCGTAAGGTGGACGACCGTTGGTGGTAGTGTCCTGACATTTGTATATCTGATATCCAGTGTCTCAAGAAGTTGAAGCTTGCCTACAGAGTCTGGTAGATGTTCAATATGTGTGCTCCGGAGGCCTAAGTACCTGAGGTGCCGGAAGTTCCCAATATGGTTGAGCTCACGCCCAGTTAGACCCTCCACGCCTTCCAGATCAAGCACGCGAAGCATCCGCATGTCACTTGACAGCAAAAATGGTCGCCACTCACCAAAAACTGTGAGCGAGCGGACTCGGGATCGATTCAAGCACTTGTACACATCCTCGCGATCCCTTCTCCAGCTCCTCCTAATAACTAAGTGCCTTATTGTGTCCATGGAAGCCCCAGTATTGTTCTGTTCATCAAGCATGCACACTAATTTCTCCTCCATGGCTTTTGACATACTGACCTCTAGCATCAGAGGGTGGACACTGCAACTAGTAACCCTTCCGCTGGTTATTGCTGCATACTTGGTTGGCTGAATGATGGTCATACAGAGGAATTCGTTGAATATCCTCTCTGCAAGTTCCACTGCATTTGATCCGCCTACAGCCCTTTCCCTTACATAACCTTCAGCGATCCATCGCTTCACCAACCGCCTACGCATTATGTTGTAATCTTCATGAAAAATACTGAGGTATAGGAAGCAGTACTTAAAATGGTAGGGTAAGCTATTATAGCATGACTCCAGGGTTGTCCTGATAACTCCAAGATCTGGATTGCCCTCCAGCTGATCCAAGTTGAGATGTTCATTGAACTTCTGCCATTCTCTAGACGTACGAGGTCTAGAGGCCAGATGCTGACCAACGTGGATGATTGCAAAAGGAATACCGCCACACTTGTGCAGTATTTGATTTGCTTGCTTTTCCATATCTGGGCCTAACTCAGCATTCTCTGCTCTCCGAAATACCTGTTGCGAGATATTTACTATTATTTAAGTATACAATGACTCGATTTTCACAAATAACATAAAGTAATAATTTAAAGATAGAGAATATGTGAGTAGAAAATCTCACGTATTGTATTTAGAGCTAATTATTCTTTTAGTGGGAGGCGAATTTCACATCCACAGTTAGGCGCCCATGCTTGCTGAACTCTTGAGCCTTAAGATCAGTTGGCTTACCCTTTCCGGGCACGTACTTGTAACGGTACGTTGCATACTTGTGATTATAAGGATGAGGACTCATGCATATTTCTAAGTGTGGACTATGCTTTGCAAAAAAAAAGTAGCGTTTACCCTTTACCTTGCTAGTGTTTTCAAGTGTCAATCTGGTAATACTATAAAATTTTGACATTTATATCGTTGCTGAGTACTTTTCCTTTCTAGTATTTTTCAATAATAACTATCTTAACTTGGCGATGATTTCGAGGTGGAACTTCATATATTTTTAGAAAATGGAGGTTCCAACCTCTATCCCCGGAAGGGTACACGCAGTTGTGCAACCTCTGTCTGAGACCTTTTGCAAGCTCTAATTCTTGTTTGGACCTCGCAAAAATATAAATAATGACTATGTGAAGTTGTGCTTCACTAATTCTACCAAATGCTCTTTCAGGAAGAGTATAAAGATATATTATTAATCTGACTACATATATAGTCTGGTGCCATTAGTTCCAGTCAAGGCAAGAGAACATAATGATGGAGGAGAAGAACTTGGCATCAGGGTGCAGAGCGCAGAGCATGGCACATAACAGTGCACACATATTGTGGTGTCACATGAAGGAGAGGTAGTTTTAAATATTTGTTTGCACGGTGCTTAATATTTTTGGTTGTGTGCCGTGCCGATGGTGTGGCTGCATAACTTAATTATTGCTAGATATTAAGGGCATATTTGGTAGGGACTGGGAACTTAGATTCAGAAATGATAATGCTTGAACGTAGTTTGGTTTATTCTAGCTTATATGGAAAACATTAAGCAAAACAGCTTTGCGATTGATTTTAGCATCACTACATTCATAGAATCGGGGTATAAGATGGTAAAAGCTACAATTTTCAGCGCTCGTGGTTGATAAGACAAAAAGAAAACAGTTTATCGGTGCATTTTGGCATAAGATACTTATAGTTCAGAGTGTTTGATATGGTTTGTGAAATCTAGAGCTGAAATGTCTCTACTCTCCATAAGCTCTTCCAAACAGGCACTATAAATAGCTAACAATATGTTATTTTGTCAGGAAATACCTTTAAATAGAATAACTGGGAGGCGTCATCTTCGTGGAGCCTGCTGAGGTTGTACACAATGTCGTTCTGGGAGCAATAATTAGCAACTTGAAGCTCCCTCGTGATCACAATTATTTGAAGTACTTCCTTATAGTTTTCCAAAAGTAAGGTTGAGTTAACAAAATCCCATTCTCCACTGGTTGAGAGTCCATCAACAACAAGAAGGCATCTAAAACTATGGTTAAACTTATTCATCTCATAGAATTCAATCATGCTACTAGTATCTGGTAAAAGACGCCTTGTTGACATGAACTGCTGAAGTACACTATGTATTAATTCATCTTTGTTCAGAGGAGTCGACATAGTTACCCAAGCTCGATGTGTGAAATAACCCATAATATCTTGTTGATGGTATATGCTTTTCACAAGGGCAGTCTTCCCAATGCCCCTCATACCACAAATTGATACTATATTGTCGTTCTGAATGTCAACATCCATAAGTTTGTTGATTATCCATTTCATCTCTTTATCCCGACCAACAAGACGGGATTCTTCTTCTACTCTAGCAATTGCCATACTAATTCTATCTCGAATGCTTTCAGATATAACCACAGCCCTGGATTTGTTCTGAATCTCCAAAATACCACTTGTCAGAGTAATGTTTTCAGGAATGCTTGATCCAGAACTTCCTTCAGCAGGTTCGTCTATAACAACGGAGTCTGCCATTGGGTCCTGAAAAAAAAAGCTATGCATATAATTCTCATAGTTAACAATACAGCTCTATTCAGAAGTGACAAAACATCACTCTGGGTTTTTTTTTCAGAAGTGACAATTGTGCCGAAACCCACCGCTACTGTGAAAAAAAAATCACATTAAGCAGAAACCCCCTACTGAGATGCACTCCTAATGTCAGCAACCACCACCGGTGTTTTTGGTTGACGAGGCAGAGCCAACGTCAGTGAAATGTCAATGGTAATTCTGACCCATAGATACCACAGTATCAAACTCTAGAGCCAATCTGAACAAGCATCGTGTAAAAAATCATACTTCTCTCCCAGCAGCTCTCCCTCTCTCACTTCTCTCCTTAACCCGCCACCACCACCCACGCAAGACCCCGGAACCTCCCTCCTCTCTCTCCCTCACTTCTTTCCTCAAGTTTTTACCACATCCGAGTCGTGCAACTCCCCGCTCCTGTTCACGCTACCTACGTGGCAAGGAGCATCGCCTACTGCTGGAATCAGGGGTCAAGCGGTCGCCTTCCAGCGTGGATCCAACCTCGACCCTCCTCCCACGGCGATGAGGATGGCAATCTAGGTAACTTCGATCTGGTCAGGAAAAGCATGACAACAGGCAGTCTCATTCTCCCCACCTACATGCAATGGCCGGTGGACCACATCCCCTCGTCCCAAGCATGATGGCAGGCGGTCACCATACCCTACTCCATGTGCAGCCAACACTATCCCATCCTCCTTCTCCTTGCGCGGGTAGGTTGACTAGTAGAAATATTAGTTTTTTTAATTGGAAGAAATATTTTAGAGTGACTTAGCATCACAACGTGCTATGTGAAAATTCTCTCTCTCTCTCTCTCTCTCTCTCTCTCTCTCTCTCTCTCTCTCTCTGAATTGTCCTAGCAACACGGCAAAAGGACCGCCTAGCTCCTCCACACACAGCCAAATAGTAACTCTCATCGAAAGTACGTAGCACAGCAATTATCGCTAATATTTAAAATTATATTGTTGCTTGTAGCTAATAACTAGTCAACCTATCCGCGCATTTGCGCAGCTTGTTTTAATATCTTATTGATCAAATTAGTAAAGAGAATTTTCTGTCAATATTATACTATACTCCTACTTTGCAGCCTTTCTCAAATAATCTCTAGAGAATTGTAGTGAATTACATTTATTTATTTACTTGTTTTAGAATTTTCTTATGCATACATAGGGATTCAATATGATTGTTTATCTCCACTGCAGAGACAATTTTCAGTGTTTCGTTGGCAAAGCTGGGCCAATGTGACAGGAATAAGATGATGACCCACGCCATTAGAATGTGTATTTCTTGACCGTGTCGGTTCTGTCGACATTAATGTTGCCGGCTACACCTAAACAGTCTATTCGTTGTATCATGCGAGAAAACATGATCAGCGAGAGTGCGAGATCCTCGCTAGAATGGATCTCTACTCAGAGAAGACCATGTAGAATCGGATTCAGATTCTCTGCTCCTCTACGTGAGATTCCATATTTTTATTCCCAGTTAGATATTGGATTCTAGGTGAGTCTAGTTTTTTTAATAACGGTAGTGGTGGGCAATTTTTCTTTTTCTTCTTTTCTCTGATTAATATGGTAATTTGTAGGCCTTGAGATTAGGGGTGCAGGTTTTTTGGATTTCTGGGTCGTGGGCTGACCCAAAAACTACCTCAAATGAACTACAATTCCTTTCCACCTTCACAAGTCAACTATGCAAATAAACTAAGACGATGCTGGCCCATGACTAACCAATGGGTACCCACCTGCATCCCCACTTGAGAACGAACTAGCGTAGAGCTAAGAACGGTATGTATGAATAAGATAATAAAAAATTACCATGTTGCAGAAAGCCGGAAGAAGCGCATGATCATCGGAGAGGAAGAAGCCAGAGCTTCTGTTACGCCCACCAGCACAATATTTAGCCACGTCCTCTCCCTGGGAGGTGATGACTACTGTCCCAGTGGCACACTTGATGTCCGCCCGAAAGAATGGTTTGATTGAGTCCCAAACTTCTCTTGTGGGGATGTCGTCAATGACAATTAGGTACCTCTTGTGAGTGAGGTTTCCTTTCAGGGACCTGATCAGCTGGATTCCGGCCATCGTCTCTATAATTTCTTGCGTGTCCATCACTTTAGTAGCTGATCCACCCTCCAAAACTATCTCATCATCCTGGCTAGCATTTGCATGGAACTGCCTGAGCAAGCTGCGGATAAACTCCGTGCGATTGAAAGGATGTTGTACCGTCACCCAGGCACGGCACTGGAACTGGCCAATGGAGGCCAGCTCGTCGTAGGCCTCCCCGATCAGCGGTGTCGCAGTTGTTCTCGCACAGATGGAGACTACCATGACAGAGTTGTGTGTTCTGGCCAGCAGCTTGGTCAGGCTAACTCCAGATAGCCTCCTGAAATCTTCGTGGCCCCGTGACTTGCCATGAGAAGAGGCTGCCTGTGATTGCGATTCCTCACCTGCGTGTATTGAGCCGTCGAGGCATGGAGCTGGAATCATCCCAGATTCTGTGGGAGCCAAACCTGTCTGCGTGGCGGGGACGTACAGCGCTCTTGTTTTACTTGCGTTGTCCACCCTGGCTCTCAGCTTCTTCATCTCGGTGGCAATGCGACGCCGGTTCAGGAACTTGGTGGGGGAAAACGGCCAGCGTGAAGACCTTCCCATGTGAATGGAGAAGTCCTCGACGTAGTGAGTCCTCGACGTAGTTTGTGCCGTGTGTTATATGGCTTGTGCCGTGTGTCCCTGGCACACGGCATATAACCTGTTTCCCGTAGTGAGTCCTCGACATCGTAGGCGACGTCGCGGACCTGCCGCGCCCAGACCCTCGCCACCGGGTCCTGGCTGCGCTCCTCGTTGGTGGCCATTAAGTAGGTCTGCATAAGCTCGAGCTCCTCCTTGATGACCTCCAGGTCACCATCCACACCTAGCTGCAGCGCGACCTCCGCTGCGACGGCTGATTTAGCCACGATAAGCGCGCCATCCACCACCGAGCTAGCCATGCCCGCGACGGCCTCCATGACTAGCTAGATAGAGCTTCTGTTGTTGTTTCGTTTCTTTCTGGTACGGTGGTGGCGCGAAATGGAAATGCAAAGAAGGAAGCACGCACCCGTGCGTTTATAATGGGTGCGGCCGAAACTTTAGGCCAACAAAAAGCGGAATTGGTCGTTGCGTCGGTTGTGGGACAATGTCTCCCCCACATTCACGTATGAAAGCCTGGGTAAATGTTGCAGAGACAGCTATTGTTACAAATCATTTATGGCTTTTCCCAAACAAAATGATAAATGATTGCACAGATCACTAGTTATAGTTTACTTCAGTTGCCTCAGCTTCGTTATTGTTTGTAAGGCCAGTCTCAATGGAAGTGTCATGGTAGTGTCATGAGCATTAAATTTGCTGACATGGCATGAGAGAGAAGAGGAGGAGTGTCATGGGATGAGAGATGAGTGTCATCACCATGACCCTCCACTGCACGGTTCTTAAAAAATTCTTTTTGGTAACTGTATGATGACACTCTCCACTGAGACTGGAATAAGTTCAATAATTTAACTGAACTAAGCTGAACATGTATTTCCGTATAAGATGGATAATTATAACTCTATTATTGCAGTTTTTTGTTTTGCGGGGGCTATTATTGCTGTTAGGTAGGGTACAGCGGGAAATAATTTGTTGCCGATGGGTTGACCTCGCAACTGACACAATCCCGATTAGAAATAGTGCGTCTAATTCAATGTCAACATGCCGTTATAAAGAAAAAGGAGAAATTCCTTAGTGGCCATTAAAAACAAATTCTTGTTCCTTATTGGCCATCGAATAGTTTCAATTTCCATATTGGTCATTGATTTAAAATTGCATGCCTTAGTGGCCATCTTATCTTATATATTTACTAACGAGTACAATACATGGGTAGCCATTATACTTGTTCGGTTGTTTTAGTTTGGTCACTGTATTCACGAAATCCTAAAATACGTCCACTAAATTAGCACCACCCATCAACATGGTCATCATCCAACATGGATTCCACTTGTCAAAAGATCAAAACACATTGATGTGTGATTAGAACTTCCTTTTTTTTCATCTGCAAGCTAAAAGTGAGAGTCACATTACAATACTAGTATTAATAAATGAATCAATCAAAATTGACTTATAACATGGTAAGTGCAATTTCTGACATCACACGCATAACAATATGATGAGGCCAGGAAATCAAGTCTAGATTAAGAAGAAGAAGAAAAAAGGTCTTTTGTTTGCTTTCTCATTAGTAGCTTGTGTGTATTCCCATGACATAGCATCAGTTGATAATATTGACAGTTCCCTAGCATCCAAAATAAAAAGGAAGTTCTAATCACAAAACAATGTGTTTGTTTGGATGGGACGGGATCATCTTTTTTCCGGGGACAAGGCGACCTCTGCTGTTATTTGTTTGAATGGATGTGGTGATCCATTGTTTTTTTTTAGTAGAAAGGATAAATGGTGGATAGGTTGGCCCCAATTCTTGTTTGGATAGGTGAACTGGACGAGGGAGTTGAATATTGTTACCTTCTCATAGACATGGTGATCTTATCTTTTTATTGACTGTGATTTTATTTTGGACAATTATGGATATGTAGATTTTATTATGCTATTGTATTCAAAAGAAATAAAACATAAATAAATATCCATTAGGACCTAGACAAAACTTGGACCAGAAAAACATATTGCCTCTCTAACAAAAATCTTTATTGGGCCTCAACAAAACTTGGACCACAAAAGCTACCTGGCCCATAGCCCACATACACCTTGGTCTTGTTTGTCCTTTTTTTCTCTCCCCTCGTGAGCTAAAAGTAACAGGCAGACATGACTAAAATGCTGCAACCTTGCAACGGAACCAGGGAAGGCCAAATTAAGACTGGGGAGGGAAGGAAGAGGAGCCACCGAGACAGCGTTCATCGTCATCCCACTATTCCTCGCAGAGGTGATACTGATGTGGCCATAAACACGTGGCAT
The DNA here is from genome assembly GCA_031894775.1 of Chloris gayana. Taxonomy (NCBI): domain Eukaryota; kingdom Viridiplantae; phylum Streptophyta; class Magnoliopsida; order Poales; family Poaceae; genus Chloris; species Chloris gayana. The sequence goes on along the minus strand of JAUNZO010003358.1, from coordinate 250,616 downwards.
GTAGGACCATCGCTGCCATGCTGCAGGCTAGCTAGAAACTAGAGGCCCAGCAGGATGGCAAGCATAACACAGCGTATGGCGGGGGAGGGTGCAAGACAGGTGGCGTGCGAGGGGAGGAATGAGGGTGTCCAGCTTAGGTCTGGAGGCATATGCCGAATTCTATGGGGCTTGCTAATTTTCGGACTTTTAATCACCATCCAACACAACTAGATTGAAATCGGATGGTCTATAAAAAAATTCTGTAGTCTATACATTAACATATTTTTATCATCTCTATCTACATGATATTTAACCTTACAAAAATAAATAACAATACAAACTATAGTACAAATCATGGTGATTGAAAGTTCTTCAACTTTCAGTCGATCGAAAAGAAGGAAAAATGGAATTCTATTGTAAGTACTACCAGTCGAGTGGTGTATTCAATAATTTTTTAATTTAATGGCAGGTTAGTACTATATCCACCACTATAAATTGATTTCTAGTGGTGGTTTATATCCTGCAGGGGCGATTCACTATACCACGGTGTACTTTTACCGACTTATATTACCTATCGATGATAAGTCGCTAAAAGTTTACTACGGACTATTGGTCGGTAATTCCACGTATACGACTAAATTAGGTTGGTTGGTAATTCCACGTATAACAACTAAAGTTGGTTGGTAATTATCAAAACATACAGTATCGGATCATCTGTCGGTAAATGTGAAGAACTACAACCCACTATGAGTCGGTACTTGTAACAGTAGAACTAATATATAAACACGCGTTAGGTTTCGCTCCGCATTCCCGACTTTCTAATCCATTGGACACGACCGCAACGGCCTACCCTCGTGCCTCTATATGGGGCTTTGGATGTTCTCTTTTTTAGGAAGTATTGGGTGCTGATAGTTGCTATGTGAAACATCCATAGCAATACAATGACTTGAAGCTACCATTTGTGTGTGAATCATCCAATTTGTTGGAGGTAACAAACAGTTCTGTATAGATACAGGGTGTCTAAATAGGCACCACTAATACTGCTTATGCAGTACAATGACAGGCAGAATGTCTTCTTGTTGAGTCTTTCCTTGTCCCCTTGTGTTATTGTGAGCCTAGAGAATGTTTCTGCATTTATAACCTAGAACTTATCCTAAACCAGACATGAGACTGATTTTATTCAGTGATGTAGAAAAGGACAGTTTTCAAGATGCACAAACAAAAGATGCCCGAGTGTTAACTAGATTTTCTTTGTGATGTGTGTATGCATTTACAGAAAATGTTCAAATGGATCAAGGTATAGATCATTTTGACTAGATTTTTCCATTCTAGGTTTGTTATATAAAGCTAAATTGGTTTCAGATACAGGTTGCACATCATGTAATAGCTGCAACTAGGAGAAGGATCATTCACATGCCTGCAAGTTAATTTGGAAACTTTATTCATTGCATGGTGATATTCTATTTCAGGAATTGCGGGTGGTGCTTGTGTACCAGAACCTAAAGGATATGCAAGAACAATCCAGTGTGTTATATTGTGACACCTTTTGTATTATTAGGATCTAGTACCAAAAGGTGTAGAGGCAGGAACATTGTTCCGTTATCTAAAAAATGTTGGGACTCAGTTCCCAATTCTGTATCCACAATTATTCAGTGAATTAGCCAGTATTTGAGCAAGATTTGTTCACTGAGCTATTAGTTGTGTACAAATTGATTGATTGCATTTGTGGTCTATGGTGCCAGCAGATAATTAACTGTGGATTAATGTGAATGATTACTCACGTCTCCTAATCCCCATCAGAATTGTATAATTCAATTATTCGGATTAATACAGCGTTGGACAGTCAGTCGGTAATTGTATTAGTAACATCGAACAGTTGGTCGGTATTTCTTCATTTGTACCATCTAATGGTCATAGGTCGACAAAGGTTTTTAGCGACCTACGGAAGGTCGGCAAAGGCGCCTTTAGCGACTGATTTTCAGTTGGGTATATCGAACCGTGGTATAGTTATTGGTGGCTTCTTGGAGACCCGCTATTAACACACATAGAAATGAAGAGAATACTCTCTTGTTCTCATAGGACTCATTCAATGTCTTTTTTCAAGGTTTGTTGTGTCTAACCTTCTCTCTACTATCTGAGCCATTGTTGTTGTTGTATTGCATATGAAAGAAAGGTAGGGAATTGATAACGTCTGGATAATTAAAAAAAATGAAGTGAATGGTGCTTTTTTCATTCTTTTCTGAACAAAGTGGCGACTTTTTATTTCCTTTTTGATCTTAGTTGCATACTTTCTATTACATTCAAATCATGTACATGTATTTAAACTCACACAAAGTTGGATTGCTTCTTCCTTATTCTCATATCTTTCTTATATTACCATCTTTTCTTCACTTAATTCACCAACCTTAGCAACCATTCCTTCCATGCTTCCGTGATGTGTTACATCTACGACTTCGACCCATATATGTGTGGAACTCTTCATCACTTATTGGAATGGAGAGAAACACTATCCCCACAAAGAATACTACTCCGTTTCAAAATTGTTGTCGCGTTGATATTTTTCTTTATATTTGACCCTTTTATCTTATTTAATTTTTTTAAAAAATATCACATGTTTTATTGAAATATATTTTATCTCTACAGAAACTTGAAATAGAAACAATAAGATTTTATATTTTAATAGATATTTGGAATAAGATAAAAGACCAAACGTAACAAAAAAAGTTAACTCTGATAACAATTTTAGAATGGAGCGAGTACTAGAAATGACTACGGGAAAACTTGAGTGTGTTGAGTGCCCAAGGCACTCGGCAAAGGCCTTATTGCACTAGACAAACGATTTGTCAAGTGTCACACTCAAGCAACAGCTCACGACAAACCTCTTATCAGCAAAGAGCTCTTTGCCGAGTGCCTTCCATTTTGCACTCAGCAAAACGTTTCCGAGAGCAAAAAAAAACACTCGCCAACTATTTTTGACAAAAAAGAATACCAGGCAAACCACCGCCGCCATTGCGCCCTCGCCGGAACCAGCACAGCCGTCGCGCCCCGGCCGGAGCCGACACCATCATCACACCTCTGGACGGAGCCATAATGCCCCTCGCCGGATCCACCGCTGTCGTCCCCCGACCGGAGCGACCGCCGCCGTGCCCCTAGTCGGAGCGACCGCCCACCTCTCACCGCCGCTGCGCTCCCGCCCGGACCCGTTGCTGCGCCTCCCTACCGCCCGTCCTCGCCCCGTTGGATAGGGACCACAAGCCGGCCGGGGTCCACCGCACCTCCCTCCGCGTGGCCTGGTGCCGCCGCCGCTGCGCCTCCCTCCGCGTGGCCTAGGAGCCGCCGCTTGGGAGCCGCACCGCCTAGGAGCCTCGTGGCCTAGGCGTCACTCGCTCGGGGAGCGTCGTCAGCTGTCGCTGCCTTGGGGGAGATGAGAGCAAGACGGGAGAGAGATGAGGAAGGAACGGCTGGCTGGGAGAGAAGAGAAGAGATGGGGAGGGGATCGGTGACGTGGACCAATCGGACGCTAGGATGCGGATCGGTGACGTGGATGTTTGTCGAGTGTGCAGAAAAACACTCGGCAAAGAGCTCTTTGCCGAGTGTCTTTGCCGAGTGTTTTGTCCGACACTCAGCAAAAAAATTATGTACTTCAAAAAAAATTGAAAATTAGTAAAACAATTCCAAACATAATCAAATTTTGGTATGGCATAATTTGTATGATCTATTATCTATACAAAATTATCTGGGACACAATTAAAACTCATCCGTCAATTTGACTTCAAATTTTAATAACTCATTATCAACTCTAAGGTTCTTCTTTGGAGATTCTTCATTTTGTAAGCAATGTACGTTATAACTTTTGAAAAACATTCTTTACTTTTTATCATAGCTTTCATGTATGATACCATCACATCATAACAAATATTATGATTTTTTGACTTTATTTGATTTTCTAGAATTTAAAAACAGTGAGACATACATGAGCGGTCATATTTCTGAAAAATATATATGTCAAAAAAAATTTTCTTTCATGGGTAAGATCCTAAATTGGGCTAAAAAACATGAATATAATTTTTATACTCATTTTATATTATTATTTGAATCACTTCTAGTTTAAATTTGACTTTATTTAAAAAATTGCTTGAAATGTAATTAATTAACTAAATATAGAAAATAAAGACAAAAATACCAATTTTTAACATGGAATAACAGATGTTGAGAGTGCCAAAAATATACTCGGCAAACCCTCAAATTTGCCGACTGCCAAAAAAACTACACTCGACAAACATCCTTTGTGAGTGTTTTTATTTTTGGCACTCGGCAACAATCTTTGCCGAGTGTTATTCTTGTGCCGAGTGTTTTACTGTAGACACTCGAAAAGTACATTGTTTGCCGAGTGTCCATGTTAAAACACTTGGGCAAACTCCCGAACACTCGGCACACTCGAGTTTTCCGGTAGTGACATGCACTGAGAACTAGGCAGCTTCATTTCCAATCAAAAATTATATTCGCCAATACAATATTCTGTAGAGACAATTGTACAATCGTTTGTCCTGAGACCAACATGTTCACTTTGATCCGTCTTACACCCCATGCCATTGGCAATATGCCAGCTCCCGGCACCTCGATTACGATAGTGACTGTGCTTATGACTTATCCCTGCCGTCAAAGAGCGCCTCCGCCATTTCTTCGAGGCTCTTCCCTTGGTCTCCGGCAGGCAGCTGTAGATGAACACCCATGCTGCCGCCCAGAACGCCGCAAAGATGTAGAAGCTCCCGGCCATTCCGACCGCCTGGTACGGGAGAGGAAGGGGCGGTCGGGGGCACGTGAGGGAGAGGAGTCGGGGAGAGGACGGGGAGGCCAGGGCAGGAGAAAACGTTGCATGTGTTGGCGCTTCTGCGTTTATCGTGTGCTCCATAACAACACACGGTAAAGTTCTCCTTTGTTGTGTGTTTGCACCGGTGGCACGTGAGAAAGTTCTTTGTGTCGTATGTTTTTCTTTTGCCGTGTCTTTCTTTTTACACACGGCACATCTTTTCTTTGCTGTGTTTTCGATAAAAGACACACGGCAAATATTTTGGTACACGGCAATAAGTCGTTTCCCGTAGTGATGGCGAAAAGGAGAGACAAGGAATAGGTGGGTGAAGGATCTTTATTTTGAAGTTATTTTCAGTAATGACCAATAGTGTTTTTGAAGAATGTTCAACCAGACGATTTTAATAAAGATCTTGAATCAGAAGTGTCTTTTATTTGAACCAACCCACCAGGCTGCAACTAATTATTTTCTTTTTCTAGTTGAGACTACGTTGTCATCGACATTGATGCGTCCTGCTGGTATATTTCATATTTGGACGCTTGAGGCATGTTAAGGCCCCGTTTGGGACAACATTGCTCTAAGTAGCAACTCTGTCATGATCTCCATTTAAGAAATTTTTTTACACGATTAAATAGTAGAACTTAGATATTTACAACGCCCTATGAACAAACATAGTAAACTCAACGGTGATAACAATTTTGGAACGGAGGAGAAAGTACTTAGAAATCATTTACGCGTAATTGATTATTCACGTGAAGCCTTACTATCATGCACAATGAGAACTAGGCAGCTTCATTTCTAATCAAAAATTGTATTCGCCAATACAATATTTTCAGGCAGCTTCATTTCTAAGCAAAAATTATATTCGCCAATACAATAGTTTGTACAGACAATTGTACAAGCGTTGTGCTGAGAGCCTGAGACCAACCTGTTCACTTTGAACCATCAAAGAGCGCCTCCATTTCTTCGAGGCTCTTCCCCTTGGTCTCCGGCAGGCAGATGTAGACGAACACCCACGCTGCCGCCGAGAACGCCGCAAAGATGTAGAAGCTCCCGGCCATTCCGACCGTCTGGTACATGGAGATGAAGGTCATCCCCACCACCGCGCTCATCACCCGGTTCATCGCCGTGCCAACGCCAGTGCCCTGCGCACGGAGCCGCAGCGGCAAGATCTCCGATCCGTACATCCAGATCACCGGCCCGAACCCCAGCGAGAACGCCGCCATGAACGCCGACGCCGCCACCATGCTCGTCGCCGCTGCCCACCACGTGGCGGCGGCGGACGTCGTGGCGGAGGCCGCTTGCATCGAAAGGCCCAGCACCAGGAGCGACGCGGCCATGCCCACCGCGCTGGCCAGCAGCATGGGCCGGCGGCCCATGCGGTCTGCGAGGAACAGCGGGATGACGATGAAGGCCGTCTTGGTGACGCCGAGCACGACGGTGGCGCCGAGCACGGCGCGCTCGGAGGTGACGCCGACGTGGCCGAACACGCGCGGCGCGTAGAGGACCATCGCCGCCACGCCGCAGGCCTGCTGGAAGAACTGGAGGCCCAGGATGGCGAGCATCACGCGGCGGACGGCCGGCGTGGGCCGGAGCAGGATCTCGCGCCACACGCTCGTCGACGATGGGCCGTCGGCCCGCTTCGACGAGGCCTCCTTGACGGACGCCGCGATCTCCTGGAGGCGGCGGTCCGCGACGGCGTCGTCCCCCGCGGTGCGCACGAGCACGCGGCGGGCCTCGTCGGGGTGGCCGTGGAGGACGAGCCAGCGCGGCGTCTCCGGCATGACGAGCATGGCGGAGGCGGCGAGGAAGAGCGGCGGGACGGCGCCGATGCCGATCATGAGGCGCCAGTTGATCGCCGTGGGCAGGCCGGCCAGCGCGAAGTCGGCGATGTAGCTGAGAAGGATGCCCGAGTTGCCGGCGATCTGGTGACATGGCAGTAGGCAAGACTGTCAGACTCATCAAGAACCACATGATAGTTACTCATACATACTAAAAGCAACACGATCACAATCTAACTCTGTGACAGTGAGGTGTTGGAAACGCAGATCTTGCTTGTGATTGTGGCACCTAACCGTATCCTTGGTAACATATGCGTGCAACAAAATTTTGCTAGATTTCAGAATAATATACTCGCTCGTTCATTATTACGTGTCATTTTGGAGTTGGGTACGGAAATTAAGAAGAAGTAAAAAATATGAGTGCACTGAAAATCACGAGGAGGGAGATAGAGATAGGAATGTAGTGAAAAGATGGAACATTACATTGGAAGAGAGAAAAGATATATTGAAAAGCGAGAATGACTTGTAATTAGAGAAAAGTGATGAAAGACTAGAATATGATGTAGTTTTAATGTGAACAGAGAGAGTAGCATACATATGGCTGTCAGTCTATCTAACATGATGTAGCGCTCGTACAACTGGGATAATAACTCATCGGGCCACGCCTCCCCACTCCATTTCGTTCTAAATAAATTAACCCATACGTGGCAATGAATTGTGATCCAACTTCCCTTCATTTTAAATTCCAACAGATTTCCATGTTATAATTAAAAGACACACAGTACTGGTATATTTTTCATAGGATTTCAGATATCTTATATTACTAGCTGACAAAACAAGAAACAATTAATTTGATTCACTACAATATTTCATCAAATTTACCATTTGACCATCGATGCAGCCATGAATGTAATTACTACTCAAGAGCCACATGATGACAGTGGCTATAACAAGGATCAGAGTTTAATTTTGCGAAAACTAGATGACACCAACTCAGATTAAGCTTGCACGCAGCTGAGCAAGATTTGGTTTGATTTCTGAATAAATGAATGCATTATTAGTGTGGCTGTAGCTCCCAGGTAACAGCTTATAGCGTTGACAATTCCTACTCGATTTCGCCTACCACGTTCACTAAATAAATTGTCATGGAGTAGAATACATTCTGAAGAAAAAAAGGTACAAGAACAGATATGCTACTAGGAAGAGTAAAGAGTATATTCTCAGATCAGATGTGATCCAACTACTTACCATTCAATACATCAACAAATTCCAATCTAATAATAAGCAACGAATTAAAAACACAGGTACTGAGATCTAGGATTTCAGATCTTACAAAACAAACTTTCAATTAACTGCATTATTCCCATATCAGCAACTGCCCCTCCCCTAATTAGGATTAGCAATGAAATAGGATGCCCGTGTTCCGAGCAATTTGATGTGGCAGGCAAAGACAGTGACACTGACAGGATCACAAATTTTGCGACTATGAAATTTGGACCTTGCTTACACTTCATCGTATCATGGGTAAATTAAGATTGAAGCAAATTTGATTTCTGAATGTTAATAAGTACTACTCCCTCCATTTTTTTTTTTGATGACGTTAGGACACAAAATTTAATTCAAAAATGAACTAATCTCCTTGTCCTAACGTAAAGAAAAAAGAATAGAGAGAGTAGATGGTAATGAGTTAATTCAGGATGAGATCCAACCACGCACACCCTTCATTTTAAAATTCCAACAAAATTCCAACTGTAATAAAAAAACACACGTAGTGATCTCTAGTCATCATTCTTGCTTGACTAGGATTTCAGATCTCTTATGCTAGACGACAAAACAACTTAGAGGGACGCTGCCTGTACTCCCTAATTAGCAATCGCCCCTCCCGTAATTAGCATTAACAAATGTAACCAGCGAAGCGCGGCGGAGCGACGCCGTCGACGTACCTCGGGGATGGAGGAGAGGAAGCCTCTGGATGCCGCCGGCGCGATCTCGGCGATGTAGACGGGCGCGACGACGAGGCCGAACCCGCAGGCGACGCCGGCGATGAGCTGCCCGGCCATGAGCGCGGCGTACCCGTTGGCCGCGGCGGTGACGGCGGAGCCGGCGAGGAACATGGCCGCCGAGAGCGCGACGGTGCGGCGGCGCCCGGCGCGGTCGCACGCCCAGCCGGCGGCGAGCGAGCCGAGGAGGGAGTAGACGCTGGTGAGGCCGATGAGCAGCTCCAGCTGCCCGTCGCTCACGCCCAGGTCCGCCTGCACGTACTTCTGCGCCCCGCTCATCACCCCGCGATCTGGAGGAAGACGAACATCAAAGGAAGAAGAAGAACATCGTGATTACGAATTTTGCTTATGATTGCTTCGGACATTAATTAAATTGTTCCTTGCGAAATTCATGTTGGTAATAAAGACAGGTTAATCAAGATCCGAACTGTTCGGGCAGAACAAGCAGAGGATGCATGGAAGCAACAGCGTAGACGCTGTTCATCTCCATCACGCATGGGTTGGGACTTGGGAGCAAGATCGTAAACGAACGCAACGAAATCTTACTGTATCCGTAGATGATGGATGCGAGGGAGGCGAGGAGGGCGCACACGAGCGAGTACGTGTTCCCAGCTTTCGCCGCCCTCGTCCCCGGCGACGGTGGCTCGCCGTCGGTGACCAGCAGCTTGGCCTCGAGATCCTCATCCTTGTTCGTCATCGGCGCCGCTCGCTCTCGCTTGGCCGGCCGGCTGCTACGTACGGCCAAGCTCGAGAGGCGTGGCAACAAGCTCCTGGTTGGCTCTGCCGATCGATCTCCCCTTTATTCCTCTCTATGGGTGGATGGATTGGGCAAAACTATCTACGCTGTTGGTGGGACCGGGACCCACAAAAAAATGGTGGCGCGCGTGAGCCGACGCGCTGGATGGATTATTGACACGCGCGCGAACCATCTACCGTGTACGGTACACGTATGTAGCACGGTCGCAATACGTGGATACGTACGGTAGCTTGATGCACATCTTTTAGCTTTTGTTTAAGAAGAGGAGCTAGCTAGCGTCCCATACGGCCATACTCCGATGCTCCATCATCCTCATACTACTATGTTTCATACATGTTCCATATTTTTCTCATGGTCTTCTTTCATCCATATATAGGTTCATGGATACCTCCAGAAAGGCGTGGCAACAATAATGTGGGTCTCTCCAGAGAGAAATATAGATATCTCTGCCTAGTGGCTACGATGGATCCTTCTAGCAGTATCAACAAATGGCCAATTCGAGGATCGGATAAAAATCATGTCAACAATCATAGATATCCAAGGTTTAATTAGGTTCCGTGTGGTAGAAATAGAAGTAGAACGCACCCATCTATATTTAGGACTCTAGTTCTTCGGCCCGGGTGCTCGCTCGGTGGTGAAATTGACGTGGTACATCAGACATCTTTATGTAGTGTCAAAAATGTGCTATTGAAGGCTGGCCTAGGTGTCCGTGTCTCTAGGATAAAGTGCGAGTGTACTTTTGTTCGTACACTGTGTATGTGTGTGTACCATGTTTCGTAAACACAAAATAGTCCTAGCGTTTAACCGGTCTGCCTCTAGCATAAATGATTTGCTCGTACTCCTTAAATGTAAGCATTTGTTGACTTTCAGACATCACGTTTGATCATTTGTTTTATTCAATAAATTTATAAGAATATAAAAATAAGTATGTTAAACTTAAATTTTATCTAATAAAAGTAATAGAAAAATAAATGATATTTCCATTAATATATTTATTAAGATGAATGGTCAAATGTGCTATCTGAAAGTCAACAAATGCTTACATTTTTTGGACAGAGGGAGTAGGTATATATACACATATAAGGATCAATCATGCCATTATGTATCGAACTGACCAGAGCTCAATTAATTTTTGGTTATTAGGTTCTTTTCAGGTTGTAACTTGTCCACCAAGGTCCAAGATTCCGTGCTCTAGATAGCATGATTGTCACATTCTTATCAACTGATCTTTAGTAGACTGTTTACTTCTCTACTATCAAATATTGCAAAAATTCTTTGCATGTCACTGTCTTAAATAAAAACATCATTTATGCCATCCTAGCCCAATGCAGTCCCATGTGTCATTGAGACAAAAAAAAATGGTATATGAGGTATTTAGATATTTTCTAGGTGGCATACAAGGGAAATCCTCTAAATATTTATAATCATTTTGATAATCTTAAAACATACCAGACCTTCCCATAATGTACTGAGCTCAATTATATTCTGGTTATTAGGTTGTTTTCAGGTTGTAACTTGTCCACCAAGGTCCAAGAGTCCCTGCTCTAGATAGCATGATTGTCAGATTCTTATCAACTGTTCTTTAGTAGACTATTTACTTCTCTACTATCAAATATTGGAAAAATACTTTGCATGTCACTGTCTTAAATAAAAACATCATTTATGCCATCCTAGCCCAATGCAGTCCCATGTGTCATTGAGACAAAAAAAAAATGGTATATGAGGTATTAGATATTTTCTAGGTGGCATACAAGGGAAATCCTCTAAAATATTTATAATCATTTTGATAATCTTAAAACATACCAGACCTTCCCATAATGTACTTGGTGTGGCACATATTTCACATAGACTAGGGACGTTTTCCACCGCACAGGGAGGTCCTTACCATAAGCTTTCTCAAAAGAAAAGAAAAATAACTTCATCGAGGCTTCTATGGTAACTTCATGAATCTCAATATTAGCTGGTCAGTCTTTCGAAGGTGTGCGTAGGGGTAGACTGTGCCTGTGCGTATTCATTGGGACGAGTGCTCGTTCGTGTATATCTATGTTGTCTTTCTCAAAAAAAAAAAGAAAGAAAAGAAAAAGAGTAACCTGTGAATCATCACCGAGTAGCCATTCTCAGTGGCACACCACAGCTCATCCAGTTACCATCGGACCCTGCAGCTAGCAAGGTCTCGTAGTTTCATTCGTTTATTAGCTTAAAGATGATGCTTATTAATTTGATGAAACTTTCTTGATTGAGGTGTACTAAAGCAAAGCTCCTCTAGCTGCGTCTGGTCTAGGGAAAAACACAAGTAGATAATCTTTGGGTCAATTTTTAAGGTTTGTCGATGATGGTGCATGCGGAGTTGAAGTGTTTTGTTTTGCTTTGATTTGTGTTGTACGGCTGTGGTGGCTGCGGCAAGGCGCTACGTAACTCTGATGGCTATAGATACTAATTCATCTATCTGCTAACATCTAAAGGAATAGTGTAGCAGTGTGTGACGGCAAGAAATCAAAATTCATTTCGAGTAATACAATGGCATGACGTCCCCGGAAGTGAGCAAGAAAATAACGAGTACAATTGATGGGACAGCAACATCATATAAGACGGTCGACATTGGGGTTTGGGAGGTCACTTGGTTGTGATTTTTTTTGGTGAGATTGACACAAGGTTAGTTAGAACAGATCATGGCGTAATGGCATGCCAAAGGGGTATGGTATTTATTGTTAAATACTCCCTCCGTCCCATCAAAAATATTATTATGGTATTCGTACTCAGTCAAATTTTTCTTAACTTTGACTATATTTGTAGATAATATTAGTAATATTTGTATATCCAAATAAGTTTATTATAAAAAAAGATTGAATGATCTACCTAATAATACTAATTATATACAATAAATATTTATAATCTTTTATATATTTTTTTATCAAAGTTAAGAGCATTTGACTTTTCCGAAGCGAGAATAACACTTTTAACGGGACATAGGTAGCAGGAAACATGATTCCACATCAATAGTCGCGCCCAATAGTATTCACGGTGGGTGATAATGATTGGTCGATGTTGCAGACCTAGATCTTGTGACAGTTCATCGTACATTATAGCAGTATAAGAGATCTGAAATCCTAGTTCAGAGTACCTGTACTGTTTTCTATTCTCTCCTCTGAGTCCTCTTCTACATAGATTCCTGTGGACAGTGAGACAGAGAAAAGGAGAGAGAGAAGAGATAAAAAGTATCTTAAACCTGAAGTATGCTTTTGAAGTTCTTTTTCTTTCATGCCTAAAGAAATTAAACGCTTAATTTGTTTTATTTGACACAAACAGACCCGTGCAGGTTGAGAAGGTAGGACACGACCTGTGGTGCCTTTTGGCTTCAATCTTATCTTTTTTTTTTTTTTTGATTAAGCTTCAATCTTATCTGGCATAGCTTGAGGCCATGAAATTCTCGCGGCGCTTCAATGTCTCTTCTGCATGTGGACGGACAGCTAGCAGCCAAGAAATCCTAGTTAATCCAAGCCATTGATAAGAAGAGGGAATAATTAACTATTGGATCAGATAAATTTTTCTTTTGTGTGCTGAATAGGGCCCTCCAGATGTGCAAGGGTTTACTGCTAGAGATTGCGTGACCTGCAGGTGCCAAGTGCCGTCAACATCGATCCACCTCGTCAGGCGGCTAGCCATGGCACCTAGCTACTTTTGTTTTTTTGTCTCGTTCGCAACCATATTATACTCCAATTCCGTGGTCTTTGATCGTATACTGAATTGGTTGCTGGTTGGGGCAGTATAGTAATTTTAAGCTCCTAATAAGCTACTGGCGTCCACCTGGGACTAGGTAAGATGAGTGAGCCAGATGGCCGGTCAAGATCGATTATTATAGACAAAAACAACGTCGCCTAGCTTTTTGCTTGGTTTTGTTTGAAAACTTTTGTTTCGTTTTCATGAGATTCAATCCTACGGTTGACATGAGAGAGCGATACCAGATCAGATCAGATCAGGGTGCTATCGCAGCGGCGTGGATCCGGATATACCCTGACCACAGTAACTGGTACCAAGGAATAATCTCGCAGCCGCCAACGTGATAGAGAACAAATCGTGAAACATCCTGATAGTATAAGATTGCTACTTGACGAAAGATATTTTTAGCGTTGTCGTCACATGCATGCATGTATGCAAAAAGGTTCCTCTACGATCGGCACTCAACCGAGACTCATCATCGGCATCAGCATCATCAACGGATCGTGGTCAGGCGGGCATTATGTTGTTTGCACCTTTTATCATGTTCCAGCAGTACATCTTCATTCTTCTAGTAGTATATTTTCATTATCGTGACATGCATGCATGCTGGCTATTTTGTTGTTTGAAACCTTTTTTGTTTAAGACAAATACCGACGAGCTTTTCATTTTATCATATAACAGAGTTACAATCCAGAATATGTTGTTTTAACCTTTCACCATGTCCTTCTAGCGTTGGACTATATTAAATTGCTTAAAATAATTATCACTATGGTCTTCAGGGGTAATGAATAATATTGTAGATAACATGATTTTTTTCCCATTAAACTCTTTGTAGTAAATTATTATTCTTTCAACGACTGCAGATAATGATCAAGGACTTATTAGATGTCTCATTGATGCGACTAGACACTAAACCCTACAAACTCAATCTATATAAAAACATCCTGAATATTTAACTCTAAACGTAAAAATAACTACTAGTAGAGTTATAGAATTTTCGAGCAAAGGTAAATAAAAACAAGGCTACATACGTTGTGTGTGGAAGAGAGAGAGAGAGAGAGAGAGAGAGAGAGAGAAGCAAGTTTAAATTAATCCTTATACGTGAAGATGTACAGAAGCGGTGTGTGTGGGTGTGTATGGATGGATGGATAATCAGAGGCGAATGAAACCAGGTTAGTAATCAGCGACTCAAAGAAAGGGGATTCATACATCAGATTGAAGTAGCAAGGATGCTAGTCGTTCTTCTTTGTATGGAAGGAATCATATTGTCATTTTTTTTCTTTAAATCAGGTTGAACAATGAGTACTAGTGCTTATGATGGTTTTGGGGATGCACAATAACCTCAAATCAACGTATTTTATATTGGCTGCCGACTTTTTATATATGCACAATAACTAATTTTTTTCCTGCAAAAATGCATACGAATTCCGTCCTAGCTTATGGCTAAGAGAATTGCACGCAGTCAGGGTCAAAGCCTATTCTTTTATTTCAGCATTTGTTCTTGCTTCCAAGTTCATTGGTTTTAGGGGACTTTCACTTGGTAATCGTACGTATTTACCTGCTTGTGTAAAGTGAAGGGAGAGGGAGAGGGATGCAAACTCCTTTTGTAAAGGAAACAAAACGTTGCCTGCATAGCTGCCACGTACGGCTTGCTCCGTGATATTTTCGTGTAGAGAGTTTCGGGTTTTCACGTAGGTTTCACGCTAGTTAAGGAAGAGATTCCCAGAGATAGGTTGTACCATTAGCAATTGTACACAGCTCTATATTTCCAATCAAAATTTAAATTCATGAATACAATATTTTGTTACAAACAAAACAATTGTACACAGGATTCGTTGTCCCTGATACCAATCTGTCCAACTTTGACGGCTTGTCATATTAAGTCATATGGCAAAATGGCATGGCACCTATCCCGATCGCGATGTCTCTCGGTCATGACAACAACGGTGGCACTTGTGTTTTGCGCCCCGCACCGCCGTCGAACAGCGCCTCCATCTCCTCGAGGCTCTTCCCCTTGGTCTCCGGCAGGCAGGCGTAGACGAACACCCACGCCACCGCCGAGAACGCGGCGAAGATGTAGAAGCTCCCGGCCATGCCCACCGCCTCGTACATGGAGATGAAGGTCATCCCCACCACCGCGCTCATCACCCGGTTCAGCGCCGTGCCAATGCCAGTGCCCTGCGCGCGCAGCCGCAACGGCAGGATCTCGGACCCGTACATCCAGATCACCGGCCCGAACCCGACCGAGAAGGTCGCCATGAACGCCGCCGCTGCCGCCACGCAGGTCGCGGCGGCCCACCACGTGGCAGTGGACGAGCGCACTGACAGGCCCAGCACCAGCAGCGACGCCGCCATGCCCCCGCGCTGGCGAGCAGCATGGGCCGGCGGCCCAGGCGGTCCGCGAGGAAGAGCGGGAGCACGATGAACACCGCCTTGCTGGCGCCGAGGAGGACGGTGGCGCCGAGCACGGCGCGCTCGGAGGCGATGCCGACGTGGCCGAACACGCGCGGCGCGTACAGGACCAGCGCCGCCACGCCGCTGGCCTGCTGGAAGAACTGGAGGCCCAGGATGGCGAGCATCACGCGGCGGACGGCCGGCGTGGGCCGGAGCAGGATCTCGGTCCACACGCTCGTCGACGATGGGCCGTCGGCCCGCTTCGACGAGGCCTCCTTGACGGCGGCCGCGATCTGCTGGAGGCGGTGGCCTGCGGCGGCGGCGTCGTCCTCCGCGGTGCGCGACAGCACGCGGCGGGCCTCGTCGTGGCGGCCGTGGAGCACGAGCCAGCGCGGCGTCTCCGGCATGACCAGCAGCGCGGCGGCCGCGAGGAAGAAGGGCGGCGCGGCGCCGATGCCGATCATGAGGCGCCAGTTGAGCGTGCTGGGCAGGCCGGCCAGCGCCAAGTCGACCACGTAGCTCAGCAGGATGCCCAGGTTGATGGCCATCTGGTGACGTGGAACGTAAGACTAGTCAACATCAGTGTGTGATAGTGGCAGTAACAACAAAATTATTGCAGTTATATTCTATCACGATGATGAGATGTGTCGCGAACTCGCATCTTGTGACAGTTCATCGTATCGTGGTAATTAAATTAAGCACGCAGCTAGCATGAGCGAAATTCGCTTTGATTCCTCAATACAGCATTCTGCATATATTATTGTGGGCGTGGCCGTAGCTGTCAGGCAACAGCTAATTAACGTTGTACCATTCCCATTCGATTTGGCCTAGGAAATTCGATCACTATCATAAATTATCATGGAGCAGAACAGTATTCTGAAAAAGAAAAAGGAACAGATTCTGAAAAGGAAAATAGAATAGATTCTTATTCCCGACGTGATCCGACTACTTCTTCTCATTCAATGTATCAACAAATTTCCGTATTAATTTGATAATCAATAATAAACAACACACCGACTCATCTATGATTTCAGATCTCTTATACTGCTATCATTTCGTAGTAATAGTAGGACTTAGTAATACATCGACCAATAAAATAAATGATCAAACCGCATGACAGTGATAGTAACAACTTGCCAAATTTTGTGACGATGAAATAATGTTGAAATTAAACTCAGGCTTTTGCTTGTGACGTTTCATTGTATCGTTGATTCGTTGGTAAATTAATTGAGCATGCAGAGAACTTTGGTTTGCATTTCTCAGTAATAATGTGTGCATCAGTGTAGCTACAGCTGTCAGGCGACGTCTAATATTGTGCCGTATATATACGGTACCAAAAAATTGGGAACAATGCTGAAGTAGAATAGATGCAGATTTCCGGTGTGACCCGCCCCGGCCAACTATAACACTTTTTCCATTTTATATTCGAAAAGAATTCACACATCGTAATAATTTCATTAAACTAAGAAAGGTACACGTGGTGACCTTGTCGTCATCATGCGTGTCAAGCTATGATTTCAGATCTCTCATATGCTAGTAGGTGACAAAACAACTTGCGCTTAACTCTCAACAGACTCCCTAACTAGCGATGGCTCGTTCCCTTTTTTTAAGATGAACCCCTTTCTTCTTACAATTGCGATGCTCCTTTCGATTTTTAGTTTGTTCTACGATTAAAATAATTTTTTTTTACTTTTTTTAGGTAATCACATTTTTTACTTAAAAAAAGGTGAACTAAATGTCTCTTCCGAGCTTATGAATAGAAAATATTGAAACAAAGGAGTAGTACTATTTATATCGTCTATTGGCGTGTTTGTCCGTACGTACCTCTGGTATGGAGGAGAGGAACCCTCTCGAGGCCGCCGGCGCAATCTCGGTGATGTAGACGGGCGCGACGACGAGCCCGAACCCGCTCGCGACGCCGGCGAGGAGCTGCCCGGCCATGAGCGCGGCGTACCCGTTGGCCGCGGCGGTGACGGCGGAGCCGGCGAGGAACATGGCCGCCGAGAGCGCGACGGTGCGGCGGCGGCCGGCGCGGTCGCAGGCCCAGCCGGCGGCGAGCGAGCCGAGGAGGGAGTAGACGCTGGTGAGGCCGATGAGCAGCTCCAGCTGCCCGTCGCTCACGCCCAGGTCCGCCTGCACGTACTTCTGCGCACCGCTCAAAACACCGCGATCTGAAAAGGGAACAGGATGAACACAAATAAAAAACAGGATTAATACACGGCTATTCGTGCTACTGATTCACCCGTGGAAGGGGATGCTGACAATTCTGCATTCCAATATTTTTACAAATTGCATATCTCCATGCAGGATTTGAGGGATCATAGAAAAATTGATGAAGGCAACGAAAACTTACTGTAACCGTAGATGATGGAGGCGAGGGAGGCGAGGAGGGCGCACACGAGCGAGTACATGTTCCCAGCTCTCGCCGCCTTCGTCCCCGGCGACGGTGGCTCGCCGTCGGCGGCCAGCAGCAGCTTGGCCTCGAGGTCCTCATCCACCTTCGTCATCGGCGCAGCAAGGTCGAGAGGCCTAGCAATAGCAACAAGCTGCTGGCGGCTCTGCCGATCTCCTCCTCCATGGATCGGCAGCTATATAAGCACAAAACAATACGCGACGCGCTGACCCCGCTGGCTGTCGTCGCGCGCGCCGTCGGCACCTTCCTTTCCCTTTTCTGATTCGTAGGCACGGGAACCATGTGACACCGATACGTGTACAGTACAGTGCACGCTGCACGGTCCAAATATGTGGACCCGTACGCTGCCTGGATGCACATTACTTACAAGTGAGCGGTAAGCCACTATCGGAAAACAGGATTTCGTTATGTCCCAGATAGGTTGCCGTGTGTAGATTTCGTCGTGCCAGATAGATTGTCGTGTGTTTAGATGTCGGGCACACGACGAAAAGCCTTTTACCGTGTGTCTTACGGGTCCAGACACACGGCACAAACGTCGCACACGGCAGTCTGGGCTTTGTCGTGTGTCCCAACTTAGCACACGGCAAAAGATTAGGGTTTACCGTGTGCTGCTTCACAGCACAACACACGGCAACTCCTTCACGGCGCCGTCCACCACACCCGTCTTCTCACCGTTATGGCAAGCTTTCGTCGTGTGTTGAATCCAGCACACGGCAAATGCTTCACCGTGTGTCCGAGCTTTGGCGCACGGCAAACGCCTCTTCACCGTCATGGTCTGTTATCGTCGACCGGTCGCCATAGGCCACCTACGACAACCTACTTCGCCATGTGCCGCGGGCACACGGCAAATTACTGATTTCCGGTAGTGAGCACGGAAGATTCATGCAGTGTCCCATGCCCATCCTCAATATTACTCATCACTCATCCATATATTTTAGTAGGATGCGAGAGCTTTATTGTGTTGATAGTGTGTTTTGGCACCATGATTTGCAAAACAATTGTATAATTCACTTAGCTTGGATTTAAAGTATTTTCGAAGTTTTTACGGTTTAGCAAAATGTTTTAGTTTTGGGTGTACCTACATGTTTGGATATGTCACAAGTTTTGCAGTTGTGAAAACCACGGTATTGTTAAAAGTGCAACTATTTTGGAGTTTTAAAAAATCCATTCCTGACCTATTTTTTGTAAACCACTGTTTTACTTGACACTGGCTTAGAGCCATGGTTTCTTAATACTTCGGTTTTGGAAAACTACAACATCCAAACCATGTGCTAGAGGATTTAGCCACTCTAGAGTTTGACCCCATATGTCTTCTAGCCTAAAGGATTTACTAGTAGGTAGTAATGCGTGTAACAATTAAACATGCTTAAGCATGTTTTTACCAACAGAATCTCGGTTAGTTTAGTTCCTCGGAACAGCTTTTAGGATGTGCCGACCATGACCGAGTAGCTGGTCCCAGTGCCGTACCACAGCACCTCCCATTACCATCAGGCTTAAAACCACGTCTTTGTTTGCTTAATTTTTTCTTATTAATTATAATTTGGAGCTTTGTTGACTGAGGTGTAGTAGTAAAACACCTAGTTGCGTCTGATGTAGGCAAACACACAAGTAGATGGTCTATCATCATTAACGATGATAATTAGGATAATCTTTGTGTCACTATTTAGGGTTGTCAATCATGGTGCATGCTGACTTGAAAGAGTTCTATTTTGCTTTGATGTGTGTGATTTTATTCTACGGTTATATATGGTGGCTGCGGCAAGGCCCTCTCTGCTCTCTCCTTCAGAGATTCCTGTGGACAGTGATTGACATGCTCTGAGAAAAGAAAGGATAGAGAGGAAATGGAAGTATGCTACGAAACTCTGTGTTTCCCGCGCGTAGCCAAACGCTTCAACTTTTTGATCTGACACAGACAGAGTTCAGAAGCTAGCTAGGACTCCATATCATTGTGTAAGGACTGGCTGATCGAGATCAGCCATCCAAAACGACCGGTTTGCAACTTGATCCGGGCGCATGTGGAGGAGGTGGAAAAGAGGAAGCTGCAATGACCCGTGTCGCCTTCGATCGCCTTCTGTCTGATCTGGAATCCTGGCCAATTCGTGTGTGTTGATAGCTTTTGAGGCTAGGTAACATGAATGAACCGGATGGCCGATGATCAAGATTGAATTATAGACAAATGTTCACGTCGCCGTTTACTTGGTTTTATTGATGATGGTAGTAGATGTTGAAGACTTGTATTTCGTTTTGGTGTGATTCTACGGCTGTCATGAGGCGAAACCAGATCGGATCAGGCTGGATGCTGGATGCATACATGGATATATATACCTCCATCGCACTGATTCATACCAAAGGAATAATCTCACGGTCGGCAACGACGTGAGACAGGACAGATTGCGAAGCACACTGGTTTTATAAGACTGCTAAAGAGGAGACATATTTTAACTGGTGCCGAGACATGCATGCAACTTAACCTAGTTCTTCTCAGTTCGGCACTGCACCGAATCATCACTCCAACAAATAACTTTTTTTTGTCTCAAGAAACAACTTTTTGGGACATCAACCCGGTTGCAGTTTGTACGTTCATTAAGTTGTTTATGTTTTACGACTACAAGACATTAACCTTCCTCATCTTAAAATAATTGTCACTCTTGTACAATGTCTACAACAATTTGAACATTTACATATAGGAGGAATCATGAGTAAATGGAGAGAGTAACCGGCATCCTAGCTACCTATTCACCGTGAAAAAGTTTTTTCTAATCATGTCATTAGCTAGTCAACAACCACAAGTAGAGGTGGATGTTAAGCTGGCTCGGCTCGGCTCGGTTCGTATTGGCTCGTTAGAAATCTGGCTCGGCTCAGCTCGGCTTGGCTCGTTACATAGATGAGCTAACAACCTAGCTCGGCTCGGATCGATAATCAGCTCGAGCTAGCTCGTCGGACTCGTGAGCTAGAAATATAGAACAATTAAGACATTATATTATTTAAATCTAAAATATTTTATTATAAAATAGGTAAGATATATGATTTATACTTAATAAAAATATATTAATATATATTAATCTAAAATATGTTTTAAAATATTTAAAAATTGACTCAATATATGCCATTATATTGGTATTGAGCATTACTTATTCCCGGTCTTTCAAAGCTCGTTGAGCTCGCTCGCTCGGCTCGTCTCGCTAATCTGACGAGCTAAAATATAAGCTCGGCTCGGCTCGTTAAGAAACCGAATCGAGCCGAGCTGAGCCAAACTACTCATGAGTCGAGCGGAGCCATGAGCTTCGAGCTTTTCATCCCCCTAACCACAAGCACATGCACCCTTGGCTGGTACTAAGTGATGTCAATATCGATCCACCTCGTCCGCTCGTAGTTTTGGCAGTGGCAGCTAGAGAGAGAGATGTCAGGTAGCTTCATGTTGTCTCATTTCTTCGTGTGCTTTCGTTAATCATTGCTCTCTCTCTCTCTCTCTCTCTCTCTCTCTCTCTCTCTCTCTCTCTCTCTCTCTCTCTCTCTCGTTATTGTTGTTAGTTAGAATAAGAATTCTAATTCATATTTGGATACAATAATTGTTGTTCTAATAACAATAGTTTAGAAACTGACAGATCTTATTGTTTGGGGCAGGATAGGCGTGTATGTTCGTGTCAAGAGCTAATAGTATCTCGGCAAATGAACCGAACGGCCAATAAAGACTGATTACATATTAGACAAGAGGTAATGTCGCCTTTCTTGGTTCGTTGTGCTTTTGAGAGTTTTGTTTCGTTTTGGTATGTGCTTCGACATATTCACATATGGCTGTCATCATATCGTGAACAACTGTAAAACATCACCAGATTAGATTGGGTCGCAAGCTGGACAATCCATGATTGTTACCAAGGAATAATAATCTCTCACGGCAACTTTTAACAGATGGTAAACCATGCTGATTAATTATGTTTCTAATGGTGCTGGGACATGGTGCAGTATAATGAACAAACCCCAAGTGGTAAACCGTAACAACTGGAGTACACTAAAGTCTACTTTTCACCAAGACAACTGGATCTTTGCAGCATAAGGCTCCTACTCCAGCCAGCCACAGACCGCAATGATCTGTCACGTGATGAATGGAATTGTGGCTCGGAATTTGTATTCCAAGAAGTCCATGCGATCATTTTTTTTTGCAAATGCATACCATGCAACCATTATTCATGAGTCTGTCTCCGGTATAGCTTTTAGTATTTTTTTTTACAATTTTCATTTAAAAAGGACACCTCCCTCCCAATGTTGTACCAACAATTTCGGCGCAATGTATGGTTTTTAGAGTATCTTTGGGATCACAATAATGGTGTTTCCCTTGATAGAAGGAGGATTATGACTTGAACGTTTTTTCTGTCTGTTGCTATAAATAAAGAAAATTTAGGGAAAACAAATATTGAGGGATAATTTTAGAGTAGTTTTCTGGTCCAAAATAATGACATTATTTTTCCTCAACTAATGGCCATTAGTTCAAGGGTAGTTTAGTAATTGCAATAAAAATTAATATTTTTTATTCATACAAATTTGTGTTAAATACACTAAAAAATGACTATAATAATAATGATGATGATTAATCAAATTTTAAATAAATATTTTATAACAAATTCATGTAAAATTTGACTAGCTTATTAGTTATGATGAATTTTTGTATTATAAACATATTATTTTGACAATATTACCCTTACTAATAGGCATTAGTTGTTAACTTTTAAAATTTAATCTATACCGTTGGATCCAACTAATGATCATTAGTTGTGAAAAAATGGTCATTATTTTGGACCAGAAAACTCCTATATTTTTAACTTTTAAGGCACTATTGGAGATGCGCTTTTGGCCTAAAATTTTGTATTTTGGCTTAAAGGAAGTTTTTAAGTGTTTCTTTGAAATGCTCTTACAATATTAGCAAATTCTCTTCCACCATTATATTGTGACTAACTTTTCATCCACCGAAACATTGTAAATGTGTGTTTAGATAGTATTTTCCCCGTGGAATCTTGTATGCTGCCATCAAAGGAACTGATCAGCTTCGTGTGCACGCGCGTGGTATGCAGCAGGAACACGCATTATTGTGGTGTTGCCGGCCGGCGGCTGCGGTGCCATACAGGGAACACATGACTTTGACCGACAGCCATATGCTATAGTAGAGGTTCCTGCATGTGAGAGAGAGTAAATCACGCCACTTCATATGGCATGAATGCTTTATCAATCACGTCATACGATTTGGCGTGATTCAGTTATTCTCTGTTTTTATCCGCGTCGTCCGAAATTTACTTACGTCTCCGTCACGCTGCACCGTTTGGCGTGATTGGACTATCAATCACGCCAATCAGGATGGCGTGATTGGAGTCAACCTCGCCTACGCCGAAATCTGACGTGGCGATCGATGTTGACGTGGACATAATCACGCCATTTCATATGGCGTGATTCATTCGGAAATCACGCCATATGGTATGGCGTGGCAAAAACGTCTAGATCCTGAAAATTTAGTTTGGAACATTTTTTTTAGAATTTTAGATTAAAAACGATTATTTTAAAATAAAAATTCAAGACACAGGTCGAGCACCGAGATGACTGGATCGTACGGCTATCAAGAACTACTGGATGGGTCCGTGATAACGTGTCAGCTGCTGCATAGCCCGCTACAATTGCTTCAAAATCATTTACCAAATTAACCTCATACAACAAGTACTACCAGGGTTATATTATGCACTTTAAATATTGAAAATTTAATGTTGTTGTTTGTCTGATTATTATTTATCAAATAGCTGACTGGTGATGACAATGAAACTGGAACTTGCAGTTACATCATTCATCTAATCAGAAAAAAAGAAATCCTTTGAAGATGGGACAATATTTTGAAAGACTTTCAGTGAAGCAGGATCATTTTTTGAATTTCTTGTATTGAATTTGGAACATTTTTATCTCAGTTTGAATAGTATTTTGATTTAAATAATAAAATGGGCCGAAGTAGGCCCTAAATGGCCCGTGGACAGTAGCCCGTTACCACCTACATACGTGCAGCGCTCATCCCCTATAAAAAGCTAATTCTTTGAATTGCAAAGCATCTTAGCTATCAAATTCGATCCAATAGCTAAAGGTAACATGTCTTTTCCATTTTGACATCTTAGCTATCCAAACCGATACCTTCACTGCTTAGTGATTTTGTTTCTTTATGCTAAGACACCAATATTTCACAGGCACAGAAGTGGTTCGGTTTCTGTAAGAAGCCATATATAGCAATACAGCTTCATGTCAGTTCCAGCCCCTCACATTAGTCAATTTGTCGGCAAAACAGGTCTTGGTGGAGACAAGTCAATTTGTCGGCAAAACAGGTCTACACGGTGGGCAATGTATTCATGCATGGAGACAAGTCAATTTTGTCGGCTTGGCTGCCTATTTAACTTGTTTACAAGAATTCAATATTGTTCGGGACCATCCCATCACCCTCTCGAAAATAAATACTGCCCCCTCTGCAATAATAGAGGAGGGGTTC
This sequence comes from Chloris gayana, assembly GCA_031894775.1. Lineage (NCBI taxonomy): Eukaryota > Viridiplantae > Streptophyta > Magnoliopsida > Poales > Poaceae > Chloris > Chloris gayana. The sequence goes on along the minus strand of JAUNZO010003358.1, from coordinate 226,257 downwards.
CTAGAAGAAGACTGGTTATGGCCGAAATAGAGGAGCAGACTGGCTCCTCGACCCAAACTCAAAATTCCTACACAAGACGGTGCGGGGAAGTACTGCAGACGACTGGTGGAAGTTGTGCTACTGGAGTCTCGAGGACGACTGCGGAGGATTCAGGTAAGGTCACACAAAGTTCTGGTTTGCCCCCTCAAATAAAATCTGTGCGCCGGCGTGCTGTTCGCCAATGGCTGCGAAGCATCAACAGCCTGGGTATTGTGGAAGAAGTTTGTATAAACAGCTACGCCGTCTTCACGGGGTACATGTCCATGGGGGTGAGGGGGATTGGCTTCCTGGTGGTTACATGGGCCACCGTCGTTCTCCTTGGTGGCTATATTTCTGTGCTCAAGAAGAAGGATTTCTGGTCGCTCACGGTGATTTTACTTGTTCAAACTGTCGGGTAATATGTCTACTCACTTTTTAAGTACGCATGAATTTATTGTTATTCCATTAGCTTCCCTTTCTCCTCAAAATACTATTACTAGTTCCTTCCTTTCAATAGATAATGTCAGGGCTCTCAACTAACAATTCTTGATCTCACAAGCAACAAGTGTCAACCAACAAAGTACGGGGGTCAGATTACGCCCAAACTGAAGTTGGTGGAACACAAAATCCATTCGATTTCTTACTTTAGTTTTGTCCTTGAAAACCTCTTTGTTCTAACATTTATCATTTCCTAACGACCGAACTGCACCACACAACAGGGTATTTGACGTGCTCCCGAAAGAGAAGTTGAGTGACATCAGACATATGTACAAAAGCTTGATCCATATTACAGTAATCCGGCCGTTCATGGAGCCAGATAATCATGCTGAGATGTCACGTATTCCAAAGCGTTCCGAGATTAAAGACATGCTGGTTGGGTCTCTAGTCTCTGCTGCGAAGGTATTCATGCAAAGTTTGGTGTTTGGCATTATACTCCTTCCCCTACTGGTTGTGTATATGTTTGGTCTCTATGTCTCCATAGGGATATCATTCTGGCGCCTAGTACAGCAAGATTATGGCATCACCGATGGAGATGCCGACAACAAAGCAAACCTGAAGCCGGCGTTGTACATTTTATACTCCCTAGCCCTGCTCCAGGGTGTGCCCTTAGTGCTACAAGGCCATCTATGCTTTTCAGGAAACCAAGCTGGCAAAAACAGTGGCTGACGTGTACGGTTTCGACAATGTTTCACGAACATCAGTGCAAGACTACCTGCGAGAGACTAAGATGGGGTGTGAAGCAGATCCATCCTTTTCCAAAGGAAGGAACTTGGTTACATATGCCTTGGACTTGCTAGAATCTAAGTTTTATCAGAGATACCTTTCTGGGCTGAGGATTATAGACACGCTCATTGAGGCCAATATATACGACGAGCAGCTCACAATGATAAAACGGTTGGTTGTGTCTGCATCGGATGGCAACATACCCAAGAAACTGCTGAAGACGGCAGATCCCACCAGTCCTTTTGACGAAGAGCCGAGGATGCGAGCCAAGCGAATACTGGCAAAGCTGCATATCTAGGGGTGGATGTAGAGCCAGCTCCACTCGGCTTTGGCTCGGTAAACTCGTTAACAAAATGTGCTAAATGTTTACCTCCCCTCTTTAAAAATGTGAAACGAGTGAGCTGTTGAGTTGAGTATGAATTTCCACCCAGGGCTATGCATATACGTATCCTATCCGAGGAGAATAAACAACTTTTGGAGGCAAATTTTACTATGGATGTAAACATGCACCAAGGATCTCCTAGTGGTTTTTGGTGATAAATGACAAATGATTAAAAGATCTAATGATTCTTACAAGTGCTGGACAGGTTACTGAAATAAAAGAATCATGTAAGCACCCGTCAAAATTGAAAGAAAAAGGAAGGCTCTGAAAAAGAAGTGTCAAACACCTCTCTGGCACTTGAAGGGTTTTTTTGTTCTTGTCCTTGTTTGTTACATATTGCGCACGATCTACTTGCCTAGTGTCTTCCAAGGTAACCCGGATTTAAGCTATCTAGTTGCAAAACTTCTATTCAAGTAGGTTTTTGATACCTCGTTTTAATTCCGCATTTCATTTGAGACTTGGAAACCTAGAAGTGAATTCCATGCAACGGAATATCCGTTGGATAGCAACAGAGGCTCAGTCAGCCACTAGCTTGGCTACTGAGTTTTCATTTTCAGGTTTAACTTTTTAGATTGCTACCCCCCAGGCAACTTTCAGGATGAGGTAGAGAAAAAAGTGAAGGAAATGAAGACCAGGTCCATATGGATTTCCTATAGGATTCTACAAGGAATTCTAGAGATAAGTAAATGACCTTTTAAAGAAATGATGGATAGACTGTATGACTGGAAATTAAACCTAGGTACAATGAATTATGCTTTGATCACCTTGATACCAAAAGTTAAGGAAGCCAACAACATCAAACGGTATAGGCCAATTTGTCTCCTCAATATATCATATAAAATCGCAACAAAGATAATACAAAGTTGATTGAGATAGAGTGATCATTGCTACACAAACAACTTTTATCCAAGAAAACATGTTCTACAGGGAATGGTAACTATCCATGATCTATACATGAGTTACAAAGACTTATGTAAAGTTCAATGAAGTTTTTTATTTTGAAGTTAGATTTTGTCAAGGCATATGCAAAGTTCAATGAAGCTTTTTATAAGAAGTACTAATGAGAAAGAAGAATTTTCTAAAGAGAGTGACTTTTGTGAGCCTAGGGGCATATGTCCATCCCTAATTCAATTATTAATTATGGTTCAATATAAATATTGAACATCTAAATATGTTGTTAAACATGTCAGCTTTGCAACGTACAGTAGGAAGCTCGGGTGTACTTTTTTGCATCAGTATGTGAATGTAACTAGATATGTGCTTTCTGTCCTGAGGATTTTTTATCTAAAAGAACAATCTGTGTGGTTCTTACTCAAAGCAGGACTTGAGGGTCTTTTATCTAAAAAAAGTGAAATTGCAATGGTACCGAGAGGATTATTCCTTACTTTTGTGCCATCATCTTGTATACCAGTACTAGTAATGTGCAGAAATAATCAATTTTTTCAATGTTGCCATTTATAGTTGTACCCACCGAGACGGTCACCCAGCTCAATCTATAGGTCTCGACAATGGCAATGGCAACACCAGTTGTCAGCTATTGTGAACCGAACTGTGACTGGTGTAACGACTGCGGATCATTAATCATCACTTGGTGTGGAAGAGCTCCTCCATGTCCTCGAGGCTGCGTCCCCTGGTCTCCGGCAAGCAAGCATAAATGAACAGGAACGCCGCGGCGGCGATAGCAGCGTAGAGGTAGAACGCGCCGGCCATGGTGATCCCCTGGTAGAGCGAGATGAAGGTCATGGTGACCACGCCGCTCATGATCCGGTTCATGGCGGTGCCGAGCCCGGCGCCCTGCCCGCGCAGCCGCAGCGGCAGGATCTCGGAGCTGTACACCCACGCCAGCGGGCCGAACCCGACGGAGAACGCCACCACGAAGGCCACCACGGCGGCCACGCTGACGGCGGCGACGGCCGCGTCGTCCTTGGCGCCGGCGAACGCCGCGAACACGGAGCCGAGCACCACCAGCGCCGCCGCCATGCCGCCCGTGCTGACCAGGAGCAGCGGGCGCCGCCCCACGCGGTCCGTGAGCGCCATGGCGATGAGGATCGAGCCGGCCTTGGCCACGCCGAAGAGGACGTTGAGGCCGAGCAGGAGCGTGTTGGAGGTGACCCCGGCCATGGCGAGCACGCGCGGGCCGTACAGCACCACGGAGTCGATGCCCGAGGCCTGCTGGAAGAACTGCAGCGTGAGGACGATGGCGAGCACGCGGCGGACGCCGGGCTTCGTCGCGACCTCCGTCCACGCGCCGCCGCCGGAGCCGGAGCCGCTGGATTTCACCACCTCCTCGATCTCCAGGAGGCGCTGGCCGGCCTCGGCGGGCGTGTCGGAGGTCTTGTCGAGGACAGATTTGGCGTCGGCGAGCCGGCCCTTCATGGCCAGCCAGCGCGGGGACTCCGGCATGGTGAGCACGCCGGCGGCGAGGAAGATGGTGGGGACCGCGCCGGCGGCGAACATGACGCGCCAGGAGAGGTGGACCGGCAGGCCGGAGAAGACGAAGTTGGACACGTAGCTCAGCATCACCCCCGAGTTGATAAAAATCTTGCATCACCAAAAGAGGCAGCATTATTCAACGCTCTCACAATTCAATTATTCAGAGACAACGACAGCTGACACAGTTTTCTTTCTTAATGGTGATTATTATCGAAGGTTATTATTGCCTACACGGCGTACCTCGGGAAGCGAGGTGAGGAGGCCGCGCGAGGACGCCGGCGCGATCTCGGCGGCGTACACCGGCGCGATGACGAGCGCGTACCCGACGCCGACGCCGGCGACGAAGCGGCCGGCCATGAGCGCGGCGTAGCCCCCGGCGAGCGACATGGCGAGCGGGCCGGCGAGGAAGAAGGCGTTGGCGAGCACGATGGTGAGGCGGCGGCCGAGGCGGTCGGAGGTCCATCCCGCCAGCAGCGCGCCGACGAGCGAGTAGATGTTGATCACCCCCGACAGCACCTCGATCTGCTCGTCGCTCACGCCCAGGTCCTCCGCCATGAAGATCTGCGCGCCGCTCATCACCGCCACGTCTGACATCCAATCCATCCACGGCGACCAACTCAGCAAATCATGTATATGTATATATGCATATATATATGTTCAACTATATTTTTTTCAAAAAAAAAGATCTAGCAAAAGGATGTATATGCACGTACTGTAGCCCATGAGGACGGAGGTCATGGACGCGAGCACGGCGCAGAAGAAGGGGTACATGTTCCGCTTCGCCGGCGGCGGAGCGGCGTCATCGGGCTTGACGGAGCCGGCGGCGAGCAGCGGCGCCTCGGCGTCCGGCTGGAGCTGCGCCATGGCTGGGCGGCTTGAGCTGCAGCGTGTTCCCGGCGTCTCGGCAACGAGAGTCCAACGACAGCGTACTGGTCGAGCTTAATAATAACCGGGGACGCCGCGGCCAAAGCGGATATGGATGCCGGTCGGTGACGTGGCCATGTACGGGCCATGCGGCAAGTGGCGTGGAACTCATGATGGCTTTGCTGGCACAGTTCATTAAAGTTTGGTTTCAGGACTTGCATAGTAAAGATTACGTAGTTACTCTATTCTTAAATTATTGACGTCCTTGACTTTTTTGGGTTATGTTTCACCGTTCGTCTCTTATTCAGAGCGAATCTAAGTTTCTATTGGGGTCGGTGGATCCCGATAACTTTCAGCAAAACCAATAGAAAATCACCGTATATCACTGTTTAGCAAGCTTTATAAACCTGCCCTATCAAGACTAAGACCCCTACGACCCCTACGAGCTAATCTTTTGGCTTCGCCCCTGGTCTTATTTATAAAAGTTTATGAATTATTAAATATTTTATTATGATTTGTTTTATCATGAACGAATTGAAACATGACTTATAATTTCATATATTTGAAAAAATATTTTGAATAAGATGAATGATCAAACGTAACGGAAAAAATCAACGGTGTCAACAATTCAAGAACGGAGGAAGTATACAGTAATGATATGGCACCCGGCACCAACACATGCGTGGTCGAAGAACACGATGATGAACAAGTTAGCCCAAAACGCCAGAGGACTGCACCTAGCACATGCTGTCGAGTTGAGCGGGAAGAATGCACCATGTGTCTTTCTGTTGATCTTATCTATAGAATATACCTCGCAAAAAAAACTTTTGTAGTAGTATAATAGTACTGATTTTGCTACTCCTCTGTTTTTTACTTTTCCTGTCGAAACGACCAGAACCGATGAACCAAGAGAGTATTGTGTTGGGGCTAGTTTTTGTAGGTTCCTAAGTTGAACCATCTCTTTCTATCTATGGTTCTTTGTTATTCTTTGAATAGTCAAAACATGATCAAGCTTCGTGTACGTATCATTGTTTAGCCTGTCACGACACAGGAGTCCAATTCCTTGTTGGATTTTCCATCGTTTCCAACAGTTGCACATACATACGTGTTTGCTCAATCATTGACCTGGTGTTACACCCCAACCCCATGTTTGACTGGCCATACAGCGCATACGACCTGTTTATTTGCCTCAAAGGAAAATATCTCTTCTTGCATTACGCACGAAATGACAAGCCATGAATAAATTTGGCATCAATTGACGTATTAGAATCAAAATTCTATTTTAGTCCTCTGCACAATCCACTTTATTCAAATTACATTTTGAACAAAATGTTACTACATCCGCTCTAAAATGTAAGCATTTATTGAGTTTTCAGAATTGCGTTTGACCGTTCGTCTTATTAAAAAAATTATAAAAATATTGATTATTTCATTATGTTTTGATTTATTGTTAGATATATTTTTAATGTGATGTATTTATTTTTATATTTTAATAAATTTTTTGAATAAGACAAACGATCAAATACAATTTTGAAAAATCAACAAATGCTTACATTTTGGAACGGAGGAAGTAACTCAATTTACTCCCTAAAACAATTTAAATTGATACAATATATTCTCTTGTGCAAATTGTTTTTTCTTTCTCTTTGTACGATTGGGTTTAGTGCTAAACATTAACACAAAAGATAACTTTCGCTAAAAAATACAATATATATTATAAGCATATTACTTATAGTTTAATAGCATCAAATATCATCTTAACTATATAGTTCTAAAAGTGTATCATCAATCATCAAGCAAATTTTGAACTACAAATTCAAATCGTATAAAGGGAAACAAAAAAGAGAAATTATAGATAGTACACCAACTTTAAATTGTATGAGAGCGTAAATAAACCGAGATTTTATTCGGATGTGATTTCGACAAAGTGAATTATTCAGGGGAGTAAAATAAACTTGTATAGCTTTTCACGGTCATTTACTCATATGATATCTCAAATATTTTTTTTCTTGCTACATATGGGAAATTTTATTTTTTCTATGATTCCTTCAGTCAACTATAAGTTATGGTTCATCAAAATCATGTATAATTTCACGAAAATTACCGCACAAACCTCACTGTACCAGTTCCTTTTCAGATTGCAACTGAAATATTAACCGTATTTCCCTTGGTGGGGCTCACTGGACCACTGCTCTTTGGAAGACCAGTAATAAATTTTGCGACTGTGACAGCAACAAATGTCTACGGATGGACAATGAACTAATGAAACTAACTTGGGACACGCGGTCTTCATGCCCGAAGGATCCATTTGATATCGCATCAACTACAAACATTTCTAGACAAGAATCTATGTTTCTTCAAAAACTGACTGTCTCAGCCAGTAAGGGCTTCAGCTGGGAGCCAATCGCATCAAGAAAACTTTAAAAAAACATACATCGGAACTTCAAAAAATCATCAGTTCATCATCACCTAATGATGACCAGGAAATCCATCAAGGTCGTTGCACAGATACAATCAAACAAGCACCAAACTGAAGAAGAAAACTGGACAATTCTGGGGGATTAAAGTTCTGTTATATCTTTAAGAGTTTCAACCTGTGCATGATTACCGCATGTAATTTAATTCAAACTCATGGTACAGTGGTACACGACTTCAAAAACACAAAACAAAAGTAGGATTCACATACTACATGAACATCTGGGAACAGGTTTGCTACAGAAAACAGGTACTGCCTTCCAGTTCCCCGATAATTCTGATTTGGCTCTCTTTAAGCCATCCCACCACTAGTTGCCGTCCTGATTATCTGAAACAAGGCTGCAAAGAACAAAAAGAACGTGTTAGAATTCATTTTCCTTCGATTAGATGTTCATCTAGAGAAGAAATATCTAACAACAAATTTACATGATCATCTGCAGCATAAATGTAACAGGGTTACAGAGAAAACACCTTATAGACTCTTATGACGTCCCATGACTTTAAATGAAAGCATCAAAAGGCCTCATGCACAATTAACAGTACATTTCACCAGCAAATGTGAGGGCCACCCATACATTCTAGTATTTTGCATCACTCACAAGGATTCATCAAGATTTAAGTATTTGAATCATGTAAATATGCACAATCCAGGATATCAACTTGATAACTACACTATATCTTGTGAAATGACAAGCCTCCAGTTGTACAGCCACGGCTAGTACATGACACATTGTAGTGCAGCTGGAGGATGCCTATTTGTTGGAGGCTTTCCAAGTTCCAGAGGCTTCTTTTTTTAAAAAAAAAAAAAAAATGTTTCCACAGTTCAGAATGGACCAAATAATAAGAGGTTAAAAGCCCACAGTTAAGAATGGACCAAATAATAAGAGGTTAAAATGGATTGTCAGCTTCAGAACATCTTAAGGTAAAATGAGTAGAGGCTACTCCTGTTAGAGTTCAGATAATCTCTAAAAGTTGGAGGCAACCATTGCCACTCTGATGGTGATGAGATGTCTTCCGTCAAGGGTTGACAAAAAGTTAGTGAAACAAAATCACTAAAGCGTGCAACTCTAAGAGACAAACTATTATTACATTTGCATGTGTACTTCACAAATGCAATTTCTCAAAAGGCTAAAGAGTTTTTTCAACCTTCAAACCCATAAAACCACAATGTAGGACACATAAATGCATCAAATCGAAGAGCATCAGCAAAAGTTAGGGACAAAGCTTACATGATCCAATGACAACAAAAATGAAGAATCCAAGCACCAAAGGTCCAACGGGATAGTCATTTCCCTTCTTCACAGTAGTCTCAGGCACAAACCCCCTCTTCGTGATATTCTTCTGAAACTTGGCGCTTTTCCTGTCAGCGAGACGCCTAGAAGTCGTCTGGGTGAATGCAAATGAAATGAGTTTAGGATATAACTAACTATAACAGTTTTACAAGTGGATGCAGACAATATATTTGCATCCTCATATTATATAGATATGAATGCAATTTTATCCCTTTATGAGCACATTAGAAAACACAACAAAAAATCATTTTCTCAAAAGAAAAAATAGTAGGTATTCTGATCCACTAGGGATTCATCGCTTCAGAAGAAAAGGAACTTTCAGGATTTACTTAACATATTAATCACCAGACAGCAGAAGAAAATACCACCACCAGATAATAAAGTTTAATAATTCCATCTAACCAAAAACTAGATGCTTGGGATAAAAGGCTTTGTTGTTGTTGTAATTCCATCTAACCAAACTGCTCGATGTCCCACTTATCTACCGCATACAAAAATCTATCCCACATGTCAAAACAACCCAATCATCTGATGGCGGTTCAACAACTAGAAACACCGGAAGGGTACAACCAAGCACAAACAATGACGTATGCCAACATATAGTCATTTGCATCAGCTTAGATCACCATTCAAAAAAATAAAATTGCAAAAGGCAGTAAGCATATGAAAACAATAATATCACAACACACAACATGCATTAAGATCACAAAAATTTACCAAACTTCTTGTGGTTAAATCCACTCTAAACTTAGCAAAGATTTCTACGAAACGGAAAACAGCCTCCAAAAGTTTCTTTCCTATTGTCATACTACAAAATGGTACTCATTTGCTTTATTGATGAGCCCTGAAACAATGAACGATAACTCCAAGCTTCTAATCTGATTGAAGACTATTTGATAACAATTACTGAATGCATGCAGTATTGCACATTCACTAAGCATAATAGTTCATATACGGGTTTCCAATTCAACATAAGTGTCCAATTGCATACTGCAATTCACTATATTGGAGTCAGTGGGAACAATGCTCCACCATATTTCATACATAAAAATAGAAAGAAAATAATCTCTCAAGTATTGCTTTCATAATACATTAAAAAAAATCATATACAGCTAGCTTTGGGGAGAAATGTGCATAGAAATAAGTAAAGTAATCTAACGAAAAATCCCAAGAATTCACATCATGGTAGCTCAAATTTATTAAACCAATCTTTGTATTAAACTAATCCAAACCCAATCAACATAGTAAGCAGATCAGATCCAAGCAGGTGAGTGTTTTTTATGGTACAGGATCAACCATGGGCGAAATCCTGGATAATCCAGACCAAAACCGTCAGGGAAACAAAATTTCCTCAGGCGAGGAAACCGAACCATGCGGCCTGACGCCAGGACTCACCCTGTCACTACACTCACAGCGTCCAAGGAATTGGATGCGACAGCGCCCATGTGACCATGTGAATATGTCACGTCACAAGCACTTCACATTTTAAGGTCTTCCCCATACGGATACAAGGGTTCACTGACAAAGATCCATTTCTAGAGTAGAAGAGGATCAACCCGATCCCATCCTGGGTAATTGCCATGAGTCATAAATCCACCCAATTTGGCAACTCGTGCTCCCAGACGACGAAATCAGAGACATGCACGGATCCGGCAAAACGCAGCCCAAAATCCCCAAACCAAACCGCAAAATCTCGAACTAATCGATCAAACAAAGCTCCCGCACAACCAAATCGACAACCATTTGATCGAGCTCACGCATACTTACGGGCGACAGACCTCAAAGGAAACAGAACGCGGGCGTGATAGTATTAACTCGCCCGAAATCGTGAAGCCCGCCCCGCGGAGGAGGGGATCGACACAAGCCTAGCGTATGCTAGCCCGCACGATACGATTCGAACAGGAAAGAGAGCAAGGGGGACGGCCCATCCTTACCATCTGCGCGTGCCGCACTGTGTTTGATCTCGCCGGCGACGGAGGAGACGGAGGCCGAGCGGTGGCGCAGCGGTTCGGAGCGGCAGCAGCGGCGGTGGAGGTTCAGCGTGATTTGGGGAGAAAATAAATAACGCGGGGCGTTTTATGCAAGGATTCCACTCATAACTGCCAGTCGGCCACCCGGTTCGGGACGTGGCTCGTGTGACGTGGTGGGCGCGGATTGGATGGACCATACACGTGGACCTGGCGAACAAGGGCTACAGTACAGGCCGACGTGCTGGGCTTTCGGAAGAAGAGAGCCCATATGGCGTATGGGCTTGGGCCAACTCAGACTACGACCAAAAGCCCGTACGTAGCTTGCACTAGCAACACTGGGCGATTAATTAGCTTGCCAACTTGTTCTAAAGAAAAAAGTGGTTGTCACTTTAGATTAGTGTAGACAGTAGCGCAACGGGTGAGAGAAAGTATAAGAGAAGTAGCCATATTTTGTGATATATTCATTCATACAATCATACTCCTAGGTATGCACAACAATAGAACTTCATAACTGTAGCAATAAGTTGGTTCGTTCATCCTCCACAACAAATAACAATGTGCATGTACGAAGTGTAAATGTCTAGTTTTTTTCATTTAGGACTACCGAACAATCAATGTCATATGTGCATCCATGCGAAAATGTCATATTCTAATTCAAGTGAAAATGTTAAACATTAATACTTCAATTTTAATTCTGGAAGAAGCACTTTGAATGTGTTTGGTATTTCAGTAATTAATATCTTTGAAAGAAATAACATCTTATATCAGTTCAATGGATGTAAATTATTACAAATTTTATATCTCTCACTAATTTTACTTATAAATCAACTTTAAAAATTATTCATCAAATAAACCAGTATTAAAGCATGTTAAAGTCTTGTTCGCCATTAAATGGTCTTAAAGAATTGGAGGTCCATTAGTTTTTTTACCGTTGGCTAACTAATAACTGTAAGAGACTTGCTGATCAGGGATGGGTGATAGAGTTTAGAGTTAACCACCCTACTATGCTACATGATCAATGGTCTTCACTAGCTGGTTTACTAAACAATCAACAAATAGGGTAGGACCAAGACATAATTGTGTCGGAAAATGGAAAGTAAGGCAAATTTTCAACTCAATTCATGTATATATGACTAGCAATGATAATGGTACTGTTCACAAGAGGATTCAGAAAACAAAGATTCTAGATAGTGTCCCCTATCAATGATAGTGTCCTCCAATCACCCCCTTCTGGAGTGCTGCAGGTCACACCAGGGGCGAGGGAGGTAGTATGTTCTTTTTTTCTCGGTCTTTGCTGTGACTATCGAACTAAGACTTCTGTTTCATGTGAAATGCAAGTGGGTTTAGTCTCGTTTCAAAAACAAGTTTTGTTCACAATTTTCATTATATTTGTATAGCGTTGAGAGGTTATTAGAGAGGAATTATCATGTTGTTTTTATTTTAAAGACACGTAAGAGAAAAATCAGCTTTGTCTCTAAGAAAAAAATCTCACATCCAAATGGTTTGGAGCTTCCTCTGTCCAAGATCAATTTTCGCTCTTGTGAAGCTCAATCTCCGGTCCTTAAACGATTTGGGCAGGCTGCTCACTCAACTGTTGTCTTATTTGGTGTGAGTAATATCTCACTCAGGTTGCCTACTATAAACGGTTGTCCTATTTGCCTTATTACGCAAGCTTCACTCGGCCATCTATTATTGATTGATAAACTAATTTCTTTGCTACTTAGAGAGTTTGTGCATATTTTATGCCTCTTATAAACAATCTTCATCATTGGCAAACAAGTTATAAGGAATTGTCAATAGGCAGTCCATTTTTTCTTCTTTTTCTCCTTTTTCTTGGTGAGGAAGCCAAGAGCTAGGTCTTAAGATAAAAGTTAGAGTTCAACAGTTATTAAGCTACATAACCTATTTGGTTATTGTTAATGTGAAATCATAATGCATGCTGACTTTTTACATATAAGACCAATGAAAAATAAGAGCTGATATTCGACTTTAATTTTTTTAGAACTTTTCAAGCATGCGACCCATGTGACCTAAAACAAGCTCTAGAAAGGCATGCATAACGCACAACACGACCGTGTTGTTATCAGAGTATAGTAGTAGTACTAGCATGTTTTACGAGATCAGTCTCTTACTCCCTCCGCTCGTCTATTGTTGATGTTCGGACAGCTGCACGTAGTTGTTTTCCAGTGCAATTTTTTATCTAAACGTCAAGAATATATGGACGGAGGGAGTACATTGCAAGAGAACCAATACTATAGTAAAATATCATGGCACTGCAACAAAGACTACACTTTTCGTAGTGGCAAAAACAGCCAAAGTGAAAAGGCTTAAACAAAGATCGTGATTCTCTTCCGTACTGCAGAGAACATTAGTTCTGACCGTCCGGTAGGATGGATGGTTGAGATTTTTTCCCCATATTGCTAAAAAAAGAAAAGAACGAACTGCAGTTTTTTGTCTTCCTCCCCCTTCTCCTGTATTCATTTCCATGGACTCTGATTCAATCGAGACAGTCATGGAACCAAAATGACTGATCGGATGAACTTTACTATAGGTGTGGCTGCAGCAGCCAACAGTAACCAGTTGTGACTGTTAGAAAAAAAAAGAAGTGGTGGATCTTATAGAACATGCAAATATGTAGCCAATCAAAGTGCATGTGAGCCAACATATTTGGTCAGTAGACAAACTAGTTATACAACTAGCAAAAATACTTTTACAACACCAACAAGACTATAAATTGTTTTTTCAATAAATTAGTCATCGGTGACACTATCAACAAGTTATCAAGACCAAATCAGCCTACTCACGTTGGAGCTGGAGGAGGAAGAAGTGGTCAGAGCGACGCGAGGTCACGTCATATTGTCCGGCGGCGGAGTAACAAGCCGATAACTTGGGCCGCTCGCGAAGGGGCGACGACGCCGCGTTCTGCCGGTCGGCGGCAGGGGTAGGAGCGAGCAGGGAGGTCGCGTAAAGGCCACGAGTGTTGGATAAGATTTAGCGTGAGATGCCTCCACCGTAAATCCTCCATTCGGGTGTTGTATGGCTGTTTTGGGCTGCAGCCGATCGGTTGGGCTGTGCCGTTGCAGCCCAATACGCCGCAGCCAAGGGATCCGATCGCAACCAATCTTGCCAAGCCAACATCAGTTGACATTGGTTCATGTGACGATGCGAATTGAAACAGTGTGTCTGCAAGCAGCCATAGTCACCAGCACATGGCTGGGACGGTAGAGCCGCCACTGTGCTACACGGAGGCTGCGGTCATGCTCACCTGTGCGCTCATGGATACCCCGGCCATGCCCTCCTGCAAGCTCGCGGATGCCGTGGCCAAGCTGACCACCAAGCTCTCAAGGTCGCGATTGTCGTGGCCAAGCTGACTACCGGCAGACATGGCGAAGGCTCGCTGCCCACCTGCGAAGTCAACAGGATCCACTCCTTCGCTCAAAGGAGCACAATATCCACAGCATGAAACTTTCCATAGCAGCACGTCTTCCTCCGCTTTCCCCTTCTTCCTCCGCCTCTTACCATGTTCATTCCCTTCACGGTGTAGGATCCAGCATTGAACCTACGGCTGTTAGCCTGCGAGATTTATGGAAGGAAGGTGAGTTCTGCTCCAGCAACGTGGACTATTTTTTAGTAAAAGAAAACCGGGAGAGCACAATATCCTTTTCAGTTCCACGGCTAAGATGCGAGCTAATGCAGACAAAGATTTTTCTACATTGACAAGGTACTGATCCCGATCCTCAAGTAACTGCCAAAGAAACATTTCCACGACAAAAGCTTAGCATCAGCCGTATGCATCAGGAAGCTAGCTCTGTTAGTGCTGTTGCGCTTTTTGGACCTTCGCCCACCGGCCCGTTTATACCACACGTCGTCGCGCCGTTTCTTGTTGCGCCGCCCGTTTTATTGCCGTAGACTAGAGCCTGAACAGGTTGAACGCCAGCGCGACGGCGGCGCCGCCGGCCTTGATGCAGAACGCGCCGCGTAGGACGTGTGTGCGGGATTCAGACCAGACGGGGGTTTGGGTTTGGGTGCGTGCGTGCGTACCTCGATGCGGAACTCGCGCTGCCCTGGCGCCGGTGGTCAGCGTGAGCCGCTTGATGGCGGCAGGCGTGCCGTCAGGCCGCGGAAGACAGCCGTACGTACGCGCTTCCGTTTCCCACCGAAAAAACTCATTCTGCCATGCCTATGTTGAGCATGCATTATCCTGATCGTTGATTTCGTGGCACGATCTAAAGAATCTGCCTCACCTGAGGTATGTTATTATTTGCAGATTATTTTTTCTAAGATGGACCACTAGATGCTGTCAACAAAGGTGCAATCAATCTTGGATGAAGACCTGACACCGGTTCTGCCACTCTCTCACCATTTCGTCCATTACCCAAGTGCCTCTCTCACACTCTATCTCTCTTGATACGGAGGATCTAGACATACCACGCATAGCTAGCTCCACTCAGTACAAGTTCAAGGATGGAGATATTTAATTTAATATATTTTAGCACAAGTTAAAGGATGGAGATATTTAATTAAAAATATTTTAATCATAACTGCTCTCTAGGTATTAAAATAAATGATTTATTTTTTTTATTTTTTTTGGTACCAGCAAAAGTTTGGAGAGTCATTTTTGTGTTGGAGAGCATGCAGATTTTTTTTACACCAGGGGTAGTTCGGTCATTTCCAGTGCCTCTAAATAAAAAAACATAAAATAGGCTGGAAAATCATCTATGGACATTTTAACGGAGATCCACTGGTTTCGTGGACATTTTACCGAAGCCCAACGAAACATGGACATTCTATCGAAGCCCACTCGAATAGCTGGGCAAAATAGCAAAAATCTCCGTGATTGCAGAGCTGCGACAACAAGACGATCGAGGGCGTGCGCGTGCCTCATGCTGCTCACAGCAGGCATACCTATATCTTGCTCTTGAACCTATTGTACATCACCAACTGTCCACCTCGTCGTCGAGCTGCATGCGTGCCGCCGCCTGCCTTTTTAAGATTAGAACACAATGTCATATTGCCACCGGTGTTTGAAATCCCGACCGGATCCCGGCCGGTTTCCGCGGATTCCGGGATCCCGGTCCGGGCCGGTTTCACCGGAGACCGGGATTCCGGATTTGAAATTTGAATTTTTTGAAATTTTGAAAGAATTTGATATGAAAATATGTAAAAAAAACTAGATGAAAAATCATGATTTATGGTGAAATCGAATCATAAAAATTATGAGTTTTGAGTCATGAAAAAAATGAAGTAAAGTACAAGTTAAGAAAGAAATAATAAAAAAAGAGGAACCTTATCTAAACCACCACCACAGCACGGGTGGCCTTCTTTCCCCCGACCAAAGGCACGCGCTCCAGCAGGCTAAGCCGGTCCTCCGCCGCCGCGCTGCAGAAGCCGCCGCCGGGGTCGGGATCCCGACCGGGAAGCTCGGAATCCCGGTCGGGAGTTCGGGATCCCGACGCCTCGGCCGGTCCCGGTGCCGTCGCCCTCCCGTCCGGTGCCGCACGCCGGGATCCCGACCGGGAAGCTCGGTTTCCCGGCCGGGATTTTGGGATCCCGGCGCCTCCGCCACTCCCGTTCGGGTATGTTTTTTACATGATTTTATCTTTATTTTCTATGTATGTTTAGGTTTGTGTATTAGAAATAGTGCAGTAAAAAATAGAGCATTTCGAATTGTTACTAGGAAATAGAAGTTGATAACTTAGAAAATAGAAATAGGTGTTATGGTTTATTGAATTAGGAATGTATGTTATACACAATTTTTGTTTATTGCAGTCAAGTATGGCGGAGCGTCGCGGTGATAGCGTTTGGGAACATGGAGAGAAGAGAGGATCCGGATGGTTTTGCAAATATTGCAAGTGTGGAAGGGGCGGAGGCGGTGCAACAAGATTTAAAGAACACTTGGCATGCGGGGAAGTGAAGTGGTGCATTGCACTAGTGTGCCACCGGATGTTCGTGATTTTTTTCGAGCCGACATAGATCGGATCGCGCAGAAGAAAAACAGTAGAGCACAAGAGAGACTCCGTAGGGAGGAAATTGCAGCTGAAGGAAATGTTCGAGATGAAGATGATCCTGAGTTGCAGCGTGTCTTGCACATGTCTAGGGAGGAGGATGCATTTGCTAGACGAGTCCGTGATGCAGGAGGCCACTATGAGCATGGTGGTGGTTCTGGTTCATCTCGGGCCCCTACTCGGGGTCGGGGAAGTGGTGGTGGTGGTTTGATGGGAATGTTCGGAAGGTCTACCTCGACTAGAAGAGGTAGCTCGGGGACGCAACGGTGCAAACAAGGATAGATACCGGGCCGTGGTCAAATAAAGCTAAGACTCGCGAGCGAGCAATTGGAAGGGCTTGGGCTAAATTCTTGCATGCTGAAGCCATACCTGGTGTGAAGGCGGATAGTCCTTACTTTGTTTCGGCCATTAAAGAAACACAAAGATGGGGTAAGTGTATGTGTTATATTCATTTGCAATTGCAACTTTACGGTGAATCTAACAAGTTCATTACTCGTAGGAATGGGTGTTCCCTCTCCAAGTGGACAAGAGGTTAATGGGGTATATTTAGATGAGAATGAGGCGGATATCAAGAAGCACTTTGTAAGGTTTAAGATGGATTGGCCTACACATGGCATTACAATAATGTGTGATTCTTGGACAGGACCTATCTGGAATGAGTGTCATCAACTTTATGGTTTATTGCAATGGCATAATGTTTTTTCACAAGTCTGTTGATGCCACTGGACTAAGTCAGGATGCAAATTACCTTTTTAAGGTACTAAGATCGTACATTTATGTGTTCACATACATTTATGGTACTTATGCAAATTACCTTGTTGCTTGCAGGAAATTGAAAAAGTGCTTAAGGAACTTGGTCCGGATCATGTCGTGCAGATCATAACAGATAATGGTGCCAACTACAAGAAGGCTTGCAAGATGATTACACGCAAGTATCCTATTGTGTGGCAGCCATGTGTGGCACATACTATCAATTTGATGCTGAAGTCGGTTGGAGACTTTCCGAACACAAAGTCGTGATCGATGCAGGAAGAAGGATATGTCGGTGGCTTTACAATCACAACAAATTACATGCTATGATGAGAGCTGCTATTGGAGGGGAGTTGGTGAGATGGAATGCAACACGTTTTGGCACAAACTATATGTTTCTAGAGAGCATGCTTCGTAAGAGAGACAAATTCATGTCTTTTGTGGCTTCAAGCACCTTTCTTAGAAAGTCGCTTTGCTGACACCGTTGAGGGAAGGTATGCTCATTCATGTCTATCTAGCTTATCTTGGTGGGACAACATGGATCATGTGCTCAAGACTCGTGGAACCATTGTATGGATTTCTACGCTTTGCGGATCAGGATAAGAATCCGAATCTAAGTGAGGTTCTGTTAAGGTTCAATGTGCTGAAACAACAATATGAGAGTCTTTTCCATAATAACAAGGTTGAATATGACCGCTACATGAATATCATAGAGCCTAGGATGGGAGATATAGCTAACGACACCTACGTTAATGCAGGTATGACTAAGTGCAAGATTGTTCTTATTTATTGTACTTTCATGAGATAATGCTCACATGTATGTCAACAGCTGCAGGATTGAACCCAAGGACTCACTATGCTTACACGACAAGCCAAAGCATTCATTCTGAACTTCGTACAGCATTTGAGTTTATGACGGACACAAATACATGCATGCTTGCACTCCAAGAAGTTGAGAACTACGGACGCAATACCGGTTCTTTTTCAAAGGAGTTAGCGAGAAAGATGGCATTTGATAGCAATACTTCTCCTGGTATGTGAATTTAGTAATATAGTTCATTGCCAATTTAATTCATGTTGTACTTATGTTTTCCACTTCTTGTAACAGCACAATGGTGGGCAATGTTTGGTACCGACACTCCAAACCTACGTAAGCTAGCCTTACGTCTTGTCTCACGGTGTTGTTCTCGCTAGTGGATGTGAGCGCAATTGGAGTACATTTGCCTTGATCCATACAAAGGTGCGCAACAGGATGTCATACAACACGCTTCACAAGTTGGTGTATGTGAATTATAACTTACGCATTCGTATGAGGGAAGCTGCTTTGTATAAAGTGACCGAAGAAGATCCTTTCCACAAGCTAATGGAGCTATCCTTGTACGATGCATCAAATCCAATAAGAGACTCGGATGGAGAAAGGCCGCTCAAATGCTGATCCTGTTCTAGATGAGGAAGCCACAGACAGTGATGTTCCTATACCATCCAAAATGGTGATTGAGGGTGATGATCCAATGGAGTTGGAAAGAATTATGGGAACAAGTGATCTAGTCTCCTGGTCGGAGCGTCATGTCGGTGAAACACACACGGGTAAGCGGAAATATAAAGTCGTGCCACGGAAAGCCATTACAAAGAGAAAGAAAAAGACTATTGAGAAAGACGTCCGAAGTGATGAGTCAACCGAGGATGATAATAACAACAGCCCTACTTATCAAGAGTCAAATGACAGTAGCTCACCATCCGATTCAGGTGGAAACGTTGGCGGTCCAAGTGGTATAGCACCTTCCTCTCCCCTTCGATTCACGGGTAATATAAGCAAATATATTATGTGCACAAATTAAATTTATCATATATACTTACCATTTATTTGCAGGTGAGACACAATTCACGCACGCTACCCAGGATCGGGATCATGGTGCTCCAGCTTCACAACGGGTTGTGATGCAACAAGGGAGAAGAAACCGAGGTGGGCAATATGATCAAGGTAGCTACCTCTCACCTCAAGCAAAGTGATAGTTCCTATAGTGCAACTCAACAAAGTGCTAGCTCCTATAGTGCAAGTTCCGAGCAATATCCATATGGCCGCTATGATTACAAATTGGGTGATCCATCCACCGAATCACCGATTACATGGATTTATGAGTGGCAAGATCCACAGAGCTTACAATATGTGGTACTCGGATTGGCAATGCACCCAAGAATGGAGACGAATAACTTGGCATGAATATAGGGCACGATTATTGGCTACCGAACGAATTCAACTCATGTCAACCCAGGAATACCAAGAGGCACAATACAATACGTGGCAGCAACCATGGTATTGAGTTTATGTTTATCTATCATAGTTTGTATTTGTCATCGACGTATTAGTTGTGAACTTCATTTAGGGACTTGTAATTGAACTATGTGATGGATGTATGTTTTATGTTTTTATCATGATTTGTGATGGATTAATGTTTTATGTGTCATGAATATGAGTAGAAATATTATGGAACTGTTATACCAATTTTTTAATTAATTCTGCGCCTTTTTTCATGTTTTAACCTCTCCTCGGATTTTAGAATTATGTCACCGGAATACCGGAAATACCGTCCGGATCCCGGTAATCCCGGCCGGGATCCCGGTTCGTCCCGCCTGAGCTTCAAAAACGGATTTTGACCGGATTCCGGACCGGGATTTCCGGTTTCCGCGGAATCCGACGTCCCGGTCAGGACCGGGATTAGCGGGATAAACGGGAAAGTAAACCTTGATTGCCACTACAAGGTGCGGTGGTGGGAGCGGTTTTTTTTTCTTAGCTGAAGTGGGAAGCTTTCGGGAGAGGGGAGCCCCATTTTGGTGCATGGCCTTGGGTTAACTCTCAGAATATGGCCAAGCCCATATTTTGCTTGTATGTTGGTATCTCCACGAGTACCTGCTGCAAGCTGCAAACTAATGCCTTGAATCCATGATCCAACGACTGAGGTCATCTAAAGAAAACAACGGTCGAGAGAGAACAGAAAAAGTTCCATGTTCCATGGAATGGAAAGTAGCCATATCCCTTTTGTGATATTAGCTAGACAGCAACAAAACTTCACAATCATCAACGCCTACACAAACCAATGATCCTCATTTCAAACAGAATACTAACAAAATTAAATTTCCATATCTTTTCCTACAATTTAAGATTACACTGGGCAGTCAAAAGGCACCAATGCAATCATGTACTAATAACGTGAAAAAATAGGAAAAGAAAAGAGAGTTTGTAGTGTGACTTCAATCTAAAATATGTATACATCTTAATTATGTGCGAGAAGCCCATACATTAATGTTTTATTCTCACAGATACACTTAAATTTAGTTTAGAATTTAAAGGACATAGATCTTTGAAAGAAATAATATCTTATATCATGTAATGATTTAAACGAAACTTATCATTGACAGATTAAACTTAGATGTTCATTAATTGGCCAAAAGTGTTATTAAACTCTTTAACTAAAGTTGACCGGCGCAGATAATTCTTGGATCCATGTTGGTACTAATTTTTATAGTATAGGAACTAATCGGTGAATAAAAAACAATGGTATTAATGCTAGAGGAGGTGCAAATACTACCTTGGTTTAATCAAGTATAAAGTGTGTTGGTAATAACATATGTATTCTTAAGGAAATAAAGTGCATTGAGCAATAGCCCTCCATTCGTTTATTATTGATGTTACGACCAGAAATTTGAACCGAAAACCACTAAGCTCCGTCATCAAATAAAAAAACTTCGGTTGTCTAATCATCATCAAATGAAAATAGAGGAGTACCTACTTAATCAAGCTCGAGAAATAAATTTGATCTTGATGCACAGTTGAAGTGGCGATTGTGGAAACTAATAGGCAAAAAAAAATGGTCGATCGTGGGGCTGGACCTGGGTGGTGATTGTTTGATCACTTTGCATTGATGACGACAGGTAACAATCAAGTCCAACTCACTAGTTGCAGTCGACGACATGGTTTAGGTAATCGACAACCATTAGATCGTGAGAAACAACCAACTTTGCCGGTTGCCACTTTGCCAAGCTGAATTGATTGGGCCAATCCTTTTTCTATTGGGCTGCGAAGTATATGCTGAGCAGATGGGCCTTCTTTCATGGGTTTGCATGGCAGCACGTTTTTCTTTTTGTTTTTTATGTATAATAGATAATAGATACAAATGTTACATACATAAACTTTCTTGACAAAAATAAAGGGTATTCAACTGAAAACCCTTGAATTGAAGTGGGCCCTCCCTGGCCGTTAGTGTTGTTGGTGCTCTTGGACTTGCTCCGCGTGTCCACCACCACCACCACCACCTTGCTCTACCCGCTCACTAGCTACCACGTCACCGTCACGCCGTTTTGTTGTAATAGAGGCTAAAGAGGTTGAACGGGGAGATGCCCACCTACGTGACGGCGGTGAGCCCCCTACGACAGTGCTTGGCGATGCCGTCGGCAGCCTTCCTGTAGAACACGACTTACAGGCTGCACACCTCCATCCACTGGAACTCGGTAACCCGTGCTTAGACACGCGCTTGGCAAATCTCCAGTTTCAGAGTTTGTGTAATGTGTACCTATTTGACATAGATTGATAAGTTTGTGTACCTTCAGTGCATTTCACTCTTTTTATTTTTATTTTGAATTGTATCCTTTTAGTAATTGAAGTTATATATAAAATCTTTTGTATTCATTTGCACCATTAGATCTTTATAAAATGCAATGGTTTGCATCTTTCCCTTTTCAGATTAAGGTGCTAATTTCGTGATCTTGATGAAGAACGTGGAGGCTTTTTTTACCTTCAAATAAGAAGATGATAGATAAAGGAGGAAGTTGATCTTATAAAAATAAAAATAAAAACTAGCAAGTCCTCCTCTAGTGAGATCATCTAACAACGATCGGTTTCTCAAAAGACAAATGTAACAACGACCGAGGATTCATGAATAATATTTAAAAAGATCTAACAATTGCTAAAAGCAACGGCTCCGAGATACCATAAATAGGTCTATCGAATAGAAAGTAGCATTATATTTTGTGATATTAGTACTCCTAATCAAGATACATACGACAATAGAACTGTAAAAGTATACACAAACCATTAGTCCTCATTTCAAAGAGGCGTAGATGCATTTCCGAGATAGAAATAAGTTGGTTTAGTCCATCCTCCAATATAATGATGTGCATACAAAATACTTATTGAACCTAAATGCTTTTATATGTGTGCACGCACATTATGACGACTTCATTAGCGAATATGCATCCATATATTAATGAGCAATAACAATTACAAATAGAAAAGGGATTATGCTGCAGTATGAATGAATATTATCTAAAACTCACAATTTGTCCTAGTTAGTTATAAAACTGTGAGAAATTTATATTTTTATTATGAAAATTGTATTTTCATTGTGGTTGTCATTTAGATTGTTATATTTTTTAAAAGAAATAATATCTTATACTATGCATTGATTCATGTCAATAACTTTGGGAGCTTTACAACTCTTTCTTAGAAGTTGGAAAACATAATTCACTTTCATTTGGAATACCCATGAAGAAGCAAGCATCACATCCTTATCTCGGTTATTATTCTCTCCTCCGCTTGTTCATACACTCCCCCACAATGTGAGTGGTGCCTCGTGCAATCATCAACTACTCAATGAGAGTATCACATCGCTTCGATCCGTCTCAATGAGAGGGTGTCTCCTCACTCAATTTGTCTACTCGATATAAATAAAGCCCAAGCCTTGATGAAGAAGATGTTATGCAAGGTTTACCTTTAGCAAGATGTTCTTTAGTCCTATCATTTGATCACGACATGCACATGTGTGTGATGTCTTCTACCACCACACAAACCGTGATCAATATTTTAGTGGTAATTTGGTTTTTTAGCCAATTTTTTCTATTTCTTATCTTGTATCATGTTATCTCGGTAGCCTTTTTATGTATGGTGTAAAAAATATTTAGGTACCACTTGTGAAATAGAATCTTTTGGTTAGCCAGCAGTTAATGTTGCATGACAATTTTGCCAGTATGATATTTGAGTGTAACTGTGTAAGAAAACCTTGGTTGTATCAAGGTTAAAATAGAACAATGAAAAGCCTCTAGTTTCACTATTGAAGCAGAACAATTAACTTTGTTGTTTTTGACGGCCGGGGGTATAGTGATGGTGGAATAATTGTCCTAAACTGATGAGAGAAAAACAATACACACACGTTCATTTCTTTGGTTGGAGTAGTAGCATGTACTACGCGTGCGGCGTGCCTCTTCAAGGGGTCCACCAGTGTAGCATTATATGCCTGCCGCCTTTGAGGGTTTTGGCCCAGTTGCTCGTCATCTCTAGTCAGGACTTCGTGCTACTGTAGCTTTTGTAAGGTTCATCCCATGGTAACTGTGTGACAGAACCAAAATTAAACACGATACCACATTTCCACTAGACCACTACGGTATCGAAGCCGCACACTTTCTTAGCGGCAAAAAAACAACCATGGAGACAGTAAGGCGAAAACATTTCCACACGACGCGACAAAGGCTGTGTTCATCAGTCATCACGAAACCGTTAGTGTTGTTGGTGCCTTTGGACCTAGACACCTAGTATGTTCCACGCGCACTTGGACACGACCGACGTCTGCAGCGCCACCGCGGCCGCGCCCAGCGTAACGTAGGCCAGCGCCTGGTCGCCGGAGAAGACCCACCACACGAGGGCCTGGTTGGCCAGCTATGCTGCTAGTTGGCCAGCCGTTTTGGGACGTTTCCGACCTTCCGGTGTGTCGTGGACCTCGTGGTGAGAGGGGATTGACTGGGTCTGACACGTGGACGGTGGACCTGGAGAAAAAGGGCTCTGCAGCACGCTGGGCTTTGGGGAGAAGGAAGCCCATGTAGTACGGGCTCGAACTACCGGAATATAACCGAAAGAGCCCATAAGTAGCGTGTTACTGGCAAGTAGAAAGTTGCAAGTTCCCGTAATACAAAAAAAAAAGTAGAAAGTCGCAATTAGGTTCCTTCAGACAACTGAGATCATCTAAAAAAACAACGGCTGTGAGCTACCATAAATAGTTCGATCGAATAGCAAGTAGCTAGCCATATTTGGTGAAATTCATATCTAACCATTACTCCTCATTTGAACCCGCCATTACGTGAATTTTGATGTTCACGCTGAGTAAAGTACCATGAATGTTTATTTTTCGTGCATTAGGACTACATGAATCAATAAAAATTGAATTTGGTTGTACTCTAAATTTCAATGTGTTTTAGTTAGGTGTAAAAATGTAAGATAATTATAATTTTATTCTCATAAACCAATTTAAATTATGGCTATTATTTAGATAGCTAAGTTTTTTGAAAGAAATAATATCTTATACCATGCATCGGTTTTTGCAAATTGCACATATTACAAAATTAGTGTTGCATTCATAGATTTATTGAAGTTATCTATCATAATAAATTAGCAATATAACTCACTTAATAGTTGACCTTTTATAAATTCGTAGCCTACACAGAATGAATGTAAAGTTTGCTTTCGTTTAGAAAACGCAGGACTGTAGAGCTTAGTTTTGATGATAAAAAAATCCACACATTAGGAGGTCGAGGGTAAAACTCTACAAATTTTCGCTTCTCAATCTCAACACTCGGCAACGTGTCACCTCCTCAGCTCGAAGACACCATCTCGTCGACTAGATCATCAGCCCCTTTGTGAAATGAACAGCACTTCACTCGATCAACGTGTGAAACATGATTTGACACAAGTGCGTGTGCAAATATGTTGTCCACCAACATATAAATTAAAACGAAGATGTCCAATATTTCCATCACCAAGTACAATCGATTTTAACAAATTTTTTGGTCTTATCTTCGTCATGTATTCATAATCCCTTATAATCCTTTATATGTGTGTTGTAACAAAAATTGACTTACTACTTACAAAATGAAATTTGTTGCAACAATCATGGTGACAATTTTATTTTATTGATTTAATATTTAAGTGTGAGGAAGCCTTAGTTTTACGGTTCAAGTATAACAATACACTTTATTACGTGTTGGTGACCTCATATGCCATTGCGTCGCTCTTCACTGACTGAACGAGTAGGGCTAAGTCCCCAAGGTGACAGTGTGACGTAACCGTGTCGTCTTCACCTGAAGCGTGACACGGGTTCATGGGTAAGAGGACTCCACCGTTGAGTGAGGGAATGATTAGAGAAAAAAAATAAAAGGCAAGTTCAATTCTTTTGCTCGAGTAGTAGCACGGGTGCCTGTGCCTCTTCAAAAGAAGTCCACCAGTACATATGCGCCTACCTTTGAGGGTTCTGGCCCAGCTTCTCGTACGTCATGTCGTGTCAGGAGTACTAGGATGGGAGGCGCGCTTCGCCGCGCCCGTATCAAACATGCACCCTTCTTCTTTAGGAACGGGAACAATATTTGAAGGCAAAAGAGGTCCAATGACCTTTTAATATTATAGTAAGAAAATCACCTCATATAATTAAAAAAGGAAATTACCTTATATTTTTATTATTACACATAATTAAGAGGCAAACCTTCAAATAAGTAAGAATACTAACTTATCCATACTCTAAAAAGTAGAGGTACATAAGCTTAGATTCAAATCTTTGAGTAGTGCAAGAAACTTCGGGTAGTAAGGACGAAGAGCCTCCAGTTTTGAGTTGTAGTGATGGTTGTCCACAAAGGAGTACAGAAGGCGAGTAACAGAAAACAGTGAAAGCAATGGCAACATTTTTAGATAATGGACCAAAGTTCCAGCCTCTACACCCCAAAGAGGTGTACATGGCTCAAAAGCAATGGCAACATAATTTCAAGTAAATGATTAACCTAACTAGCTCCATTTTCCTTGCCAAACTATTCAATACAACACCATAAGGTACGCTTCTCATTGTTATTTACACTTTACCGCTTAAGGTTAGGTAGGCTTTTGCCTTCTACAACTATTTCTTTTACATGTCCGTATCACTCCCAATTTCATTGATTTCTTTAATATTTAGATGTGTGAAACTTAGTATTAGATGAAGACAACTATTACAACACTTCATGTGTTATGCGGCAATGGAGTGAAGCCAGAGCACTAATGGTCAAAAGAATAGATAAAATAGTTCTAACAAATCGCAGAGAAGAGATAAGCATTGGTACTTGTCTTAACAATAATGTCAATGTCACTACTTTCATGGAAAAGGTTTAACAAAAATTTTACAGCAGTCAGGTGGCAGGAAATCTTAGACCATCGGAGAAACAATCTTGCATCGTGGATTACACTGCAAATAATTGAACATAAAACCATATCAAATAGAAGTTAAGAAGAAGAATCCTAAATAATGACCTGCTGAGAACACACCATGCAATATAATCAACTAACTGCAATTGACCATGTGTAAAAAAATGCATTTGACCGCAATCGACTCAAAGGTGATCCTGAGTTGAATCGCCATAACAGAACTATAAAATGGAAGAAAGGTGTTAAGCAAACGATGAAACCATGGAATATACTGTTTAATGAAATTGATCATCTGCAAAATGAAAGGCACGTAGTGAGTGCTCAAACATGAAGGAAAAGGTTTTCCTTTCACCAACTTAGAGTCAATTCATGAGCTGTTGCTCGACAGAGAACATCTTCAGATTGAAATTCACTCACAGGTACAACATTGGTATAATAAAGTATGTGGTACAATTGAAATTCATGGTTTTTCTTTAATTCTAAAGATTATAAGAGGTTCAGGGTCTGGCAACATTCACAAATTGCTTTCAAATGATGAACAGTATATGTGTATCCCACTTTTACGTTCTAGCTAGTGTCTTTTGCATTGATGTGCTCTTCTTCCAACGGCATATATATATGTGTATTGTACAATGCATATTTAATGACAGACCATGATCAAGATTAATTTCCTTGCAATAGTATTAAACTTTAATTGAGACCTAGCAAGAAATATTCCATATTTCCATACATTGATGACATACTGGCAGTTGAAACTAAGTTAAATATGACAACTCTTGGAACACCAACGTGAGAAAGAGGAAGATTGCACTTTGTATTATTTAGAAACGCATCTCAGTATGATTACTCGGCAGTTCCTTCAATACATGAAGTATTGTTACGAAAATGGCCATACATCTATAGATGAATTGTAATAGAATATTTTAATATTGCAGATTCAACTAAATGTTATACTTCATTCGACAAAGGCACCTTGTTGCCGTAGCTATTCAAATAAAAGATGAAAACAGCTGCTAGAATACACAAAGAAAAAATAGAACTACCTGTCATCTCTTGTGACACGCATTCCCCACTGCAACAACGCAGACTATAAAGAGTTCCTTCGCGATGGCTACAATGCAGGTATCCTTGCTCAGCCCGGAGCATGACGATGTTGGATGAGCATGTGATTCCTGTGGATGATGCTTTGGTTGCTTCAATGAAGATGCTTAAGGCAATGGAGGTCTTCACTGCATGTTTCTTTTTATTATCAGAAGCTGCACCTGCTCAAGAACACATCGGGAGTGATGAACTTCAGACAACAGCAGCTTGTGTCATTGAATCAATAACAAAAGGCTTAGCACAGTCAACATCAAAAGCATTAACTATTTCTTTCAAAACAATGTATTAACCATGCTATAGGCCTTGAACACAAATGTGTTGATTAAACTGTTGTCAAAAGAATATACACAAACTGAAGAGTAGATTGACACTGGTATCAAATGAATATTTGGTAACAGTAGCACGTCATATAAACATTCACCCAGCACTCTGGAAGGAAACAAAGTTGAACCAACATGTATATGGATCCATATTCTGATAGTCTATTTTTCCATTTTATTTTAGGAAACAATAATACGACTATTCCACCAAATACATGGGCGAATCTAAAAAGAAAAATCCACAAGAATAGACACCCATCCAGCTCCGGTGATCCTTGCTGCATTTACCCCAAAGTTCAGGAGATGCAAAGAGAGCTTCCGACACTGGAAATCAGAGCTTTGTAGTGGGCTAGTGAGATAAATCAAAATACAGGCCGCTAAATGGAAGCTATCCAGATGGGGAAATAGAATAATAGAGAGAAAAGAATGCACCTGACCAGATTCGATTGTCGTGGAGCCAGGGATGTGGAAGTACTGGTGCTGCTGCTGTTTGACTCTGGAATGCGCCTCGTGGGTGATGATGCAACCAAAAGGACTGTGGTCAGCGCCCATCTAACTCTGATGGTTGAGGAAGGGAGATGACCATGGCGACGGTTTCAGGGGCTTGAGGCAGCAGCTTGGGCTGGAGTCAGGGAGGAGGAGTGGGCGAGATCTTGAGGCTCGAGCTGGGGCGATGAAGGAGGAGCGGTGTTCTAGTTCTAGCAGGAGGCGACGATTTCGTCCAGAGCTGAGGCTGACCATTTAGCCCGAAGCTGCGTTGGCCTCACGCGATCCAGGCGGGCCGGGGTGCGCCACACTAAGCAGCAGGCCAACGTGAGTGCGTGATCTCTACGCGGATGTGCCCTGCCAAGCCGCGTAGAAGCAACGCAGCACAACACTGTATACGCGAAATTCGTGAAACTTTGATCAAACGGTGAATATACACAGGCAAAAATCATCCATGGCCGAGAATCTCAAATCAACCAGAGGCCACGGATTCATTCCGCGATAGGGAGTTATAAATATATGTGCTACTGTAGGTTTTGTAAGATTCATCGATCTTATGGTCACTCTTAAACTCTCTGACATTGCGAGAGAAGTAAAAATCAAACACGACGATGCCACATTTCCACACTAGGATACGATGGAAGCGTCACACTTTCTCAGCGGCAAAAAAACAAGCATTGGAAAAGGCGAGAACGAACTGCCACGAAACATTTTCCACGCGACGCGACAAAGGCGGCACCACACCGGCCGTGTCCATCACGAAGCCGTCGTTAGTGCTGTTGGGTCCTTTCGGACCGCGCCCACCAGGCCAGCGCCGCCTGTCTACCTGCTCGATCACTAGCTACCCTACCACGACGCCGCCGCCGCGCCGTTCCTTGCTGCGGCGCTGCCGGCGCCGGCGGTCTTGTTGCCGCCGTAGAGCCTGAAGAGGTTGAACGCGGAGACGCCGGCGACCGCGACGGCGGCGAGCGCCCCTGCGACGGCGCTGGCGATGCCGCCGCCGGCCTGCGTGCAGAAGGCGCCGTACAGGCCGCAGAGCCGCATCCACTGGAACGCGGGCGCGCCGCGCTCGGACACGAAGGCCGCCTGCAGCGCGGCGGCGGCGGCGCCGAGCGCGGCGTAGGCCAGCGCCTGGTCCCCTCCGAAGACGCACCACGCGAGCGCCCGGCTCCGGGAGGGCCCCGGGCGTGGCGGAGGAGGAGGAGGAGGCAGCGCGCGGCCTGCAGCAGGCTGTACCCGGCGGCGACGGCGTTGGCGGCGACGAGGACGGCGAGCGCCTTCACGTCCGTGTACGTGGCCCGCCTCCGCAGCGTGAAGAAGGTGCGCGTCTGCGCGTCCGTGGCCACCAGCGCCGCCGCGAGCGCCCCCAGCGCGCACAGCGCGCACCGCAGGGACACCTCCGCCACGCGCACCTTCCGCTCCGCTGCCATCGGTGAGAGAGGAACACGATCGAGCTGGGTTTGGAGCAGGTGATCGGAGGTGGCTAGCGATGATTCTCCGGACCGGCGAGTGAGTGATGGATCCGTTTTTATAGCGGGCGCGCGGGAGGAAACGAAAAAGGTTCGTCGCCTTTGACGCGCACTATTATAGCTGCCGCTGGCGGTAGTGGTGGTGGGGCGCTGGATCCTTTGTGGCGGCTTTCTCCTCGTCGTCGTCATGCCCGTTCGTTGTTACTGCCATCAATATCATCGCACCACCACCAGAAGCGGATAGCGTTGGCCGTGTGCACGCCAAGCCAAAATTAAGTCCTAACTTTTAGTTTCCGGACCAGCCAATTCTGCTCCTGTTGCGACGCGTGCCGATCCGTTACATCGTTTCGTTACACTAGCGTTCGTCCGTAGCGCACAACACGCCGTTCAAGGCCGCCATGAATGAGCGTCTCCTCCGTTCCATTCCATCCATCGGAGTTGCGAAACCGGCCCAGAGGTCACTCACGGGCACTCGGGCAGGGCGTCGTTTCCTCGTGTAGCGTAGCAGCTACGATTCGGACGGACGCGCACGCAACGCATCGCTTCGACGCGTCGCGTTCCCACATGTCGCCGCCAAGATGACGCTCGCGTGACGTGTCCGTACACGCAGCCACTGTGCCGCGAGTTGAGCGGCTTCATTATCATCATCCCGGTGATGAAAACAAGCGCAGATCGATCGAGACCCTTTTACAAGAGAAAAGGGAGGATGATGCGCGGGGGCACACGCTTCCGTAGTGCCACACTCCCACATTTGCGAAAGCCACGAGGGTCATCCTCCACTCATCACCGCGTTCAATCGTGCCAGACAACAAGAAACTTTCACAGGTTCACATTTGCAGGAAGCGACACCTGGGACCTGGACAGTCTATAGTGTGCTCGTACCTTCCCATTGACCATCTTCTCAGATCTCACCAGCCACATCCAGCCCTTGGTTATTATGGGCCTGTTCTCTACTGCTGCACATGCGGCCGCGCTCGCAATAGTCGGCTCCAACGTTCATGCCTGTCGACACAGTGAACCGCAATCGGCTCAAAGTCCTATATGACTCTGTCAGATGGCATGAAACGCAGTAATCATCCAGTCAGATCTAAATAAGCATCAAACAATATTACGCACGCACAGCAAGTATGTTTGTCCGAGAGCAATATGCAGAACCATCACTCTGTAACTTTCTCTTTACCCAGCCGCGGATTTGATTTTAACAGGAAGTAAAACATACTACGCTCATATGCGACCACCGAATTATAACACGAGTCAGCCCGCGAAGGCACACCATCAACAGACCTACTGACGACATTTTACACCATCTGAGCGGGAGTCAATTTTCCCACGTTACACTTCTGCTAGTACTTTACACTGAAGGGATAATCACAGCATCACACAGCGTGAGTAGCGCAGATTGCTCCTCTTCTTCCGGTTAGTGCCCCTCTGTCTTTGGCGGCATGCTGCGGACGTTCTTCAGGAGGTCCTGGATCTTGGAGAGCATCATCGTCTGCTGCGCGGGGTCGCCAGCGGCCCCGCTGCTGCCGCCAGCCTGCGGGGTCCTCGGGACCTCCTGGAGCTTGATCTTCTCGAACAGGAACTGCTTCTCTGCCTCCGCTTCCTCCAGGCGCCGCTTCAGGTACATGCTCGCGTAGTCCTGCTCCGCCCTCTCCGACTTGGCGAGCGCGATGCTCTGCAGACGCTCGGCCTCCTGCCGGGCCTCGCTCGCCTTGAGCTGGAACATCTCCGCCTCCGCCTGCTTCAGCCGCACGATGCTCTCCAGCTCCTCCACCTGCTGCTTCTTGCGCAGCCGCTCCGCCTTGATCTCCTGCGCTTCCCTCACCTTCTCCTCCACCTCCCGTTCACAGGCCTCAACGGCCAGCCGGGCCTTCTTGTATAGCTGCAATTTCTCTTGAGCCACGTGCTCCATCTTCCGTACAGCTTCTTGGACTACCTCAGCAATGCGGTTACAGGCATCCTGGGGGGTAATCAAGCGCCCTGGATCTTCATTTTCAGTGGTCTTTGGAGAATCCATATCAAGCTCTGTGTGGAATACATGTGCAGATCAACAATGTCAATCAATCAATTCTTAGCAAGCAACCAAAACAGCTGTGTACGAATAAAATATAAACGGCCTAGTAGTAATTGCATCGTGGCAATGAATAGTGAGAATATCATGTTAACTGTAGTACGTAAATTAGAACAGCATGATCTAACACTCATGTAGAGTTCAGCCAACCAAATTATACCTGTTGCAAAGGATACTAGTAAGCAGCCCAAAAGTGATGGGATAGAATTTTATGGAGCTTTGGTTACGACCGATTGTCTAGGTTGGGTATATCTGATTGATCTCTGATGGGTGACCACTGTTGTCAAAGGTGTACTATGTTGAGGATATCTAGGAGACAGCAAACCATTCTCGTATACGGGATTAGGAGTCTAGGGGCCAGCAAACATTATTTCAAGGAACCTAACAGGTAGAAACTACTTAGGAGACCAAATGACCAGTATCAAACAGATATCTATAGCTTTCCAACTTCTCAAGTGCTGCAAGTAAAATAAGGTAAGGACTGCTTCTGAAAACAGAAAATAATGATGGATGCAGCATTGATCGCAATCAGTCAATCAAACCTTTGTGGTAATAACATTTCATGCATTACTACAGTTTATTAGTTGCCTCAAAAGATCGTAATACCCAATACACAAAAATAGAGGATTTCTTTTTTAATACAACAGCAGAAATTCTTCCGTTGCCATTCGATCACAAGTACTTGCCTTGCATCATCAACGGCTAAAATCAAATTTTACAAGCTACTGATATTATCCAAGCTACTAAGAAGCAACAGCTTTACAGCACATTAAGAACGCAATATGGACAGGAGCAAGATAGACAAAAAAAATTGGAATAGATGACTGGAGGAACATATGTTGTTAGACAATATAAGTATGTAGCCAATCAGTTTTAGTGGCCTAACATAATAATGGGGATGCACAGGTGCTCAAACGAATCAATGATAATGATAAAATACAAGCACAAGGCCCCTTCAAAGTGAAAAAACACTGGTATCATAAGGAAGTCCAAAGAACTAAGCGCACTCCAAGCCATTCAAAAATGGAACACACAGAAGCAATTTATGAAGCTTAACAAATCATATGCACAGTTGAGTTATGGAAAAAAGACAAACCTTGGAGAGCCTGTAGCACCATCCTAGGATTAATGGAATCAGCAGGAGTGTTCCTCAACCGTTCAATCAGTTCCGCACATTTCCTGAATAACACCCTCCCTTTTGGGTCCTCACTTAAACGGAATATTTTACAGACATACTCAAGCTCTCGTAGCAGAGCATCCCTATCCCAACCAGGAGCACATTGTTGAAAGACATCCTTAACCCAGCCCAACAACTCTGAGGTCCTCTGGCAAGCCCGACACCTAAAAAGCATCTCAGCATGGCCAGTATTGCTCTTCGCTGACTGCCCCATTCCAATCTGACCATTGTGAATTGCACAATCTGTATGGGTCCAGTGAGAGCAGAAGTCACACCCAATCCAGCGGCAGGTATTGACCTCAAAATCAAACTTGCTGCAGATGACACACATGCAGAGGTTGCAGAAGCCCCTGCTAGAACAGATATTGCACCTGCAGTCCTCAGCAGGGAGAGCACTCTGGCAAGCGATGTTCCGGCACCTCTTGAACAGGAAGACCTCCACCAGTCGATTCTGCGGGATGCTAACACTAGGGTGTAAAAAGGCCTGAATCCCAGTCTTGATCGCGACAAGGATTTCCAGCTGCACATGGTGCGCCATCGAAAGCATGGTTGGCGTCAAATCAACCCTGTCATGAACAAGCTTCTGCAGGTACAAGAACTCTTCAACATGGTGGGGACCTCCGTTGCCCTCCAGGATCGACTTGAGCTCGTTCTTGACCTCCTCCAGGTGCTCCTCTGGCATGAGCTTCATCTTCTCAGCAACCAGGTCAACTCTCTCCCGAGCAACCTCCCGCAGCAGCATCCCGCCAACACGGGAGGGCCCTCTGACAACCTGCAACTTGGAGACACCGTTCACCACCTCCTTCTCCTTCTCCACCTTACTCACGGCAACGGTGAAGGCGCCTCCACCGTTGCTCTGGTTGGGCTCTGCAGGCCACGTGTCCCTGGAACTCGCACTCTCGGTAGCAGAGTCATGCCCTGGGTCGGAGTTTGAGTTAGGCTCTTGCATGTCCGGTGAGCCGACCTGCTCTGATGAGGCCAGCGAGAGCGAGGTCTGCAGCCCCGAGGGCCGCGGGCCGTGCCTGGGTGGCAGCATCCCCTGCGGTGATGGCTGCTGCTGCTGGTGGAAATTCGCACCGGAAGACGTCCCCATCTTTCAACACTCCGTAGCTGCTAGTTCCCTGCAGGAAAACAACAGGGTCTCCTGTTAGTCTACCATATGGCTGACTAACCATGGTGCCGTTGAAATCATCATCGAAGAAAACAAAAGTATCATTGTCCTCCCTAGCTAAAGCAGTAAAACTAGGTAGAACCAAAATACACTGGATCTAAGCTGAAGCTGAGCAGCAACTCAACCGGCCACGGATCAATCCAGTACCACTATATGCTCCCTAAACTCTCTTCATACTCGATTTTACCGCAGGCAGACGCATCGTGCACGAACCTGTGACAGAATTTCATGAACACGAACTACATAACTCTCCTAACAAGAAACACAGCCAACCGAGCCAACAACCCAACTGCAGCATCGCCTCTTCCTCCTACTACAGGGACCTAAGACCACACGCGACCCGATGAGATGGAGGCTCTCTACGCAGATCGACAT
Source organism: Chloris gayana (assembly GCA_031894775.1). Taxonomy (NCBI): domain Eukaryota; kingdom Viridiplantae; phylum Streptophyta; class Magnoliopsida; order Poales; family Poaceae; genus Chloris; species Chloris gayana. The sequence continues at coordinate 191,466 of JAUNZO010003358.1, read as the reverse complement.
CTGCGGCCGAATCGATCGCCGATCTCCAGGCACCCAACCCGCGCTCGGGCGCAGACGGCTAGCTACCCTACGGGGAGAAGTAGAACCCGGCAAGGGCTCACCTGGGCCAGACGCAGAGGATGGGCGGGCTGGATCGGCCTGAGTGAAGCACCGGCGGGGCCGCGACGAGGATGCCGCCGCGTTTGACCGGCGCGGGCGGTGAGGTCCTCGATCGAATTTCTCCTCTCCGCGCTGTGGATTTTCGAAGGAGAAGATGTTTTCCGTCGTTAGAAATGGGAGTTGGGGAGAGGAGTCAAACCAAGCGGAAACAGCCGGCCCGGGCGACCGGGTGTCGCCGGTGGTGACCGGTCAGGCGGGGAGGATGACCGGTTTGACCGGTGGGGCCACGCGGGGTTGCGCGGCGGCGGGCGGGTGGGGCCGTATAGCGCCGGTGGGTCGGGACCGAACGCTTAAACGCGTTGTGCACTGAACCATTTGCCTCTTTCTTATAAATGCTGAAATTCAACTCAAAAAAATGCTGAAATTCATTGTTTAAATTTAAAATCGTTAAAGTTCTGTGTTTCCTTGCTTGGATATGGATTTCTCCAGCTCCATTTCAATCGATAGAGAGGTCACAAAATACAAGCATTGGAGTTTGAGAAGAGAACGGGATGAGCACAATGCCTTCCCCAACCTCCAAAATAGGTATGCAAGGGTAAAACACTTCATTACACTATGTTATGGCACGCATGCCCTTAGCGTAATCAAAAGATAGATAACGATTGACAGACTTGCTCACCATACTTTTTTTCCTCTTTTTACTCATTTGCGTTGCCTCCTTGTTCCTCTTCCTCTTCATGTGTTGGATCCGGCGGTGGGAGTATAATACATCTTCCTTGACGTCCCGTCACTCATATTGCCCGCGTGCAGCATGGATTGTGAACCAACCGTGATCACTTGCTGCATATCCTCCTTGTATAGCCCTGCTAAGTAAGGCATGTAAGTACAAGCATGAATAACGATTTTACAAGGGTGGCTTATCGGCTTCTTCTCAAAACAAGCTTTATGTAACGACCCAAATAATGTACTCGAAATTGTGTAATAAAACTACTTGAATTTGGAAGAAGTTTGAATCGATTTGGAGAATATTTGAACTTGTTTCGGTGGAGAGTTAAACCAAACAAAAATCGAAAAGCATTTAGTTTGAAAACCGGCGCTTGGGCCGAATCTCACCCCGCCGGCCCACAACTCTTCTCCCGCGCGTAGCCCAAGTCCAGCCGCGGCCCGACCGAACCCGAGCGGAATAGTCTTCTTCCCCAACCACCCCCTGCCGCGGCTCCCTTTCCAGCTCATCGTCACGCGCGCGCGCGAGAGCACGCCACCTCGGACGGCCGTCGCGTAGTGCCTCCAAAGTTCACCTGCCCCCTCCCCTTTGCCGTCTACAAAACCCTCGAGCCGCCGCCGCCTCCCCATCCTTTCCTCCCAAACCCTAACAGCGTCGCCGCTCGAGGTTTTCTCCCCGCCATGGGCGAGGTACCGAGCTAGTGGTGCGCGAGCCATCTCTCGTACTCGGCGTGCGACGCCGAGTCCGCCCTGCGCTTGGATTCGCAAGAGGGGCCCCGACGAAGAAGAACGGCGAGCTTGAATTTTCCCGCGGTCGTCTTCCCCGGCGCCGTCCGTCCGGCTCGGTGAGGCTCATCGTCCCCTTCGCCCCGTTTCCGTTTCCCCTTTGCATACCACACACGCCCGAGTGGAATCCACCCTGTTTAATCCTTGGACGGTCCGGGAACGAGGGTTCGCGTGGTCACCGCCCGTCCGCCAAGACTTCGTCCGCCGTCCGCCATCGAGGAACTTTATCGCGCGTCGCCATTGAAGCCCCTCGGTCCGAGCCATCGCCTCCAAAAGCTTCTCCGTGAGTTGCCGCACCCGAGCCCCCTTCTTTTCCTCCTATCCGTCGCGAATTAAGGTGCTCCGTCGAGTTCCGCCACCGCGTCACCATGGACGCCGGTGAGCTAGTGCCTAGGGCGAGCTCGTGTCTCTCTCTCTAGCACGCTAGCTTTGTCTTGGTCTTGTGTTGCTCGTGCGCGCGTCAATTCGAGAAAAACCCGTGGCTTTGCATGGAATCGCCGGACACCGTTGAGCCGCCGCCGCGGAGCTCGTCGCCGGCGGCGCTCCGGTGGGTTTCTTGGCCCGGAGAGGATGCCGTTGGGTTCGCGCGTGCACGAGCTTTAGCTTGGTGATCTCAAATCGCGATCTTTTGGGTACTCGGGGGACTTCCCCTTTCGTCCCCGCCGCCGTGCCATCTCCGACGAGCTCGCTCGCCGCCGGCGAGGGAGCCGGAGCTCGTGTGTGGTACGGGTAGATGCGCGGAGTCGTGGTGAAACTGCTGATGTGCTCCGTTGAACGCGCGGCGAGCCGTAGCGCCGGGGAGGAGGAACTCCGGCGGGGCCCACGGCGGAGCAAGGGCGGCGCCGCCCGTTCCGGTGGCGCTGTCGTGGCGGGTGACGTGGCGTAGTTTTCCGTCGGCGTGGCGCCTAGGTGGCGGCTAAGGTGGGTGGTGTAGCTGCTTGCGTGGCGTGTTTTTCTGCTAAGGTGGCGCCGACGGGGCGGTTGAGGTGTCGTGTTTTCTGCCGGCGTGTCGTCCCGCGTGGCGACGGCGTGGCGACCACGTGGCGGAAGAATTGCCACGTGGTGCCGACTCGTAGCGATTTTGGTCTGCGTGGCGTGGACGTGGCGTCTACGTGGTCTTGACGTGGCGCCCACGTGGCAGAGAATCTTCCAGGGAATATTCCATTTCTTTTATTGGATTTTCCTGAATTTCCATAATTCCTTTTTCTTTGGAAATTCATATCTTTTTCTCGGAGACTCGAGAAAAATACGCGGTCGGTTGCGTTGGACTCGTAGCGACGTTCTCTACGCGTTAGTGTAGCTTTTGGTCATGTTCTAGTACCGTAATTTCCGTCGTCCGTTTCGTACTATTTCCTATTGTCTCGATAAGCGTGCCTAACCCCTGTTTCACGATCCGTACGTCGGACGGTGCTCGAGGAGTTCCCGTCCGAGCCGCAGTTTGAGGAGTTTCCGCCGGAGCAGCCGTACGAGTACCCCGACCCGGCTCGGGAGCCGCCCTATCCGGGCAAGCCGCAATCCTTGACCACTCTTGATCCTATTTAGTACTTGCATTAAATTGGACCATGCATGATTAATGGTTACTTGCACTTGTAGTTTACCTATGCCATACTATGCTATCCTTGCCACTGTTTGCCATAGGTTGTTCTACTGTTACTCGCATGCTTAGTACTTGCTTAGTTGCTTAATTGAACCCCATGATGACTATACATGTTTTTGTGTAAAATAAATTGTAGGTGTTTCTTAGGTGTCGAGTTTCGTACTAGATACCCTGTAGGGCCTTTTGCGGGGGCGAGTGTGTAGGTGGTTAGGTGCTTGGGAGACTTCGGGGAGTCTCTACTTGGAGAGTACCGTTGCGGGTACGGTTGTGTAGGGGTCTTGGGCTATGGGACCCTCGTTGTGGTGACACTTGTTGAGACTGTTGTTGTTGAGGAGAGGGATGGTGACTCGCCCGCAGCGCTTAAGGACCGGTTCTTGTGCGTATGCCTCTCTTGGTCTTACTAGCATACCACGTGACTTGTATGGGCGGGCTGGATCATGATACTTAGCGGAGGAATGGGTGGCCCGCCGTGGTGTAGAGATTAGTGGTAGTGGGTGTTGGAGCGTTTGTCTCGACCCACGAGCGGAGGATATCCCACCTGGCCCGTGGTACGCCTTGTCACACCCTTCGGGACCTTCTTTTCCTATGTTGTGGTTAGAGGATCCCGGACACGAGGGACGGGCGCCACCCATTCGATGCTTTGAGGAGTGATCTTGTGAGTGTTGCTTTGCTTGGGCCACGACGGTGGTCTTTTGTTTGAGTACCTCTTCACGTGGGTACGGTTGCTTACTCTCTGCGAGAGATATATAAATCTATACGTATAGTCTAGCCCAAAGTATGGGCACTACCGAGAGAAATCCACTTGATTAGCATTTACTACTTCTCCCCTACGATAGGTGTTTTACTTCCGGCTTCGAGCTGTGGTCCCGTGGAGGTGTGCGGGACATAAAACTTGACCCTTGCGGGATTGTGTTGTTTCCTGCAAGGCCACTTATAAAATTTGACTAATAATAAAATATGATTCACATAGACATGAGGATTAATGCTTTAGGTGCTAACCCTTGCCTTTCCTTGAACTATCCCAACATGCATACATTGTTGCTAGGTAGTTTGCGGTTTGCTTGAGTACGCGTAGTACTCACGGCTTTCCCCACTATGTTTTTCGAGACGCCGTTGCCGAGGAGCCGGCCGAGCCGGTTGAGAGAGGCGACGAGGAGGAGTGACGGTCTCGCCTACACTCGAGTTGCTTGTGGGTATGGACTTCACTACGGATCTTCACTAGAGATGCTTCCGCTTTGCTTCCGCTTCGCTAGACTTCTACCATGGTTTCGCGATGGCTCGCGTGCCACGCTCTTGTACTCTTGAGATTGAGATTTATGCATAATAATAATGTACTTGGAGAATCTATTATCTTGCCTTGTTATTTCCTTTAATTTATGGTTTTACCGTACTAACTTGTGTTGGATGTACGTGCCACACTCCTGGGAGTGGCAATGAGGTACAAAGGGTTCGGATTTCACGTTGGTGAAATTCGGGTCCCTCACGGTTGGTATCGAGCCATACTTGATCGTAGGAACGAGACCCGTAGAAACCGGACGTAACCATAAGGACAATATCTAGCTCTCTAATCTGCTATTCGTCTTTCATCAAACTTTGAAATCTGTCTCATCGTTTAAAGCTCTCAAAGTAAGATATGACTGAATGGATGATGCCTTTGTTGTGTTTGCATGGATAGGTGATTTGCATACTAATCTGTTACTCATGAAGATTCTTTCAAGATTTGAAGAAAGTGTTGGATAACCCGTACTAATCGTTGGAATTGTGCCTTGTTAACGGATGCCGAGAGGAAGGGGTCTACACGTGCGGTTTGACCAGGCTGCGATGGAGGTGGACGACCAGCCCCCGGAGGTCGTGGGCGTGGTCGTGGTCGTGGCAGAGGTCGTGCCGCGCCCGCAGCCAGCTGCGCGAGGCCGCGGTGCGAGAGGCCGTGGCCGTGGAGGAGGAGCTATGGGTGCTCGCGGCGAGGGCGTGGTCGCGGTGGAGAGGCACCACCGGATCCCGCAGCTAGAGAGGCGGAGGGTGCCGAGCAGGAGGCACCGGGACAGCGAGGAGGCTCCTGGGCAGCAGGAGGGCGCCGAGCAGCGGGAGGTGCCACCACCACCCCCGCTCGGACTCTCGCCGACGTGATGGCGAACCGGACCCACATCCTTGGAGGTCCGATGCGGATGCTTGCAGCAGCGGCAGCAGCAGCAGCGAGGAGCACCACGAGCGGATCTTGCAGCGGCGCAGCAGCAGCGCGGCTCGACTTGAGGAAGGAGGCCTTCCGCAGGCTGCAGCCGGAGACGTTCTCCCACCGCACCGACCCCTTGGACGCCGACGGCTGGCTCGGGACGGTGTCCAAGCAGTCGGTGATGATGGATCATGCGACGCCGAGTGCGTGTCACTTGCTACCTACTTGCTCGGAGGCGCAGCCGGCGCGTGGTGGGACACTTACGTGACCAACCACCGGGACCCGAACGAGTATCTCTTGGGATGAGTTTGAGCAGGAGTTCGAGCTCGAGCACATCCCCAAGGGAGTGATGGACGGGAAGGCGGCCGAGTTCCGTAACTTGAGGATGGGATCCATGGGAGTGCCCGAGTACTACCACGGGTGGATCGAGCTGTCCCGCTACTCACCTCGTGACGTATCCATCGAGCAGGTCAAAAACTCTTATTCGGTTTTTCATCTCAAATAATCACTATCTGCTTTTCCCAATGATTTCATGCTTAACACGTTCTATGTTGCCATCGCTTCATCTCATTTCCCTTCGTGATTTTCTATCTTTCCGCTGAGCAGGACAAGATATACTACTTCAAGCGGGGTCTCAAGGCTGAGATTGGTCCCCACGTGGCGGGGTGCTCTACCCCGAAGGAGCTAGTGGACAAGGCTATTGAGGTTGAGGACGAGCATCGAGAGGATCGGGAGGGTTGAGGCACACAAGAGGACAGGAGGACAGCTAGACCGTTACGGAGGTCGGCAGAGGCCGAGGTTTGGAGGGCAGCAGCAGCAGTTCACTCGCCCACCACGAGGGCGGTTTGGCAGCTCGGGCGAGAGCGATTCGCACCGCAGGGTCGGCGAGTACCGGCGTGCTCCAGCACCACGGCGAGTCCGGGTGGAGGCCCCGAGCGATGGGATGCCCTTCGCCAACGAGTGCTTCCGGTGTGGGCAGCCGGGACACAAGTACTACGCGTGTCCCAACATGGGTCGAAGAGCTCCTACTACCTACACTACCCCCGGAGCCGGCAGCACGGCCGCCGCAGCGGCCAGCGGTTCCGCGAGTGCCCCACGCCCTGTGCGATCGGCAGCCGGACAGACGAGCCGCAGCGAGTGCCTCTCGTGCTAGACTTCACCACCTCACGGTTGAGGATGCACGAGCAGGCGTCGGACGTCGTCCTTGGTGAGTTTCCGGTTAACTCCTGTTTAGCTTCGTTCTTTTCGATATCGGTGCGACTAGATCGTTCGTGTCTTCTGCGTTCGTTGCGAAGCTTAAGATTCCTCTCGACTTGCTCGATTTTCCTGTGCTCGCTATCTCTCCACTTGGTACTTCAAAGTGTGTGACGGGTTGCCGTCGAGTTCAGATCTTGATTGAGGGTGTTCGGTTCTTGGCTGATTTGGCTCTCTTGCCGTCTTACGGGATTGAGGTGATTCTCGGGATGGATTGGTTGACCAAGAACAAGGGGGTGATTTATTGTGATGAGCGGATTGTGACCTTGGTGAACCACCGAGGAGTGGCTGTGTGTTTCACACCGGTTGCTCCCAAGTTGCCGGCACGGCTTTGTCACTTGCGGGGTTTGTCACTTGAGCGGATACCCGTGGTTTGTGAGTATCCCGAGGTCTTTCCCGATGATTTGCCAGGGCATCCACCGGACAGGGATATTGAGTTTGTGATTGATCTTCTTCTTGGCACGGCCCCTATTGCTAAGAGGCCGTATCGCATGTCTTCCGATGAGTTGGTGTTGCTTAAGCGGGAGATTGATGATTTGTTGAGTAAGGGGTTCATTCGCCCAAGTGCCTCACCTTGGGGATCCCTGTTCTGTTTGTGAAGAAGAAGGATGGTACTGACAGGATGTGTGTTGACTATCGTTCTTTGAACGAGGTCACCATCAAGAATAAGTACCCCTTGCCGCGAATTGATGATTTGTTTGATCAGCTGAAGGGTGCAAAGTATTTCTCCTCCATTGATTTGAGATCCGGCTATCATCAAATGAAAATCCGCGAGTGTGACATTCCTAAGACTGCCTTCGTGAGTAGGTATGGAACTTTGTTACCGCTTTGTCAATTCCGTTGTTATCTTTCTTGCATGATCGCCCCTCCTTGAATTTTGCTTCTTATCTATTCCTGGACGGGTATGGGCGGTTCGAGTTCACTGTTGCTTCCTTTGGCTTGACCAATGCCCCTCCCTACTTCATGAACATGATGAACAAGGTCTTCATGGCGAGTTGGATAAGTTTGTGGTGGTTTTCATTGATGACATTCTTGTGTACTCAAAGTCCGCCGAAGAGCATGCACATCACTTGAGGGTTGTCTTGGAGAGGCTGAAGGAGAATCGGTTGTATGCCAAGTTCAGCAAGTGCAGGTTCGGCTTGAGGAGGTGGCTTTCCTAGGGCATGTCATCAATGCCAAGGGAGTGTGTGTGGATCCGGGAAGGTTCGGACAGGTTGTGAGTTGGCCGTCACCGCAGATGTGTCAAGGATGTGAGGAAATTCTTGGGGATGGCTGGTTATTACCGTCGCTTTGTTGAGGATTTCTCTCGGATAGCTCGTCCTATGACGGAGCTCTTGCGAGGATAAGGTTACCTTTGAGTGGACCCCGGAGCGTGAGAGGAGCTTTCGGGAGCTCAAGACTAGATTGACCACCGCACCCGTGCTCACTTTGCCGGATCTTAGTCGGGACTTCCGGGTGTATTGTGATGCTTCCACTCATGGGATTGGTTGTGTGCTCATGCGGAACGGGAAGGTTGTGGCTTATGCTTCGAGGCGATTGAAGACACATGAGAAGCACTATCCCACTCATGATCTTGAGCTAGCAGCGAGTTGTTCATGCTTTGAAGATTTGGAGGCATTATCTCATTAGTGGCGGATGTGAGATTTTCACGGATCATAAGAGCCTCAAGTATATCTTCACGCGATCGGAGCTGAACATGAGGCGAGAGGAGATGGCTCGAGTTGATCAAGGATTATGATTTGAGCATCAACTACCATCCTGGCAAGGCCAATGTTGTTGCGGATGCGCTGAGTCGCAAGGCCTATTGCACTTCTCTCATGACGAGTCGGTCGGAGGTGTTTGAGGAGATGATGAGGGATGGAGTGGAGCTCATTCCCGAGGGCTATCTCTATGAGTTGAGGATTGCGAGTCATCTTGGAGATCGGATCAAGGACAAGCAAAAGGTCGACGAGTCTTGTAGAGTCGATCAAGGGAAAGATAAAGGAGGATAAGGCACCGGGTTCGAGTGGATGGTGATGATGTACTTTGGTACAAGGATCGGATTGTGGTTCCTGGAGGTGCGGGGATTCGAGATGAGATCTTGCGAGAGGCTCATCTGTTCTCGCTACTCGATCCACCCAGGGAACACAAAGATGTATGAGGATCTCCGTACTGAGTTTTGGTGGGAAGGCATGAAGAGGGATATTGCTCGGTTTGTGGGGATGTGTGACATTTGCGGGAGGGTCAAGGCGGAGCATCGGAAGCCGGCCGGTTTGCTCAAGCCTCTTGAGATTCCCATGTGGAAATGGGAGAACATCGGCATGGATTTCATTGTTGGACTACCTCGCACGCCGAAGGGTCATGATTCCATCCGGGTGATTGTGGATCGGTTCTCCAAAGCCGCTCACTTCGTAGCTGTCGGGACGGACTACCGTGTGGAGAAGCTTGCCAAGTCGTATATTGATAACATTACGAGACTACATGGGGCACCTCTCACCATTATATCGGATCGTGGTTCTCGGTTTGTGTCTAAGTTACGGAGGAGTTTGCATGCAGCTATGGGCACCCACTTGGACTTTAGCACAGCTTATCACCCTCGGACGGATGGTCGGACGGAGCGGCTGAATCGGACCTTGGAGGATATGTTGAGAGCTTGTGTGCTCACCTACGAGCAAGAATTGGGAGGAAAGCCTGTCGTTTGCCGAGTTCTCTTACAACAACGGCTACCGAGGCAAGTCTCTAGATGTCTTCTTCGTTTCTATCTTTTAACTTCCTTCATTCTCGTTTCCTTACGTTCCCTATCTTCTATCGGGCAAGCATCAAGATGTCACCCAATGAGCTCTTGTATGGGAGGAAGTGCGAGGACACCTCTCATGTGGGCGGAAGTTGGAGAGAGGTCTTTCTATGGACCGGATCTTGTGAGAGAGGTGAAGAAAAGGTTGAGCAAGTGAGAGAGCATATCCGAGTTGCTCGGAGCGAGCGAGAAGAGCTATGCGGATAAGAGGAGGAGACCTTTGGAGTTCTTTGTTGAGGACTATGTCTATCTCAAGGTCTCTCCACTTCGTGGGACTCGCAGATTCCACGTGCGTGGCAAGTTGGCACCAAGGTTTGTTGGACCTTTTCGTGTGGTGAGGAGGATTGGAGATCTCGCCTATCGGCTTGAGTTGCCGGGACACCTTGCCGGAGTGCATGATGTGTTCCACGTTTCGCAGCTCAAGAAGTGTCTTCGTGTGCCGGAGGAGCGAGGTTGCACCGGAGGTGTTGGATCTACGAGACGAGTCTTGAGTACTTAGAGTATCCTGTCAAGATCTTGGACGTGGCTTTCAAGGAAACAAGGAGCCGCAAGATCAAGTTCCGCAAGGTGTTGTGGAGTAACCACACCGAGCGAGAGGCTACTTGGGAGATGGAGGATAACTTGAGGAAGGACTTCCCTCACTTATTCGAGGATGAGGAGTGAAATCTCGAGGACGAGATTCTTGTAAGGGGGAGTCCGTAACAGCCCAAATAATGTACTCGAAATTGTGTAATAAAACTACTTGAATTTGGAAGAAGTTTGAATCGATTTGGAGAATATTTGAACTTGTTTCGGTGGAGAGTTAAACCAAACAAAAATCGAAAAGCATTTAGTTTGAAAACCGGCGCTTGGGCCGAATCTCACCCCGCCGGCCCACAACTCTTCTCCCGCGCGTAGCCCAAGTCCAGCCGCGGCCCGGCCGAACCCGAGCGGAATAGTCTTCTTCCCCAACCACCCCTGCCGCGGCTCCCTTTCCAGCTCATCGTCACGCGCGCGCGCGAGAGCACGCCACCTCGGACGGGCGTCGCGTAGTGCCTCCAAAGTTCACCTGCCCCCTCCCCTTTGCCGTCTACAAAACCCTCGAGCCGCCGCCGCCTCCCCATCCTTTCCTCCCAAACCCTAACGGCGTCGCCGCTCGAGGTTTTCTCCCCGCCATGGGCGAGGTACCGAGCTAGTGGTGCGCGAGCCATCTCTCGTACTCGGCGTGCGACGCCGAGTCCGCCCTGCGCTTGGATTCGCAAGAGGGGCCCCGACGAAGAAGAACGGCGAGCTTGAATTTTCCCGCGGTCGTCTTCCCGGCGCCGTCCGTCCGGCTCGGTGAGGCTCATCGTCCCCTTCGCCCTGTTTCCGTTTCCCCTTTGCATACCACACACGCCCGAGTGGAATCCACCCTGTTTAATCCTTGGACGGTCCGAGGAACGAGGGTTCGCGTGGTCACCGCCCGTCCGCCAAGACTTCGTCCGCCGTCCGCCATCGAGGAACTTTATCGCGCGTCGCCATTGAAGCCCCTCGGTCCGGAGCCATCGCCTCCAAAAGCTTCTCCGTGAGTTGCCGCACCCGAGCCCCCTTCTTTTCCTCCTATCCGTCGCGAATTAAGGTGCTCCGTCGAGTTCCGCCACCGCGTCACCATGGACGCCGGTGAGCTAGTGCCTAGGGGCGAGCTCGTGTCTCTCTCTCTAGCACGCTAGCTTTGTCTTGGTCTTGTGTTGCTCGTGCGCGCGTCAATTCGAGAAAAACCCGTGGCTTTGCATGGAATCGCCGGACACCGTTGAGCCGCCGCCGCGGAGCTCGTCGCCGGCGGCGCTCCGGTGGGTTTCTTGGCCGGAGAGGATGCCGTTGGGTTCGCGCGTGCTCGAGCTTTAGCTTGGTGATCTCAAATCGCGATCTTTTGGGTACTCGGGGGACTTCCCCTTTCGTCCCCGCCGCCGTGCCATCTCCAGACGAGCTCGCTCGCCGCCGGCGAGGGAGGCTGGAGCTCGTGTGTGGTACGGGTAGATGCGCGGAGTCGTGGTGAAACCGCTGATGTGCTCCGTTGAACGCGCGGCGAGCCGTAGCGCCGGGAGGAGGAACTCCGGCGGGGCCACGGCGGAGCAAGGCGGCGCCGCCCGTTACGGTGGCGCCGTCGTGGCGGGTGACGTGGCGTAGTTTTCCGGCGGCGTGGCGCCTAGGTGGCGGCTAAGGTGGGTGGTGTAGCTGCTTGCGTGGCGTGTTTTTCTGCTAAGGTGGCGGCGACGGGCGGTTGAGGTGTCGTGTTTTCTGCCGGCGTGTCGTCCCGCGTGGCGACGGCGTGGCGACCACGTGGCGGAAGAATTGCCACGTGGTGCCGACTTGTAGCGATTTTGGTCTGCGTGGCGTGGACGTGGCGTCTACGTGGTCTTGACGTGGCGCCCACGTGGCAGAGAATCTTCCGAGGGAATATTCCATTTCTTTTATTGGATTTTCCTGAATTTCCATAATTCCTTTTTCTTTGGAAATTCATATCTTTTTCTCGGAGACTCGAGAAAAATACGCGGTCGAGTTGCGTTGGACTCGTAGCGACGTTCTCTACGCGTTAGTGTAGCTTTTGGTCATGTTCTAGTACCGTAATTTCCGTCGTCCGTTTCGTACTATTTCCTATTGTCTCGATAAGCGTGCCTAACCCTGTTTCACGATCCGTACGTCGGACGGTCTTTGAGGAGTTCCGTCCGAGCCGCGAGTTTGAGGAGTTTCCGCCGGAGCAGCCGTACGAGTACCCCGACCCGGCACGGGAGCCGCCCTATCCGGGCAAGCCGCAATCCTTGACCACTCTTGATCCTATTTAGTACTTGCATTAAATTGGACCATACATGATTAATGGTTACTTGCACTTGTAGTTTACCTATGCCATACTATGCTATCCTTGCCACTGTTTGCCATAGGTTGTTCTACTGTTACTCGCATGCTTAGTACTTGCTTAGTTGCTTAATTGAACCCCATGATGACTATACATGTTTTTGTGTAAAATAAATTGTAGGTGTTTCTTAGGTGTCGAGTTTACGTACTAGATACCTCGTAGGGCCTTTTGCGGGGGCGAGTGTGTAGGTGGTTAGGTCTTGGGAGACTTACGGGAGTCTCTACTTGGAGAGTACTGTTGCGGGTACGGTTGTGTAGGGGTCTTGGGCTATGGGACCCCTGTTGTGGTGACACTTGTTGAGACTCGTTGTTGTTGAGGAGAGGGATGGTGACTCGCCCGGCAGCTTAAGGACCGGTTCTTGTGCGTATGCCTCTCTTGGTCTTACTAGCATACCACGTGACTTGTATGGGCGGGCTGGATCATGATACTTAGCGGAGGAATGGGTGGCCCGCCGTGGTGTAGAGATTAGTGGTAGTGGGTGTTGGAGCGTTTGTCTCGACCCACGAGCGAGAGGATATCCCACTGGCCCGTGGTACGCCTTGTCACACCCTTCAGGACCTTCTTTTCCTATGTTGTGGTTAGAGGATCCCGGACACGAGGGACGGGCGCCACCCATTCGATGCTTTGAGGAGTGATCTTGTGAGTGTTGCTTTGCTTGGGCCACGACGGTGGTCTTTTGTTTGAGTACCTCTTCACGTGGGTACGGTTGCTTACTCTCTGCGAGAGATATATAAATCTATACGTATAGTCTAGCCCAAAGTATGGGCACTACCGAGAGAAATCCACTTGATTAGCATTTACTACTTCTCCCCTACGATAGGTGTTTTACTTCCGGCTTCGAGCTGTGGTCCCGTGGAGGTGTGCGGGACATAAAACTTGACCCTTGCGGGATTGTGTTGTTTCTGCAAGGCCACTTATAAAATTTGACTAATAATAAAATATGATTCACATAGACATGAGGATTAATGCTTTAGGTGCTAACCCTTGCCTTTCCTTGAACTATCCCAACATGCATACATTGTTGCTAGGTAGTTTGCGGTTTGCTTGAGTACGCGTAGTACTCACGGCTTTCCCCACTATGTTTTTCGGACGCCGTTGCCGAGGAGCCGGCCGAGCCGGTTGAGAGAGGCGACGAGGAGGAGTGACGGTCTCGCCTACACTCGAGTTGCTTGTGGGTATGGACTTCACTACGGATCTTCACTAGAGATGCTTCCGCTTTGCTTCCGCTTCGCTAGACTTCTACCATGGTTTCGCGATGGCCTGCGTGCCACGCTCTTGTACTCTTGAGATTGAGATTTATGCATAATAATAATGTACTTGGAGAATCTATTATCTTGCCTTGTTATTTCCTTTAATTTATGGTTTTACCGTACTAACTTGTGTTGGATGTACGTGCCACACTCCCGGGAGTGGCAATGAGGTACAAAGGGTTCGGATTTCACGTTGGTGAAATTCGGGTCCCTCACACTTTATTACTTGTTTTCCATGTCGTCCAACGCAAACAACTCCAAACTAACATGAAAACATTGTTTCCTCCTAGAAGTGCGACTTTTATTCACTCTCATAATTGTAATTTATTGGAAGGGCATGTGCGACTATTGAACCACATAGCTATCACCCCCCCCCCCCCAAATCTACCCTCATCAATTTGCATGTAAACATTAAATGATCTTAGTCTTCGGCTTATTACGAAGTAACAAGTGGGGTCACCCTGCCACTTCCTCTTATGCTTGCCTTTGGTTAACATGGCTTGGTTCTTCAAAACCCATAGAAAGATCTTGATTTTTTTTTAAGGAATCTTGGCTTTCCAAATGTGTCTAAAGCCTTTGCCCTCCTCACTTCTAGTTAAGTGGTTGCACACTGATTTTGTACTAAACTTTCCTGATTTTCCCTAGCTCCATCTAGACTAGTCTTTATCCTCGGTTAGGTGTGAATTGTTCAGCTTTTCGGTTAGTGCATACCATTGATTATGAATGATAATAGGTAGATTGCGTTTAAATCCTACCATCCAATCTCTTTGTGCACATTTTGCCACCTGTGATATCTTCATCAATGCAAAATTTAAGAAGTATAGGGTAATTTTGACACAATGGTCTATCTTCTAGCCATATATCCTTCCAGAAAGCTATTTTTCCTCCATTTCCTAATAATATATTTTCTGCCTGCAATATACAAATGCCTCACTTTCAGTAGGTCTGACCAAACAAGCGAGTTTGTTTGTCCGTGTTTCACAGCTTTGAGATACTTTTTTGTGCATGACTCACTTTCTTTGGAAAAGGAGAAGGTGAGAGGGCACATCCTATTATCGAGTCATAGATGATGTTGTATGTCCCGTTGGCTATCTAGTTATATCCGGCAAACACATATGTGAGTTTGAGACAACAATTTCAGTTTAATTCCTATCTACATTAGTAAATTGAGATTAGAAAGAAAATGTGCAAAATAAACTACTTAATCAAATGGTAGGGATAAAACAAACAAAACAATAGTTTAGGGGGTTATACAGACTTTTGTCATAGTTGGAAGGAGTAAAGTGGACTTTATCCTAAATTTTATGCCAACAGATAAGAGCATCTCCAACAGTTCTTATATCCAATTTTCTAAGTTAACAGTTTTTACTCTTTTGTAAAAAAAAGAGTAGCACTTAAAATATTAGATTTACCCATTATAACCATGCATGGCGACGTGCGAAAAGGGTTCTTGCTCCTGGTGATTAACCTGGCACATGACTGGAAGGACGTCCCATGGATGATCATGGCGAAGCCCAAGAATGTAGAGGCGAGTTAGGTCTGTTTACATAAGAACGTTCTTAAAGAGTTGCATAAACAGATTAATTTTGAAACCTTGATATTTGTGTTTTCGTGTAGCTGTGTTTATGCTATGATCTTATGGCGTGTTTGGTTGCCGCCGCCGCGCCACACCTCGTCACGGTTGCGGCGTGTAGTTGCTATGTTTGGTTGCCGCCGAAGCTTAGGCTGCTTAACTCCAGGCCATTGCTGATTAGTTCATTTTTCTCGCCGCAGCTCACCAAAAGTCTGGCGATTGATTTGTTTGCCGCAAGTTCGGCGCGACCACAGCTGCGGCAGGGCGTGCTTAGGCAGCAACCAAACATGCCCTTAGTGCCCGTGCGTTTGGTTTGGAGTCAAGAGGGATGGGACGGGGTCATCCCTGTTTTCTGGGATGGGGCGGCCCGTGTCGCTGTTTGATTCAAGGTACAGGCCGAGCCATCCTTTTTTGTTTGGTACGAGGGACTGAGTGGTGGATAGGGTGATCCCTGATTTTGTTTGAATGGATGAATGGTGGATGAGAATTGAATATGATTACCTTCTTCATATATGGTGACCTTACCATTCTCATTTTTTCTACAACTACACATTCAATCGAGTTATAATATTATGAAATGATAATAAGAGGTAATATAAACAGATGAAAAACAAAAAAACAACTATGGTTAATGGACTACCATTTTCTTGGTCGAGGAAGCCTATATCCACCGAAGTACATGCAGACAGCCCACATATGACAAAGCATCTATTGAAAGAATATTATATCTCCTTATCTTCTTCCTTATATTTCGTGTTTCTTCCGGTCAGCCATGGCCAAGCACTGGTTGAGCTCGCACAAGCCCCCGATTGAAGCAATCGGGGCTCAAAAACAGGCAAAATGGAGCGCTAGAGACCTCCTCCCCCATTCCCTTTGGTGCGGTCAAAGCTTGGACGGAGAAGGTGTGCTCCAGTGCACCCGTCGTGCTCTGTTTCTGTTTCTCTTCTTTTTTTTTGTTTGAGTCCATCTGGGTAAGCGGTGCGGAGGAGGTCACCATATTGGGAGAAGGGGCACGAGAGCACGCGCCATGCAGCGCAGCAGCGCCGGGGCGGCACCATCCCTCGGATTCGGAGGGATGGAGCAGCCACCGAATATGAGGGAATATTCCATGGGTGACCGCCTCGCCCTTCGGTGACTCCAGACCAAACACCCGGGAAAAAGTGGCCGCCCCGTTCCATCCACCCTTGTACATGCAACCAAACACACTATTAATTTCATCTCAGGCTGCTGCGAAGCAATTTGGATAAACGTTTCCAAAATTTGGATATGATATGCTTCTTACTGTGTGTCCATTGTTCTTTCTTATTGTTAGTTATATTTTAAATGTAATTTATTTGTTTATATATTTGTACAAATTTTTTGAATAAGACAAACAATCAAACACAATTCTAAAAAGTCCACCAGCTGTCCAGCTCACATCTCTCTCTGTTTTACTGAATAGTAGGTGTAGAAATGTGGTAGTTGAACAATGGATCCTTTTCAGTATATATGCTATTTAGTTGGGAATTAAAAAGAAGAACATTAAGGATATACAGTACTTTTGTGGGTAGTTTTTACACCTACCCAGTAGAAATTCAGCCTCGGCTGGAAATAAAAATGGAACAACAGATTTCTCCCGTAGAAACCTAGCCCCACGAGAGGTCGACTATAAGCTAGAACACTGTCACAAGATCCTTAGTTACAGCTGGATGTGTTATTCCATGGAAATACAAAACACATATCGTGTACCAGTGAAATTAGAAAGTCGATTCAAATTACAAGAAAATTGAAGTCTTAAATCCTAGAAAATTTACTTTCACAGAGTCAAACCTAGGATCTACAATGCTCAATGCTACTACGGCTCTATAGCCACTAGGGATAGATGCCCTTTCGCGCTTAAATGTAATATATGAAATATATTATCTTATATTTAGTATTTGGAGGTATTTTTTTATTGAAACGGAGGTTTGTCCCTACTGATTGGATTTTTTATTAAAAGTATAGAGAGTACAAATTTACAGAAACACGAAAAAAAGAGAAGAACTTCGATTGTAGCCATATTTCAATATCTGGAAATTACTTCTGTAACGACATACAAAACTCGTTTTTTATACATAATCCTTTTCAGAGTCATCGAATGGGTTTACTGGCTTTATTACCACGAACACAGCCTGCATAAAATTTTCCAGGCGATCTCAAGCTCTGAACCTGATAAAAGTTAGGATTTGATCACGGGCGGTGGTGCCAGGGATGGGCTGCATGCAGCCCACTATAAGATTTGGCCCACTCCAATCCTCATCTGTTCTGGGCTCTGTTTCGGCCACCCGACGAGCCACAGCCCACAGCAGTACAGCACACAGCAGGCAGGCGAGCCAAAGCGAGGGCCGGTGGCGGCGCCGGCGTGAGTACGGGGACAGAGGACGTAGGGTCTGACGTCTGAGGAATCCGAGTTCCCCGAGGACGGAGGCAGCCGGAGCGCCAACGGGCTTTGACTCCGGGACCGGTTGGGCGGCGCGACGGCGCTTCAATCCCGTGGCCTCGCTCCTCAGCAGCTCGGCGGCTACCAAGGTCGGGCAGCCCCTCTGCACGGCGCACGCAGCACCGTACCGAGCAAGCACCAGGCAGCAAGGTTGCAACAGAGCCAGCGGTCCCGTCGTTGCCTCCTTTCGAGCACTAGGATACATTGAAAGGGAGCGCTCTCCTCCAGATCTATCAATGCGTACGTGATTTGTCTTAACCATCTTATACGCGTATTTGTATTCTTAGCATGTTCAGCATTGCTCTTGCCGAGGAGACGAGCAGAGAAGATGTTCTGTTGCTACCAGTCGCCGTTTGAGGCTACACAACAGCATCCTACTTGGCGCAATGCTACAATGTGTACTGCGTAGGTGAATTCGATAGCAGTTCCTGTCAATTAGGCAAAGTTGTTTGCAGACTTGGGGTCAGTGGAGTTCGATGCGTTTATCTATACTATAGGACCGTATTGATTTTCTCTTCATTATCCTATTGCTAAGACGTATAATTCCAAACCATTTTAACGGTTGTATGAGCCTGTATATCCACTACTCTCCGGGGTGGGGTGATTTCCTATTTAGGGTGGCACAGATCACATTCACAGACCCATTGCGTTGCAATACCTTTTGGAAGTTCTTTTTAACAATTGCTTTATACCAGTTTACAGTATATTTGTTTATGTAGCAATTGACACCTGGGAAAATTTGACTTATTGGTTTTAAGATGCTTTTAAGACACCATACTGAGCTTCCTTTGGCACTTTAAGTTTGTCAGCATTCAAAAATTCTCGATTTGATCTTGTACTGCAATGTGTAAAAGCTAATTGCCCGTTCTGTTATTTTATTCTGCACAGTACCAAGTTGAGGACCTACACTCAACAACAAAGATGCCACCTGCTTTCTGATATGGTTTTTGAAAGGTATCAAAGTGAAAAAGAAAAGAAACACAATACATTTTTTTCTGAGTTTCTTATTTTCTTGAAAATTCAAATTACAAAATCTTAAGTTCATAGGAGCTACAGTTAATAATTTTAAACTTGCTCATACTCCCCACCACTCCCCGCTTGCAAATGGATACCAGTGGTGGTGAGGACGAGATGGCCAGAACTGAGGGCAACATCAGTGCTGGGAAGGTAAACCCGGACCCTTCAAGTAGTCCCAGCCGCAGGTTCTTCGTGGCGCTTCACGTGGGTGCTGGCTTCCATGCGCCTTCTAATGAGAAGGCGTATCGCCAAGCCATGAAACGTGCCTCCCTCACCGCTGCAGCAATCCTTCGTGAGGTCTGATCCTTTCCCTGAACTTTTCATGCTCTACCCTCCCTCTTGTTTAATGCATGGTTTGTTGCTGTGTGGCACTCGGATTTTTCTTGTTTATGGGGATTGTAGTAGATTATATACGTGTCTAGTGAGAACACTTTCTTTTAGGGGGATCTGTTGTAATATGACAATAATGGAGTCAACAATGACTTGTTTGTTCATAGTTCTACAAGTATCAGGATTTATAGGTATCTGATTTGGTCTCTGCATCACCACATTTATGCTGCACAACTGATGTTTGCATCAAATAAGATTTGATAGCGTGATTTGGTAAATGTGTTCTTCTGTGGTACTCTTGTAGGTCTGCAGATGTGGATTCCTGATTTTCTGTATATCTGCAGGGGAGTGGCACAAGCCTTGATGCCGTTGCAGCTGCCATTCAAGTTTTAGAGGTTCGTATTGTTATATTTATGTGATTGTTCTGTTGTAGTGCCTCTACATAGTTAATCTTGTTAAAAAATGGAGTAATATATCAATTATACAAATAACTGAAATATCTAATTTGTGTGATTGGTTCCCTATTTCCGAATGGTTTTGATCATCTTTGCATATTGAATCATTTTATTATCATCTCTGGCTTACTAGGATGATCCCATCAC
This sequence comes from Chloris gayana, assembly GCA_031894775.1. Classification (NCBI taxonomy): domain Eukaryota; kingdom Viridiplantae; phylum Streptophyta; class Magnoliopsida; order Poales; family Poaceae; genus Chloris; species Chloris gayana. Next base: position 171,962 of record JAUNZO010003358.1, on the reverse strand, counting down.
AAACGCTGGTCGGGGTTCAAACTTGACTGAGAGTGGTCATGTGGAATGTGACGCAAGTATAATGGATGGAAGTACTGGTTCTTTTGGAGCTGTTGGAGCTATTCAAGGTACAAGTATTAACATAGAACAAGGAGTTCCATAAGTATGTACAAAACAAACATCGATGCTAAATGAGATGTTTGTCCTATGAGCTTTCACCATAATTCGTGTTTCTTGTAAACAGGTGTAAAGAATCCAATACAAGTCGCTTTGCAATTGGCAAAGGAACAAAGGATGGGATATTCAGTGCTTGGTCGGATACCCCCAATGTAATCATGAAAGTCAATTCATATTCTTCACTTTTTGCCTGCTCAAGATATTTTTATTTTCATGTATTCAGTTGTGTCACTCATATAATTGGACACGACCATGTTCTTAAGAGTTGCCATGTATTCCATCTCACTTTTAAACATTTAATTACAGTAATGCAAAAAGTTTCTTTTCTTCATCAAACCTCTTACGTGCGAAATTTCCTTCGCAATTTCATCTCATGCTGAAAACTGATCAATAGTACATCATTGGCAGTCTTTCTTCATATTCCAGAATGCTCAATGCATCCTTCGCATATGTATTCATTTTATTTCTTTGCTCCCAAGTCCTAACTTTCTCTCAAGCTATAGCTTTGTATCTGAATATCTAAGCTATTCCTTGGTTTAGGTTTTTGGTTGGTGATGGAGCATATCAGTGGGCAAAATCTAAAGGAATAGACCTACTTGGATTGACATCGGAGGCTGCTAATGTGAGCCATTTCTTGTTTTGTGTTGTCTAGTCTAGTTGTGAATTTCTAACTGGCTCAAGCATTTATGTCCTTGATTAGTGGTTGGTGACTGACAATGCAAGAGCACAGTGGGTGAAATACACATCATTGCTTGCCGATAGTAAGGAATTATTACAGCATGAGCATGGTACTACCTCTGGTTCAGGACATGATTTGATAGAGCTGAAAACCCCAGGTACCCTCCTTCTGTACCTGCCAGTAGTCTGTTTCCAAGTTGTATTTTACAAGTTTTATTTATGAACATGATAATTTATTCAAACCTTTTCTTGTGGAAATTCAATTTACTTCTGAAACGTAACTGAAATTGTATATTTAACTGTGCTAAATGCATAGTTACATTTAGGGGTAAAAATAGGTGGCCCTAAGATAGTCCTCAACCCTCCTTAGCTCAAACAGATGATCTAGTTTTCTAAAATAAACACACTTTGTGGAAAACTAGTTCATCTTATTGAACTAACAAGGATTGGTGGAGGTACTTTCAAGGTTGAACCATGACCTGTATGCTTCTCTTTTCTTAACGCCAAATGCCATATTACTAGATAGTTTTTTCCATTCATGATTCATGAGTTACATCACAACAAACCATCTCATATTAAGTATTACTATAGCTCAAGGATTACATGGACAATGTAACAGCTCGAGAATTTGCAATTCAAATAATCCTCCTCCATAATTCTTGATCCCAAATAATTACTTGCAGAGTAGTACCTTGGTAACAACTCGAGAATCAGGGTTTGTGCAATATTCAGTTACTCAATTCTGAATCTGGTACTACCAGTGTATTCTTGTGCCCATTCTTTATGCATTGCTATAAATGCTGGTGTTTGAACTATATTGATTGTAGGCAGTGAAGCTGAGAACTTAGCAAATTTAAAGGCAGTCACAAAGTCATTCACGGAAGACAATGAAGATTGTGTAATGGATACTGTTGGTGTTATCTGTGTTGATCACCACGGAAATATAGCTTCTGGTGCATCTAGTGGTGGCATTGCTCTAAAGGTTTGCCATCCATTTTCTTGTCAGTGCTACTTGCTCAAAGATTACCTCTGAAAGGGCAATTGAAATGGTTGTTTCTTGAAAGTATTCTTATTCATTTTATTTTATTTTGTCTTAGTTGGATAAGTGACTAATTTATCTTTAAGCTTTATGTTACTCTGCCATTTGCAAGATTTCAGATTATCTTGCTGGCATTAAGAAAATAACATTGATGTCTTAGCAGGTAGATGGCCGGGTTGGGTTGGCTGCTATGTATGGCTCTGGATGCTGGGCTTCATCCAAAGGACTCTTTGGCACACCATTCATAGTTTCTTGTTGTGCAACTGGAGCTGGAGAACATATGATCAGAGGATTTGCTGCTCGTGAATGCTGCATCTCATCATCATTGTATGCTGATTTCTTTGTACATCTATATTTTCTTGTGTGATTGTAAGTCTGACACATATTATCAGGTCCCAGTCTGGTCCTGCATCTGCTTGTACCAAAGTTCTCCGTTCTGTGGTTCAAAGTTGTAGTGAGATGTCTCATGACACAGGTGCTGGGTTGTTGCTAGTTCAGGCTGATGTTCTAAAGGTGGTTGTTTGCTATTCCATCTCCTTCATATTTGGATGATTCCTTCATATTTGGGTGATTCCTCATCGTGGGCTGTACTGTGCATTTTGTTTTGGCAGGAAGGGAATTTGTCTGTCCTGGAAGCCGTTGAGATGGTTGCTGCATACTCATCTCCTTCATTTGGTGTCGGTTATTTTGGAAGCAATATGAGTCAACCAAAGGTATTACTTGTGTTTCATACTATGTGAAACGTCATTTTTACCACTATATGGATCAGTTCTTCCATGGGTCACACTGATACATTTTGTAGGCATCGATGCTCAGAACTTCGATAGATGCATCCAGTACCATCAACCATTTTGCTACTCGTATCAAGTTTGAGACAAGATCATGTCAGCAATGACAATGCGCTGGCTTTGCCTTTGCCGAGATTGTAGTATTCCTTCTTATTACCAGAGGAGACGTTTTCCTGTATGTTAAATATGATAATCAGGTGTTGAAAGTTCTCCGTAATAAGAATTTAATCCTTTCAAGGGATTCATCACGTATTAAGGGCATATCTGACGCAGATTATTTAGAGGTGAATCTCTGAGAAATCTGATGAAGAAAAAGTGAGTCTGTGGCTCTCCGAGTAATAAATCTGTAACCAGATGTAGAATCACCTTTGCTGGATCTGTTTGGAAATCTCGAAACCTATTCGAAATTGGTTAGTCGAGCACGCGACGCAGAGGCAGTTTTTAGTCACCAACTTTAGTGAATTTTTTTTTTTGAAACTCTGGTTACAGTCTCAACTGCGGTCCCAAAAAGAAAAGAAAGAAAGTGTCGTTCGTCCAACTGCGGTCCCGTGAGCGGTGGGCCACCCCTGTCATCGTCTCCGCGCAGCCTCTAGGAGCAGCTGCAGCGCGTGGACTCCGTGCACCGAATCCACGCACCACCCACCAAGCGAGGCAAGAGAAAACCCCACTCCCTCCGGCCTCTACTCCGGCAGGGGATTTCGGCCGCCTCCTTCCATTCCGCCAGAAGCTTCTCCTCCTCCTCCCTCGTCCACCTCCGGACCAAGCGCGTGAGCGAAGGAATCGAGGTCGGGGCGAGGCGAGCCATGGCGGCGCCCTTCGTCTACGTCCCCTCCTCCGACGGCGGCAGCGGTACGTTCACGCTCCCGGCCTGCGATTTCCATCAAGAAGCTGCGTTGTTTCTAATGCTGGTCTTTCCCGCTTTCGGTGTCTGTCTGGGGTGGGTTCAGATGAGGCCGCGCTCTTGAAGGCCGCCCTGGACGGCAATCTCGGCCGCTTCAAAGGTACGGTATCCATCGATCCCGTGTAAAATTTTGGTCCTTTTGCACGCTCCGGTGCTGAATCGCCCTTGGTTTGATTTGGTAGGTACTAGGCACCATTAGCTAGTGGCGCTCGTGTCATGTTTCTTGTGTGCTGATTATTTTCCCCTCTTCAAGGGGAGAATTAAAAGAGACTCTTTTGATTTGGTAGGTATCTATAGTCACCACTGCAGTCTCTATGTCGTTTTGGTGATGCTGTAATGTTTCTACCTTGATCTCACCAGTGTTTCATGTTCGGCCTTCACAATAGACTTGGATTAGGAATGTACTCAAAGACTATTGTGAGATTACGTCTGAATTGTTCTGTTACATAAGAATCAGTGTTTTCGGTTGTGAGATTGAGTAACGGGTTCTTGTATCCTTGATTTACAAAAGAAAATGTGGCTTCAATTACTGAAAGAATACAGATATTTGCAAGTGTATTTGGGAGAGAACAGGTATGATAACGAATCTTGATCGGCACATGAAATGGTGACCGAAAAGTGCTTGTTTCATTGAAGAAAATCCTTCGCCTTGTTTATTTGGTGATAGTATTTTGCCTTGATCTGATCATGCATTAACTCCTGAGTTCATAATGGGCTTTAGATTAGCGAGTGTGTTTCAATTATATTGTTACATAGTGATTGCAAGAATCTTAACTAGTCCATGCTATAACTTTACATAGGGAACACACGTTCCCAGGTATCTATGGAACATATGTCATGAGTAATGGTGTATTTGTTGTATCCTGCTTTCCTTCTCAGTAATGCAGTTTTTGTTTGTGATGGTTCATTGTCGGTTGGTCATCCACTTCTTCAGTGCAATGATTTTGTGGGTGTTTGCTTTGCGAAGGTATCCTAAAGAGCCTTAGCATTGGATATCGTGACCCGGCGGCAGTCTTTTCATTGAGCATGGATGGCTTTGGGGTGATGCACTTGGCAGCAGGAAAGGGCCATCTTGAGGTCTGCAAGTACCTAGTAGAGGAACTAGGGGGTGATCCAAATATGATTGGTGGTAAAGGTTCATATGAAGGTCCTTCTCTAGCACTTTTACTCCAGAAACTTGCCAGCTCCCACAAACATCTACCTGTTTCACTTGGCAGTATGGGATTCTTATAATTTCTTTATATGATTTTTCTTGCAGGTGTGACGCCATTTATGATGTCCGCTCATTCAGGTGATGTTTGCACTGTGAAATATTTTCTTGAGCATGGTGGTGATCTGATGAAGGCTGATGCAAAAGGGCGCACAGTCCTACACTATGCTGCGTGCACAGGTTCTTCACATCCCCCACATGCTACTTGTGTATTCTAGTACTTTCAGCTCGAAATCTAATGGTGTCATTTTTCATTATCGTGTAGTCTAGTTACTCGTTTTTTTCATTTTGAAATGTTACTCATCATATCTTTGCTTTTGTATGGCTCTTGTGCTGCAGTTTTGTGAGATAACATTTTTTTGTTAGTATTATGCACTATGTTTATTCTATTGCTTCTGACTTACGGTAATGACTCTCACAACAGGGAGCTGTAAGGTAACAGAGTTCCTGCTTTCAATAGGAATACCTGTTGACATAGATTGTGGCTATGGGACACCACTCTATCATGCTGCTAACAATGAGCAGGATAAGACTCTGAAGATATTGTTGAACCACAATGCAAATGTATACAGCCTTACCGATACCTTCTTTTTACCTGAACATTTCTTTTTTTCGTTTTATTTTCTTTATCAAAATTTGAGATTGATGCATATAAGGTAGAACAGTATAATCGCAATAGTTCATTACTTCCTCTTAGTGGCATTGGCTGTAAATTTGTATTTTGTTGTTAAACGTTTTGCTGAGGTGAAAAATCCACATTGTGTTTTTAGCCGAACACCATTCTCGACAAAGTTGGCAGTCCACTGATGTGTGCTCTTATCTACCGTTCATTGAAGTGCATGAAGCTACTCATTAAGGCCAGTATTTTCTTTGACCCTTTCTATTTACCTATGGCTATGTATCTCCCTTAGTTTACTGAAATCTTTCTGTGCTAACTTTCTTACAACTTTTCTTACACATTCCTTTCACAGGCCGGTGCTGATGTTAGTAGCACAGGTTCTCTTATGTCTCCACTAATATTTGCTACAAGCTGTGGTGGTTATACAGAGTTCATTCCATTACTGCTGCAGGCGGGGGCAGACCCTAATGTTCCAAATGATGTAAGTTTTTTTTTTTTTTTTTTTTTTTTGCTTGCATATTTATTGATGTGCTCCTGATTATTGTATCCAATATTCCATTCTGTCCTTTAAGGGTTATGATTGTACTGAGTATTCAACTTGCCTGATTATGCGGGAAACTATATTTGAGTAATGATTGGGCTGCTTTGAGAAGACACTTAACTTGCTATATAGCTTTTATTTTACCTTCTGTTCTATTAGTTTGTATTGATAGATGCGTACTAATGTTTTATGTTGACATTGAGGTTTATGTTTTTTTCCGAAACAAAAACACTGTTTTTCTGGCATAAAGATATGCATGTCTATCAGAAAGTTGCTAGGATGTGGATAGCATTGTTTACCATACAGTTGAGCCTAGTTAAGGACTTAACCCCCACCCCCTTGATGTATGGAATGTTATTAGATTCTCTAACAGCAGAAAAACATGTATTATGTCATGAAATGCTGATTATGTATGTTTGTGTAACTTGATTTCCCCTACAGGAATTTTGTAGCATGTGCTTATTTATATTGTTGATGAGGTGTATAAGTTTATTTGCTAGGTTAAATCAAGGCTGAAACTTCCTGTTCCAATATATCGGGATCCTTTTTTAAAAATAATAACACACTTTCCTACATGAGTTGTTGAATGACAATTATTTTCCTCTGTTTGTAGCTGGGTTGGTTGCCAATAGAGCTTGCTGCTTTCCGTGAGTGCAGGGAAGAAGTTGAACTGCTGTTGCCCTTGACTTCGCCGATTCCAGATGTCCCAAACTGGAGTATTGATGGAGTAATCTCCCATGCAAAATTTAAAAGGACAAAGCCAATAGTATGTAATTTTTTATAGACTGTATGCTATGTGTCGCTGGATTGTTTTTCGTTATACATAATATTTCTTGAGTGCTTGGAATGCTATTCTCATACATAAAATTTCATGGATGCTATGGATACATTGTGTTCTACCTGATACTACTTTGAATTTCTTGAGTTGAACTTGTGTTTAATTCTGTGATTCCCCTTTCAATTCCTTGTTATTGATATTGTTTACGACCTTGAGTTGTGTTGAAATAGAACCCCACAACAATAAATAAACTAATATAACATCCACTACAATCTACACCATGTGTCGGTTAGGCCCCAAGCTTAGGAAGATGCTGATTTCTTTTTTTGTGCAATACTAAATAGGTTTCCCTTTTAGTACTGTATATTACTTTTCTTGTGAGGTGCTTTAGGGTTAGCTATCAAAATTTCAGCATGTGCACTTATATTGCCTGATAAACATTTGAAAAGAGATATGTAGCTACCACTACCAATCTATGAAGAGTTTTGGAGACACATGCTAATTTCGTTTCCAATAAAGATCTTCCATAGTATGTAAAGTTGCTGATCTGCATTAAGCCTTAATTATTTTATTGTGTAGGATGAAGGGCTTGTTGAGAACAGAAGAGTCATGCTCAAGGTACAGGCAAATCTGGCGTTCAGGAAGAAGGATTATGCCCTGGCATTAAAGACTTACAGTCTGGTAAGTTTTTGCAACCTATCTATTTTAGGAGAAGACATTATCTTGCTCGCTAACTTGAGTGTCTTCTCTAGTTTGATACCCCCTCTGTTCTTAAATTGTTGACGCCATTGGCTTTTTTCATTACGTTTGACTATTTGTCTTATTCAAAAGTATGTTAAAAAGCATGGGTGTTGTGGTTGCTTAATATTGATGAAATGAATCACGTCAAAGAGAAAAAATAGTGATGATGGTCCTTGAGCTCTAATTCACAGTGAATCATGTATTTTCATGCGGGTTCATAACATTAAATCTAATTATAGACAAACTGATGTGTGATGTTGATTTACTTAAGCCCTTATTTAACTAAGGATGCTCTGAACACGTCGTATCATAACTAATACTTTACTTTTCACCATCCTTTGGAGAAAAACAACATATCATGCTACAGAGACTGAATGTTACTAAAAAGCTTTTGTAATCTTGTGAAGTTTTCAGTCTACTTTCTATCATCCAGTTCTCATTTCTTACCATTTAAACTTAGGGAGTGTGATTGTATGACCTGTTGCATTTGATCGTAGTTGCTACAGTGCAAACCGGATGCAACGGTATATTCGAACCGAAGCATCTGTAAGCTGAATATGGGCGACGGGGAAGGTGCTCTGTCGGATGCGTACCAATGCAGGATGATGCGGCCCGACTGGGCCAAAGCTTGCTACCGTCAGGCTGCAGCTCACATGCTACTCAAGGTGAGATAAGCCTTGTTAATTTTGCCATTCATATTTTGTTATGCCTAACTAACTTTACGTCTCTATTTTACGTACATGCTATGTCCAGGAGTACAAGCAAGCTTGCGACGCGCTTCTGGACGCAAAGAAATTGGACCCTGGGAACGATGAGATTGAGGAGAGCTACGGTAACTCGTTTTCCTTTTCTGAATCTCTACTTCCAGAAACAGCTGTATGTAATAATATACACCCTTGTTGCTCACAAAAAAAGAGAGAATAATACACCCTTGTCACAACGATTACAAACAAAATATATGGAGTTCACGCGGATCGACAGTGATTTTCTCAATTTGCCATTGTAGCATGTCTGGCTGGTATGGTGATTACGACAGATTAATTGACATTTTTTTTCATTCGATTTTTGCAGGAAGGCTATGGAATTGGTGAAGATCTCTCCCGACTCGTGCTGAAAGCGAATCACAGTGAAGCTTGGCCGTCTGTCTGACCTCCTAATTCCTCGTCGTGTTTAGCAAGTGACATTCCTGCGGGGTGTCTTAGGTGTCTTATGAAGTGTAAAGAAATCACCCGAGATACTGAACTTGTAGTCTGTACTTGGTCCACGATGTCAGTACTATGCAATGACCATGGATATTGCTGAATTCGTTGGCTTTAACTAGTCATCAAACCAAGCTAGTACTACATGTTCTTGTTAGCTTATTTGTTTCGCAGCTTCGAATTTATTGTTGCTCTAGGCTTATAAATCTTTCTCAAAGTAAAGTTGGGCGAGTCGTGGAACGAGCTTTTCCAAAAATCAGAAGCTGACTGAGCACGAGATGCCGAGCAGCAGCTTTCGGTCACGTGTGGCCCCTCGCCGGCGCGCGCGGCCTGCTGCTCAGCTCCCGGCCGTGGACTGCCCGTGCACCGGGTGCACGTACGCCCGCAAGATGAGGACGCCGCAGCCCGGTGCACCAACGCCAGGTCCACGCCCTTCTTCCCTGCCAAAGCCAAAACCCCACTCCACTTCCGTGTTCTGTTCTGTCCCCTCCACTCCAGCAGAGCTCTTTTCCTTCCGCCGGAAGCTTCTCCTCTTCCTCCACCTCCTCCGTACGAGCGGGCGGACCTCACGATCCGCGCGGCGGGGCGAGCCATGAAGCTTCACCTCTTACTCGTATGTATTTGTATTGTGCCGAATATTCATTTCTCTCCTTAATGGGAAAACATAAAAGACTTTTTTTTTACAGAGAAGATCCCTTCCTATTTTTTCCATTAATTTAAAACAAAAGGTTATTTTCAAATTACATGGTCAGAAGGACTGTGTCCAAACCCTGCTCTTTAGGTCTGCAAGCTTTCTTCCAAGATATTGCAGTACTCCCTCCGTCCCATTGAAAGTGTCGTTTTAGACTTTTAGACATCGTTAATTTATGTAAATGCTATTTATTTTTTTCTAACTTAATTTATCATTTGTGTACTCTAATAATAATGTATTTAATTTAATATTTTTATAAATTTTTTAAATAAGACAAGCGGTCAAACGTAAAATCTAAAAAGTCAAAAACGATACTTTTAATAGGTCAGAGGGAGTAAACAAGAGCCTTTTATATCAATATCACCACCATCCCACCGCTGCATATGTATATGTCCTTTGTTTACTTGTCAATTTCCATGATGCTGAATGTCTCTACGCTGATCTGGTAGTGTGTAAGTTTCTGCCTTCCCAGTCAGCCTCAGATTAGAGTCAGTCAATTATTTAGGGAATGATTATTGAGAACGGTTGGAGTGCATGTCTTCGTTTTACTTTCAATAGATATAACAAATTTTTAAAACCAATGTTTTAGAAGTAAAATTATTAAAAACTGTTGGAGATGCTATGAACTCTGAGAATTCACGATAGATACTTAACATAGTTGGGACAAAGTAGACCATTCAAGTAATAGCTTTCCTTTTCAGCCTCTTTATTTTGCACATGTAGAGCTTATTGTTGCTCTAGGCTTACAAATTGTCCAAGTTCAGAAAATTCCATTCATCGGCTGGAATGAATTTCCATTTGCATACGGTAGTCAATAAATAGATGCCCATTTTAATCGAGATCGTCAAATTTTTCCATCGTGTTGAATTAAATTGTTAATGTTTGTGTTGTATGCACAAAAACAACAGTTTTCTTCCATGTCTTGTCAAACTGTACTTGGGGAGAGAGCACGCGACGCTGAGCAGGCTTTCAGCAGTTCTCTGTCAGACAGCAAGCCTCCGTTGGAGGAGCGAGCGGCCTCCCTCCGTGCACCTGGTTCAGGTACGCCCAAGCCGCGCGCAAGGGAGCAAGTACGCGGCCGGTGTACCAACACCTGGTCCACGCCGCAAGTGTGGCAAAGCCAAAACCCCACTCCGCTCTTCTCTTGCTTGGCTTGGAACCAGAACCTTCCCCTCCCTCTTCCTCCGTCCGCGAGAGAGACGCCGAAATCGAGAGGGCCTCACGAGCAAGACATCGGCGGCGAGCCATGGTGCCGCCCTTCATTTTCCTCACCGCCGACGTCGCCGCCACCGGTGCGTTCTTGTCTTGCTGTCGCGCTCCCCTGCTTCCGTTCCGCCGCCCCTCTCCTGCTCGCATTGTTTCTGACGGCGGCCTCTCCCGGCCGCGATGTGTGTGGATGCAGGTGGGGGCTCGCTCCTCCAGGCCGCTCTGGACGGCAACCTCCGCCGCCTCAAAGGTACGCGCTAGCTAGTATCCAGCCGTCGTCCGTGCCCGTCCACAAAGTTTCGTCCTTTCGATTGCCGAATCGGTTTATTTGGTGCCGCCTGCCTGGTGACGCTCACGACATGTTCAAGCCCTGGCCTGTGGCTATGCATTTTCCCTCTTTCAGTGGGAAACGTAAAAGAGATTCCTTTGGTTGGTTACATCGTCGCGGGCTGTTGGAATTCTGCAGTGCTAGATATATTTGTCAGTTTCGTTTCTCTGTTTGGAAGCGATGGTCTTTATGCAATTATTATGTTTGGGGGAATTTTGGATCATGCTGTACGTCTCTACCCTGATCTAATCATGCCTCCTTACAAAATAGGCTTCAGAATAGTTTAGGTGTGAGTGTCAAAATTTACTCTGTTACCTGCCAATGACAAAAGACCGCATCATTGGTTCCTTTGTCTTAACTTTCACCCTTCGCGGGGCAACTGTTGGAATACTGACGTCCTCTTTGGTTTGTATGAGAATGTGTCTTTCTACTACTCGAAGAATATATCTTTGCAACATGTATCAAGCTGATTGAAAATGTCTTACTATATCTTGCGCTGTTCCTTTGATCAAATTATGAAGGTTGCTGTTTGTGGTCGTGTCGTGTGTCATATGTTGGTAAGTTGGTTACCTATTTCAGTGTTCAGTTCCATGTCTCTTAGGTGTTTGCTTTGGACAAGATGTATGATAAAAAAAGCCTTGCTTGGCATACGAAATGAGTGACCGAGAAGAAGCCGTTTCATTTAGCGATGGCCTTTATTCCGACTACTAGTACTGTAGCGGTATAAGGTTTTGCCTTGATCTGATCATGCATTATTAACCCCTGCCTTTATGATTGTATTCTGTTATTTAGTCGCAAGATCACATCATTAGTCTCTTTAATCTTAACTTGCTCTTTGGTTTGCATAAGAAAACATGATCTGTCTGGTACTCTCTTTACAATACTAGTCTTTAGGACATGTTGTGAGGAATGTTGTACATGTTGCTCGTTCCTTCCCTTCACAGTAGTGCGGTGGTCATTTGTTATGTACAGTATTTGTTATCCACTTCCTCAATGCATTTTTTTTTTTGCTTGCATGCTTTGAGTGTAGGCATCATAAAGAACCTTGGCATGGGACCAGATGATGTACTTTCAGTTATCATAGATGGTTTTGGAGTTCTGCACTGTGCAGCAGCCCATGGCCATCTGGAGGTTAGCAAGTACCTGGTAGAGGAATTAGGAGGTGATCCAAATATGACTGCTGGTGCAGGGGCTTTAAAGGTCCTTCTCTAACTCATTACTTCTCCTGAAATTGGCTGCTCTCATATATATATATTTATCATTGGCACTTTGGTAGTATGATAATGTATATTGTCATTCTATTATTTTCTTGCAGGTGTGACACCATTTATGTTATCTGCTTATTCGGATGATGTTTGCACTGTGAAGTATTTTCTTGGCCACGGTGGTGATCCAGTGAAAGTAGATGCATTTGGACGCTCAGTTCTTCACTACGCTGCACGTAGAGGTTCTTCTCCTGACAGTCCCAAATATGACTTAAGTATCGTACTGCTATGTATTTTATGGTAGTATCATGTACTCTAGTTCTCTTTCCATTTGATATATCACTGACCAAAGTTGGATACTGTCTCTTTTGTAAACATGCATGTGCTGCAATTAGATCATATAACTAGTCGTTTGTCATTATGTACAACTTTATTTTGTTGCTTATATGGCTAATGTACTCATATCTCCGCAGGAAGTTGCAAGGCAACAGAGTTCCTGCTCGCACAAGGAATACCTGTCGACATAGACTGTGGCCAGGGGACACCACTCTTTCAAGCTGCTTGCAATGAGAAGGATAAAACATTGAAGATTTTGTTGGATCACAATGCAAATGTATGCATTCTTGTTTTTTTTTCTTTCATTTCTTCATCGGATTTTGAAATGGATACATGGGAGGTAGAACAGTATAATTGCACTAGTTCATTGCTTCATGTTAGTTGCCATATGCCGTAGTTATATATTTGAATTTTGTTGTTTACCCTTAGACTGAGGTGAAATATTTATGTTGCACTTTTAGCCAAATGCTGTGGTCAGCAACGTCGGCAATTCACTAATGGGTGCTTTCCTTTACCACAATGTGAAGTGCATGAAGCTACTCATTAAGGCCAGTATATACTTGACTCTTTTTAACCAACTGCTATCTGTCGATAAGCTTACTGGAACCTTCAGTGGAACAACCTATTCTAATTTCTGTTACTTAATCCTTTTCACAGGCTGGTGCTGATGTTAATGGCAAAAGTCCTTTTGTGTCTCCTTTGTTGTATGCTACAGGACAGGGTGGTTATACAGACCTCATTCCGTTATTGTTGAAGGCTGCGGCAGACCCTAATGTTCCAGATGATGTACTTTTTTGCGAGTTCTCTAGATGTTCTCCTGATTGTTGTTTCAAACTTCACTCAGATTATGATTTACTGAGTATTACTCAACTTCACAGATTATGTGGAGTAATTAGCAATGAATTGCTTTAACTAGACACTTCACTTGAACATAGCCAATAGGGATGCTTTTATCTGTCGATTCACATCAATTTAGCATGGCTGACCATACAGTTTATAGCCATCCTAGCTAACAATGCTGCATGTATGAATCCTTCCTAATGGAGGACTTAATCACCATTTCCCATGTTGACATATGAATTTTGAGTAGCATTTTATTGGCAGCGTACAATGTATTATGACATGTGGTACTAGATATTTATGCTTGCATATTTTGGAAAATTTGTAGCCTATTCTTGTTTATTTATTAATATAAATAGCAAATGCTTGTTGGCTTAAGTCCTGGTTGAAATCTCTGGTTCAGAATATCATCGAGACCACTGATTTTATTTTACTTGATATCACAATTTTATATATGAGTTGCTGATTGCCATTTTTCCCTCTTTCTGTAGTTGGGTTGGTTGCCAATAGTGCGTGCTGGGTTCCGTGAATGCAGGGAAGAAGTTGAGATGCTGCTGCCATTAACTTCCCCAATTCCAGATGTCCCAAACTGGAGTGTTGATGGAGTAATTTCTTATGCGCAGTTTAAAAAGACACAACCAGTGGTATGTTAACGGTTTCTGGACTGTGTGCTATGAGTGTTGCTAGAATGCTCTTTTCATACCAGAAATTGCTTGGATGCTATTGATAGTCCGTATGTTTATTCTTGTTCTGCCGGAATGCATATTTGAATTAGAGAAAACAACCATAAATATATTTGTCAATGGGAATACTTTATAAATCAACTTTGTGTAGTTCCCCTGTGACTTCCTTGTTTCTAACTTTCTGGTCTGTGGCGAACCCCATGTCAAAAAATAAACCAATCACTATCAATTACACCCTGCATGATGTCAGTTAGGCCTTGAAAATTTATAGTACTAGCTAAAATTAGTAGAATGCATTTTCCTTTCTACATTAAGATGTTGTGTTTTTATGGATGGTGATGTCAGGAGCTGCTTGACTAGCTATTAATCTATGGAGAATCTTGGATACAAAATTGTAAATTTTGTTTGTCATTGAAACCATCTCGAGTAAATTTCCTTGTGTCATATATTTCAAATACTCATGCGTCGTTAATTGAAGTTTTCATTCTTTATTTAGGATAGAGAGCCCTTCAATAAAAGAATGGCTAGATTCAAGTCAATAGCAGATAACAGATTCAGACAAAAGAAGTATGCCCAGGCAGCCGAGAACTATGGTGTGGTAAGTCTATGCACCTTTATCTGTGATGATTTAGGACAGGAAAATATTGTCTTGCTTACAAACTAGATTTTTTCTCTAGTTACCTTCTGAGCATGTGGTGTTCCGGTAGCTCAACAGTGACGACAATTTTGGCACTCTGTTTCAAAGTGAATAATGTATTTCAGCAAAGTAAACATACCCCTGGTGTGAACAAATTGTGGAATTAAAAATGACCACTCACTGCTTTCCATTTTACTTGGTAGAACCCATCTGTGGTGGGTGGCCCTCGTGTATGGGTGTGCCCAAAGTATGTGGTTGCCGTAACATAACTTTACTTTCCACTTCAGCTCATTTGTTAAGTCTGTAATCTACTTGCACATTATTTCTAGCGTCCAGTTCCCATTTGCTACTCTTTTAAGCTTCGTGAGTGTGATTGTGTATAACCTGCCGTACTCCATCAAAAGTTGATAGAGGCGGGCTATAAGCAACCGAATGCAATGCTATACTCAAACCGGAGCCTCTGTAAGCTGAAAATGGGCGACGGCAAAGGTGCCCTGTCGGATGCAAAGCAGTGCAGGATGATACGGCCTGGCTGGGCAAAAGCTTGCTACCGTCAGGGTTCTGCTCACATGCTACTCAAGGTGAGATGCATAACACCTCTTTAAATCTTGCCGGTCTGTTAGTTCACTTCACATTAGCTGCAGGTTTGGTTACGCCTCGCGTATGCAATGTGCAGGAGTATAGGAAGGCTTATGAGGCGTTTCTGGACGCGGAGAAATTGGACCCTGGGAACGAGGAGATTGAAAGAGAGCTACGGTAACCACCTTCTATTCTCTTCTGAATGTCTTCGAAAAGAAAAATGCATAAGTCGGTGTGTACTACAGAACGATAATGCAAAGAATTATTTTACTTTCTGTATTTTCTGTGTGCCACTCTACCATGTCTGGCAGGTCCGTTGATTGACCATTTCGTTCATTTGGGATTTGCAGGAAGGCTCAGAAGTTGATGAAGAGTTTTCCTGGGCAGTGAGGCATGGCCGTATGTCTGACTTAAGCTTGATGACTCCAAAAGATTATGCTTGCGTAGGACTAGCATATTTAGCCATTCTGGAGGTTGACCTCTGATGTAACTGTGGAAGACATAATCTGCTACCACTCGGTTCAACTTGATAAACTGAACGGAAGTTTGTCACGCTGAAGAGCGCTTCTGCAGATGTAGGAGTAGGACATAATCTGCGCGAAGACATGAGAATTAATTTTTCTGACCTTGACCTAGATATTTCTGCGAACTACACCGCGGAATGTTGGGGCGTGTAATTTACGTGCGCCCATGCTTTTTGATCTGTTTCCGCTGTTTTCCTCCTGTGGTCCTGTGACACAATTGGAACGCCTGTCTTCGATCTTGCGGACTAGCAAAGGATTTGCAAGTTCGAAGCTCATCAAAGAACGGATTTCACAGTTTCCCCTTCCATAGTCTTCGCTTCGACATTCAAACAATACTCTGCGCGTCTAGGATTTGTAAAGTTTCACCCCGTCTTATGGTCCATTCCACATCCTACAACAAAACACACTGGCAAGTGGCAACTTCACCTAAACCTCTTCCTGCTGCCAAGGATTCATCGGACCTTCCAAAATACAGATGGTGAATTACCAAATAAACTTTGGATTCAAACAGAGGTCCGGATAGAAAGTTAGAAACACGGTTGTCTGAGTAGCGCCACGAGCAAAGTGAAACTGCATCAAGCTTATTCGCAAAAGAAATAAAAAGAAACCTGTATCAGGCCAATGTGTTTCATTCATTGCAAAGGGATCCCCGTAAAGCACGTTCAGCCATCCAGTCGAGCAAGGTTGTCATTGCCTACCAAACCACTATATGATGTTGGTTTTCGTCGCCAAAAATAAAATAAAATTTGATACTAGTTTGTGGGCTGATATTAAGTGAAATCTCGAACCTTTTTCCTCGTGTTAAATCTGTTTTATACGTTGTTGCATTGCATTACACAAGAGCACCGGTTTTTTGTCGTTATCAATGTCTTTCTTTGTACCGTCGTGTCAAAAGTCGAAGCACGCAAGTAGGCTTTCCGTTCCTTGACCGCAACACGTCGACCATTGGACAGCATGTCGGTCTTCTGCTCTTCACCCGACCCGTAGGCCACTCATATCAGCGTCTACGCTCTCCCGTCGCCTTCGTTTTTGACCGCAGTCTCTCGCAACTCGTTCTTTGCTGAGTGCCCAAAGCACTCGGCAAAAGCTAAAATCCAGAGTTGGTTTTGGCACTCCGCAAAGTGTCTGACGACAAATCCTCAAAGAGCTCTTTACCAATAAACTGTTTATCGTGTGCTCTTTGTCAGAGTGTATAACACTCGGTAAACATTTTGCTAAGTGTATTTTAGCTTTAGCTTTTGCCGAGTGCTTTGGGAACTCGGCAACACTCGATAAACACTTTGCTAAGAGTATTTTAGCTTTTGCCGAGTGCTTTGGGAACTCGGTAGAGATTGAGTTTCCATTGTGAGCAGAATATGCGGTCAGAATCTTGTCTCATGTGATCTCTTTACTTGTCTTGAGCTCCTTTAAGTTCTAGGGTTCTTGTTAGCTTTGTTTTAAATTCACTCTATCTAAGTGATTATTTATTTCCTCTTGTTTTAAATACATAGAATTGCTTAGGGTTGTTATTTTTAGCTTTCTTTTCAAATAAAATTGCCTAGAACTGCATAGTTTTAAATTTCAGTAACTATCATCTATGTAATTGGAGGTTCCCATATCATATCGGAAGTTTTCGTACCCAAACTTTCGACGCTGTACCAAATGTTCCGATTGGGCTAACAGTTCTATCAACCGAAGAAAACAACAATTCAGTTATATAAAGTTTCTCAAACGTGGCGAACGTCTTTCCACTCCCACTGAATAACTAAAAAACATAATATTTTACATTTTCTGGGAGTGTTGTCCTTAGGGCTGTCATCGCTATCTGCTTTGCTTCCTGGAAGGGTGGTCCATTGCCTCGATATGGCCACATCTCCTTGCATGCCACTTGGAATGTATTCACAGTTCACCTCTAGTGTAGGTGCATTTTCCACAACGTGTAAAAGAAGTTCGAGTTGTCCTCTTGCTGCTTTGAATACTGAAATGTGCACGTTCGTCAAATAATTGTATGTGCATTGCCCAAGGTCCTTCCTCTCAGGTCCCACCTCAGCCAGCCATAAATAATAGCCAGCAAACTGCAAGGGTAAAAGTAAAAAGTATAGTGTGGTCAACATCCATGCTCAACGATTTATGTAATATGTATACGAATCATATGCATTCTATGTAGCCACGTGAGGCCGTATGTGTAAAATTAAAAAGGCTGATGACCCAAGAATAACCATTTAATAGTAGTGCCTTCCAACATATTTTCTGACATGAATTCTTGTTAGTTATGGAAAATGTATAACCGACAACTAAGCAAAGCATCAGCACAAAAGATGAAAATAAGTGGAACGTAGGGGATGTTTATATTAATCAATTTTGAGATAAACAGGACAGCAAAAAGCAAAATGTTTAACAAGTCACTTACATGGAGCTCTAACTTTTCAATGAAAGGTGTTGCTCTCAGAAACGATACTGAATAAAGAATTCTGTCAACTTCTTCAAGACATGGAAATATGCATAACTGCAGGTGCTTGAGATGAGAAAATTTCAGTGGGTTGTCCCACAACCATTGCTTCTGAAAGTGGAAACGCAAAAGGTTAATAAATTCTATATCACATAGTCGAGCTATACTGAAAAAAAAATCTTAAATAATACCTCTAGATGTTGAAAACAAATACGCAATGTTAAATTTTGCACATCTGGAAGCCCATGGATAAGTGATACGAAAACATGCTGAAACACTGCCTTACTCAACCTAATATATGCATTTTGGAGCTTACAAGAGTGAGCAAGGTCAATCGGTATAAAGGCTCCTTCATATTGAAAGGTGACTAAATTCGGAGCATGAAATTTTATCTTCGTGAGTTTGCAGTGCTCAACACGCAAGTATAGGAGATGAGGCAATGAACCATCCAATATTAATTCGTCATCAACATTGCATCTGTCTATGTGCAGCCACTGAAGGTTATAACAGCGGGAAAGCAGAAGTTCAAGATCATTTCTACTGACTTCCAGAGTTTGCATGTGAAACTTTCTTAGATTTGGGAATCCTCTGAAATGTGCAGGTGGCTTCAGAGATATAAAGCTAAGCTGCATATGCTGTAAACGCGATATACTTTCATTGTCGAGAAGTTCAAAAGGAAACCCATAGCGATCCTTGTATTCAAAAAATCTCTGAGGATTCAAATCCAATGTCAAGTTCTTTGTCCTTGAGGAGACAGCAAAGCTGACCCAACTATTGAGATGGTGGATTAGAATGCTGTCGACAAAATCTATTCTGATTTCCAATGTTTCAACCACCTGGCCTTGGTGCTTCATCAAAACTGCATTCACATGGTGGATGAAGTTCCGGATGTGGTGATGCAAATCAGCCCTGCCACATTAGCACACCACGACACCGTCGAATGTTAGTCTCGGGCATGCTGACCACATGCATTGCCACCTAGTGGACAGGACCCTAGTCCTTGCAAATTCTTTCGAAGATAGTTTCGACCCAATATTGTACAGGACATCCTGCGTAGATAGCATGGATCCATGTTCGGTTTAGAAATCTCATATACGCTATCTCATAAGAATAAGACGAAATCAAAGTTGAACATACCCTTGGGAGGTCTTCCAATGAAATGTTTGGTGTTCTTCCGATCTTATCGGTTACTTCACCATGAGTTTTGTCTGTTCTAGTTTCAAGGCTTGTCAGATCATTCGCCATTTGAGCACTATCATGTCATTGAAAAAAAAAACTTTCAGTGGACAGTCAGAAAAACTGGAGCAACAGAACAGAGAATATGTTATTAAAAAGTAAAAGGGGAAAAAATAAGGGAGCAGAGGAAGGACGCGTGAGTTCCAGATCTCGTGAACCGACCGCGATTTCACTCAAATCTGAGCAGAGCTATTGAACATACAGGCGATCGATCAAAACCAAGGTGAAGTGATAATGACGGTCGACTGATCTCCCTTATTTAATTTAATCGCCAGATGGGGAACGGAAACAAACCTGCGGAGTGAGATGCTAGCTCGATTCGGCTTCGTCGCGTCGTCGGAGTGAAGAAAAGCAATCCAAAGAGTGAAGAAGATGAGACGAGGCGCATATAGAGCTGGCGGACGGATTCGATCCGCCGCCCTCCTTCGAGTTCGAAGAGACGAGCGGGGGAACGTTTCTTTCTGCGGATTTGTCGATATCCAGAGGATAATAAAGGGGCACAGCGGCCCACGGCCCTCAACGGGAAAGCTGGACACGCCCACCGGCTCCGTGTCCTTTTCTTTTTCGTGTTGATTTTTTACTGTACGAGTCGGGCGTGAGTTGGACTTTACACAAAATAATTTTATAATATACTCCCTCCATCCCAAAATAAGTGTCGTTCTCGCTTCCTGAGAGTCAACTACTTTCAACTTTGACTAAATATTTGTAAAAGAATATTAATATTTATAATACATAATTAGTATCATTAGATAGAGCATTGAATATATTTTCATAGTAAACTTATCTAGAGATATAATTGTTTCTCGTATTTTTTACAAATGTAGTCAAAGTTAAGAAAGTTTGACTAGCACAGATCCCATAGCGACACTTATTTTGGGATAGAGGGAGTAATTAACTTTAACCACCAAAATTACGAATTATATGTCGTGTTTTCGATGACCTGGCATAAAGACTAAGTCGAGCTAAAATTTGCTAAAGAAACCGAGGGGTGGATAGTGGTAGTGGCAGGCGTTAGAGGTGGCCAAATGGGCCGCCCGCTCGGTAAGGTTCGAGCACGAAAAAGCCTAGCCCAATAAATTTTGGACCGACACGGTACAAAATTCATTTCGAGTCGTGTCGTGTTAGTCCACGGGGTGAGCGCGACGACCCACGGCATGACACAAAATTGATTTTCCGGGCTAGGCCGACCGAGCAGGTACGAGTGGCGCCACCGGCAAGGAGCAAGGCGCGTGCGGTCGTCGTGGGCGTGTGTGACCGACGTGCGGCGGTGGCGCGGGCAAGGAGCGGCGACCGTGGGGCATGGGCGAGCCGGAGGCGGGACCTACTATACATAGGGCACGCGGTCCATTAGGTTCATGGGCCAAGCTATGTAGTATTTAGATTTTTTTATTTTCAAAAATCATATTTAACAATGTCATATTGATTTTTATTACGCAAAAAGTCAAAACAATAAAATAATATAATTTTGAAAATACTAGAACAATTAAATTTCACTGACGGAAACAACCGATATTCACTGTTGGAACAATAAGTTTTTATTTCTGAAACAATTAGTTTTCACTGTTGAAATTTTATAAAAAAATTCAAATAAAAATTTGAAATACTTAAAAAAATACTAGAACAATTGACTTAAACTAATGGAATAAACGATTTTAGCTATTGGAACCATGGTTGAAATAACCGGGTTAACCGGCGGTTAACCCGGTTAACCGACAAACCGGTCCGGTCCGGTTACACTGGTCGGTCGGTTAACCCCTGGTTCAAATTTGAAAATTTTCAAAATTTGCGAAATTTTGTATATAAATTTCCTAAAAAAAACTAGAGAAAAAGTGATGATTTATGGTGAAAAAACAAAATGAAAAGAAACGGTTTTGATTAAGGAAAGAAATAGAACGAAAAATAATGGAAGGAAAATAAAGAAAAAATAGGAAAGGAAAAAGAAAATTGTCTCCTTATATTTTTCCACCACGCACAATTAGGAAAGAAATTATAGGCATGCAGGAGGCCACTCATCCCTTGCGAGAGTAATTAGCGCATGTACAAGGTTGGTGCATGTTTCTATGCATGCATGCAAATTTTAACGCGTATAAATAAATAAACAAAGATGGCATCCGATACAAATATATATTTATTCCCTCCTTCCATTTGATTATGGTTTTGGGTTTTGCATTCCCATAAGTGGAGTTATTAGCATGGTACATAGAAATAAAATTAAAGGTTAACTAATACCCATGCATGAAGGAGAGTTATTAGCATAGTAATTAGAAATAGAATTAAAAAGTAACCGTCCGGTTAACCGTGATAACCGGATGATTAACCGGCAAAACCGTGATAACCGGATGGTTAACCGTGACTTGTATTGGATAATATGGTTGTGCTATGTCATGAAGTGGATGCATTGTGAATTTGTGTCTAATATTGTCTTTAACATTCTAGGAAAGTGAATGCAATTTTTTTCGCTACGTTTTTTGCTATTTTTCTAAATTTTATTACATTTTCGAACTCTCGTGCAATCCGGCCGGTTAACCGGTCCGACCGGTCGGTTAACCGGAGAAACCGGCCGGTTAACCGTTCTGCGACCGTGGCGACCGGAAATCAAATTTTGTCCGGCTAACCGGCCGGTTTTTCCGGTTATCCGGTTAACCGGTGGGCCGGCCCAGGCGGTTCTCACGGTTCAAACGGTTATCAAAACCTTGATTGGAACAACCGATTTTCATAGCTTGAACAATTTGAATTCAAAATTTGAATTTCGAAAAATTTTAGAAAATATTTATGCATGGTGAGATGTCATTTTGTTGAATTAATTCTAACGAACATAATGGTGAAAACATATTCGAAAAC
Organism: Chloris gayana; assembly: GCA_031894775.1. Taxonomy (NCBI): domain Eukaryota; kingdom Viridiplantae; phylum Streptophyta; class Magnoliopsida; order Poales; family Poaceae; genus Chloris; species Chloris gayana. The sequence continues at coordinate 149,778 of JAUNZO010003358.1, read as the reverse complement.
GGAGTTTCCATCCGAGAGAAAAACCACTTTAAATTACAAATCAAAACAAAAATGTGTCATCGAATCGTGCGCCGACACGTGGCGCATGCTACATGTAAGCTACACGGAGTACGCGCTATATATAGAGATTTCAGCCAGCCGTGGTAGCGACGTCGGACGAAGACCGGGAGTGGCTAGGGTTTAGGGGTATGGTCCTTGTGAATTGCTTATATATGTGGACTCGTGATGGACTATGCGAGTTGGGCTACTTTTCCTTACCGGTCGTGCTATTGGCGAGCCTTCATTGTGCTTCACCAGGTCGCCCCGTAATCAGGTCATGTCATGCGTCCGTCAAGCCATCGTAGCGGCCCAAGGACGGCACGAGGCCTCGTGCCGGGCCGCCCGGCACGAAATAATTTCGGGTCGTGCCGGACTTGTGTCATACTTTTTTTCATGCTTCGGGCCGGTCCACATAGCCCGCCCCATTTGGACACCTCTAGCGGGCATGGAAGCAATGGAGGAAGCTCAAATTGGAGATGAGGTGGCCCGAAAGCCCAAACAGGAGGCATGGGGTAGAAAGTACGGTGTCGGTGTCGACGAGCAGCATGGGTGAAGCCACCTTAGGTTTCTCGAGTGCCATGGCACCAGGCTAAATTGCTAAATTCAGTGATTTAACACTAAACTTTTACCTAAATGGCACCACCTAAGCATAATCTCTGGCATGACCTAGGCGAGGAGTGGAGGAGGATCTCAAAAGTATGTCCTCGTTCTCCAACCGACCATGGAGAGGAGTGGCGTTGGCGGTTCCAGCGGTTGTCAAACCCTTGGTATTGCTTATGGTGGGGAGTGGTGTGGAGCGGACACGGTGTGTTTCATTAGAATATCCATGTGACATTTGGCTTCCATAAAATACCCACACATATGTTGTACCAACGGTATAATGCCCATGAATTGTTTTTGAACTAAATTATCCTCATTTCACTCTGCTTACTCACACAATGCCAATGAAGCTCGGATATTATTAACCATCTTATATCACACAAGGGTATTATCCGTCTTATATTATGTTCTGGTAAAGTATGTGCATTATTCAGTTCAAGGAACACAAGGATCAGATCGGACCAGAACAAATTGATATATTATAGGTCTACTATGAACTTGATGAAGCACGGAAAATCTTGAAGCGAAGCAATATTGCAATTTGCAGAGTTTAGCAGATCTGCCCATTCCCCTATGACCTTAGTCCAGAGGGAGCTAAAAGATATCCAAGTATGTGAACATCCACAAAATCGTTGACACCTACCTAGTTCTTTATTTCAGTGAAATCATGTCTTTGTATATATTCAGAGATTTTAAATGTCAATTCGGTATCATACAAAAAAAGGCTCACTTAGAAATGTTTTCATCTTTTGTACCATAGTGCCTAGATGAAGAGATCGTCTGGTGCCAGGAGGGCCCAATGAATATGGGTACGTACAGCTACATCTATCTGCTTGTGCACCGCTATGGCCTATGAAGGTTCTTCAACAGGGCAACTCTGAAGACATCAACTCTGTGGGACAGGCACCTTCAGCTGCTGCAGCCACATGATCTCCATCAGTTCATGCAAAGGAACAAGAGCAGCTCGTGAAGACAACAATACAGAACCAATAAATTTCCCTGATGTTTCTTTGTTGTGTGTACACATCTGCTTTTTCTTTTTTACAGCTTGTGCGTACACATCAGCAAAACAACATGACTGCAAATCTAACATTTTGGAGTCACAAGTTCTCCATTCTGGAATATGAGTTTCAAGATTATGAAGGTATTTCTACCTTCCAAGATTATGAAGGTAAAATTAATATACTGTTAATATGAAAGTTTCATCTCCTTTCAAAGGGGTATACTAAACCATCAAGTAATTGGTTACAACTTATTTTAGTAAATATATGTACTATAATTACATAAAGCCTCAAGGCAGTCCAACCAACTACAGAAGCATAATCTTTTTGACAGCCTACTTATGTTTTAACTCAACCCTAGATAGATCAACTTTCAACTATTAGCAATCGCTAATCAATGATAATGAACTGTCGGTGATAATTGGCTAAATAAGCCTCAAGGCAGTCCAACTACTAAAGCATAATGTTTTTGACAGCCTACTGCTGTATTAATTCAACCCTAGAAAGATTCAACTTTCAACTATTAGCAATCGCTAATCATCGATAATGGTGACTTAGCTAACATCTTTTATATAGAACTGTCAGTAATAATTGGCTAAAATCACAGATTTGACAATCGAACTCCTGAATGAATGTTGACTAACTAAAATATAAGCATGGCTAACAAGAAAAAAAAATCTAGAAAGCTAAAATCGAAATTCGTATAACTGGTCGTGGTGATTGTTCATAACAGAAATGGTGCCTACAGAAGGACTTCTGTGCAGGCAGCAGCTGCACCTTGGCTCTTACTTAGCAGAACTAGTAGCTGGATTAGCTGATGATGCAAGACGTCTTATAATGTGGCAATGGCAGATACAACAGTATCCACGAATAGTAGAAAGTAGCATATTATATTATCAAGTTTAAAACTATTTACAATTTTACATGATGTTTCAAAGTGTACAAGGCATTATACTCTTTCTTATTTGTGCAGGACTTCAGCATTATTTTGGAAAGAAAGCCTAGATATTGACATTGCTAGCCCTGGAGCTAAAAGAAAGCCTGATATGGCCTGGTGATTAGTCATGCTGAAACGATGCAACAGTTCCAATACATATACCGAGAGTAAAGGGTGCTATTGAAATGCTCAAGATATTGAATAGGCTACCAATTTAAAAGAACACGAGTATCGATGCTATAAAATAATCAGTCAAGTAGGGGTGCATCCTTATAAACATAGCAAAACAATAGTTAACACTAGTAAAAATGATAACCAAAAAAATTTATTACCAGTGATTGTTTTCATTATCCAATAGTTATCATAATATATTCCATAAATCACCCATCATGATCTTAATCAAGCATTCGTAGCACTGCCTACCAACGAAGGAGGCCATGACATGATGTATGGATAGACAAACTTGTAGAAGGACTTTTCGGCGATCTTCTCAAGCTTCCTCGTTTCCAGGCAAAAGGATAGGAACCAACAATTACTGCCTTCAGTTGTTCTTGTCAGCAAATACACAATGCCATCCAGCATCTCCCACACTTGAAGCACACCGACATCCTCTGGTGTGCCCTCCACAGCACTTAGTACCTCTCTCTCCAATTGGATGACACTGTCAAGCGCCCAATTCTCAACACCGTCAGCGTTTGTTCTACGAAGCCAAGTGAGCAGTGCGAGTTCCATGGTGGAAACGAGGCAGAGGTGCCCATCCTTGGACTCCCCAATCCTATAAATGTTTTCTTTCCCCTTCAGCTGATCCGGCAGGTCCATCCAGGAGAACTGGAGCGTAGCCATGTTCAGCACCAGGATGCAGCCCTCTTTCACGTGTGACCTGTACAGGGACGCCTTCACCAGCGCGCCTGTGCCAAGCTGGTCGCGCCATGGCTCCTGCTCTGGCGCTTCAGCTGTCCAGGGAGAATCTGCCACTCCCCGGTGCCTGATGAGAAGATGGCAACGCGAAGCCTCAAGTCGCGGCGGTACATGGAGCGCTCGCTGAAGATGGAGACCACGCGGAACGATCCGGAGCTCTCGTCAGAGGAAATCACGTGGTGGCCCAGGTAGTGATAGCGGCGGCCCACGATCTCGTCGACGGGAGCCGGGAAGAGATTCAACGCCCGGGTGAGGGGGTTGTAGGCGACCATCCTCCTGGTGAACCACCTATCAAAGAGGAGGATATAGCCACCGCGGCAGTCCGCGACGCGGCATTCAAACAGCATCTCCTTGATCTCGTCGGGGAAGCCGGCGATCAGGAAGTCCGAGGCGCGGACGGCGGCGGTGAAATCCGGGTCGGATCGGCGGCGGAGGGGCGCGTAGGATCTGACGTCGGTGGCGCTGGGATTTAGGAAGAGGCCGAGGAGGGGAGGCGCGTGGAGCTCGCGGAAGCGGCGCCGGAAGGCGGGGAGGATCGGACGGCGGCGAGGAAGGCGCGGCAGGTGAAGGCGGCGCGGCCGAGGCTCGGCAAGGACGGGAGGTGGAGGAAGATACGGAGGATAAGGTCGTCCCCGAGGTGGCATATGGTAGTGACGGAAGGAGGCTGAGGTTTCGCCGGCGGCAGCCGCCGCCGCCGCCCTGGTAGATCCTGGGAGTCCATGGCGATGGGATTTGCGAATTGGGGCGAGAAGGGCGGCCCTCCCAGCGTATGTGAGCCGTTGGGCAGTGAATGAGCGGACAGGATGTGAGCGGGTGAGAAATCCTTGAGCAGCTTTCGGAACCCACCTGTAGAAACTCTTCCTTAATGACTATGTCCAGGCCCATAGAGGATTTGCTAATGGTTTCCTTCACATGAAAGGAAGAAGTTCTTTTTACCTCCTTCAATTATTACGGTAGTTCAGTTTTAGTCCCTTAATTACAAAACCGGATAGGATGACTCCCTCAACTTTTAATACGGTTCATTTTTCTCTCTAGACGGTTTGGATAGTGGTATTGGGTGATGTGGCATCATGGGCCCACCTGTCAGTGTGCCATGTCATCTTTTTTTCTTTCTTATTTCATGATGGTTTTTTCTTTCCAATACTTAGCTTATAAAGCATACTAGTAATAATTAATTAAAATATTTTACAAATATTAAATTTGCTAACAACAACTTTTCCAAATTTGAAATAAAAATTGAATAAAAATTGTCCAATTTGCAATAATAAAGTGGTATTCCGAAATTTAAATTCAAATTTAATTTGAATTTGATTTTTTTCAAAACCAATTTTTTTATTTGTTCCATAACTTCTGTATTATGAGCACAAAAATTCTTATAATTTTCTAAGCTCCGGAAGTTACATTTTAGAAGAAGAAAACCATCGAAATAAAAAATATGACGTGCGTAGATCGACAGTGGGTCCATTGTGCCACATCGGCCAATACCACTATCTAAACCGCCAGAGGAGGAAAAGTGAACGGTATTAAAAGTTGAGGGAGTCATCTACCCGATTTTGTAATTGAAGGACCAAAAGTGAACTATCGTAATAGTTGGAGGAGTTAAATAGGACTTCTTTCTTTCAATAACAACTATAGCCAGGCCCATAGAGGTTTCCTTCACTTCACAGCAGTGCGTCAGGCTTGCCAGATATGTGCGGAAATTAAGCTGAACAAGCTTGTAATAGTCCCATTTGTAAGATTCAAACTTGTGTAAATTAATTGGAGAGCATCTTTGGAAACCCACCTGTAGAAACTCTTCATTAATGACTATGTCCAGGCCCATAGAGGATTTGCATAATGGTTTCCTTCAGAGCACCTTTCCACAATGATTATAGCCAGGCCCGATAAGGTTTTCTTCACCTCATCTAAGAATCATCTAAAAGTAATATAAGAGTTCATATCAACCTTAAAATAATAATTAGATCCGCATATCAGTTGTCTCAATAAATGTCTTCTCTATCTTTATTTTCTAATAAATAATTCTAAAAGTTAGCTAAAAAGCAATTCTCTCTTCTTTATTTTCTAATAAATAATTCTAAAAATTAGCTAAGAAGCAACCATTGAAGACGCGCTCACATCAGTGCGTTAGGCTTGCCAGATCTGTACGGAAATTAAGCTGAACAAGCTAAATAGTCCACCGGTGCGTATAGTTGTAGAGAGCTGATATATCACAAGAAGAGATACACTCCAACAGTTCCCAATAATCATTTTCTAAATAGTTTAAACATGGTTTCAGAAGTGAAAATTAGATGATTAAATGTAGCAACCTCCAGGCTACAAGTTGAATTTAACAACCTCATTTAGGAATGGTTGGAGAATGATTTTTACTAATAAAATCCTAAATTTCGATTTAACAACCTCATTTAGGGATCTATTGGAGATACTCTTATTACATTAGCAAAACAGCTCATTGTACAGGCCGCAGGATCAAACTTCACTCTCTGGGTTCACATCCAGTAGACTGTTGACAAGAGTAAACAATATTTCTAATGTTCACATTCTAGCAATCAATTACAAGATTCTCTCTGCTTGTAAAGATTACCCCAAAAAAAAAGATGAACCAGTCTGGAACGCTAACTAGCAACGACTGATTGAGGATCTCCCTTATTTCTGCTGCTGCTGGCCAGACTCAAGCGGCTCTTCTACTATCTCAGCTTCGAGTGGCTCTGAGCTGACAGGCGCTGCTGACTGCTGGTTCTGAGAGGCAGGTGTCGCTTCCTGCGAGCTCCATTTGTTGCCAATGGCTGAACTCATCATTTCGTATATCTTACTGCTGAGCTCAGTTGGGTTGTCAGGCTGCGATATCAAGGTCAGAGATGAGTTGATTGTCAAACAGATGTCATGCATTGCTAGACTAAACAACAGCACGAGAAGAACATAGACTGCAGAAATAAGTAATTTGAAAAAAAAAAGGAGATGATCCTAAGCGTATTTGTTCCAGATCATGAACTCAAAGATACATGGTACAACAACAAGCTCAGTGATAGATTAAAATTGAAACAACAGCAAATGCTACAGCAACTCAGGTCATTGGAACAAGCATAAGAACCAGTTTCATACTGATCACTATTTGCCATAAAAATTTCACTCTTCAGATCTGATTAAAAAAAACGCTGCCTAAGGTGACCAACACAATGTTTTTACCCTAACTACTTGCAGATTTTGAGACAGTAATTATATGCATTTTGGTTTCATGTCTATATGCAGTACTTTCAGTACTCACCGTAAAGCCACTTGAAATCATAGCAGTTTCAAAGAGTATATCGACAGCCTTTAGAGCCTCCGAGTCATCAGGGTTGTTTCTGCATGCAACCTGGGTTCCAAAATAAAATAAATAAGAACTCAAATAGTATGAAGGTTCAAAACAAGAGAATCATCGCACTGTTCAATTATATAATCACATATTCAAATACTTAAACGTTGGCCAATGGCAAGAAGTTACTTACATTCAAGCCCTTGATTATCTCATGCTCTGGGTTTATTTCAAATACTTTCCTTGAACGCATGAAATCCAGAGATGATGTATCACCCATAGACTGGGCCCTCATCAACCTGTTAATCAAAAGTGTCGTAGTGTCTTGTGAAGCTGGGAAATCGCCACCGATTTATAGTAAAAAATAGAAGTTAACACTACCTTTCCATATTGGCTGACCAACCAAACTTGGCTGCAACAAGAACACATGGAGATGAGCTGAGACGATTAGATATGTCTACACGCGCAACCTTGTCACCCAAACGTTTCTTGATCCAATCACAAGTTTGGCTGTACTCCTGCTTGATCTCCTTCTCTCTTTCCTCATTCTTATCACCTGAGTTATGCAGACCACAACAAGAAATAAGAAAAATACAGGCATGACAACATTATTAGTTTTACGACGTATGCGGTGAAACGGTGCACATAGATAAATTACTCCTTTTTCATAGTACGATTCCAACAATGAGACCTCATTACTAACCACATGTTGAATGTTAATTATAACATAAATAAGGATCATTGTGAGGAAAAAGGTCTCAAGTTGTGGGAAAAATATCCTAACAAAATTGACACAGGTAATAGGAGGCTTGTTGATACCTAAATCCAAGTCTTCCTTGCTAATGTCCACAAACTTCTTGTCCTTGTATGAGCTCAGATTCTGGATAGCCACTTCATCCATAGGATCAACTAGAAGCAAAACCTACAAAAAGGTAATAAAAATTTCAAAGATAGAACTTTCAAGATATTAATTCCATTTCAAATACAATTGGCATTCAATTAGAAAATTATTTGTTTTGACTAGTGAACATTTTTCATATTTATGCCAGCAGGAACTACAACTTAAACAAAACATATCATCTTTCATAAGGTGAATCAATCTTGATGTTGAGGATAAGGAGCAAAAACAAGGACACGTTCAAGAGGGCTAAAACAGAAATGCACCAAAATATTGCTAAGCTTTCTAAGGCTATATTATACATGATACATCAGAAACAGAAAGAGTGGCCCAGGTGTCATAAGTATGCCAGCTTTATTAACAGCACGATTTGGCAGGTGCAATGAATCAATCCAATATCATAAAACAATAAAACCTAATAAAAACATTAAAATAAAATCAATCAGTTAATTGCAGTTACAGTAAGCTCAGTTCAGTATTTCACAGTTCATACCTCGTACTCTTTCTCAGTGAGCTTCTCAAGGAATGGAGCATTCTTGGCACTGCTCAAGCTATCGGCAGCAATGAAGTAAATGTCCTTTTGCTCAGGTTTCATGTTTTCTACATATTCATCCAAGCTTATTAATTCATCATTGCTTTGAGAAGAAAAGAAGCGCAGCAACGGAGCAATCCTTTTGTGATTTTCCTTGTCTTCCATGCAACCCAGTTTCAAGAATTTGCCATAGTTCTCCCAGAATCTTTCATAGTCCTATATTGAATTTGAATAAAACTCAAATAAAATGATGAATGAAAAAGGAGGACAATGGCACCATCTCAACAATAAGGAATGGGAAAATCTTACATCTCTATTTTCACTGCAAGAAATGCCAAGTATCATATCGAAGGCCTTCCTCACCAACCTCTTTCTCATTATACGCACCTGTTGGATGTGACAAGATTAAGAGACAAATTCATGAGGTCCTATCAAATATGTCAAAACAAAGCTACAATTGGAAACTCTGTTCAAGTATATCTTACAATTCGACTTTCTTGAAGGATCTCACGAGAAACATTGAGTGGAAGGTCATTAGAATCAACAACACCTTTCACAAAGCTCAAATATCTAGGAAACTGTCAACAAAATTCACATTTATTAGATCTATCTGGCTTCACAAGTTTTTTCCACAAAAACTGAATGAATTCGAGCATACCAGTTCACCATCAAAATCATCTGATATAAACACACGTTTAACATAAAGCCTGATATTCTTTGTCTTCCTATCAGTTATGTCTTCCTTCTTTGTAGCAGGAACAAAAAGAATTGATCGAAATTCAACCTCACCCTGAGTAAAGCAGATTGAGCATGATCAGTTGCATGGAAGGTGCTCAAATGTAATGTTGCTACATAAAAGAATTGAGTAATTGACCACACAAACATGAAGCAAACAATGTGGACTCAGCAAGTGGGTACAGGGAAGCGATCACTAGACAAGGCCTTAATGCTACAGAAGTATAGAGCCAGCAATATAGGGAGTAGAAAAAAGGATGCAAAGCCCAAAGTCTAGGAAAAGCATCTCATTTCCTGGCAAAAAAGCAATCCACTGTGTCAAGGAAGGGAAGAAAGGCTCTGTCTTTTGGTATTTATATTAAAGAAAGACACATTTAAGCAGAGCGTGGCAAAGGACTAAGTTTTTGTTGTCGTGGGATAGTGAAAAGCATTGGCGGATGCTAGCTAGGCATATTTATTAGTGCCGTTTGTTTACAAGTAGGAATTCAAAGATAGCTATTTTATAGAAAGACCAGAATTGGCATACATTTTTATCTCTGTATCTGCATTATATGAATTCTGTGGAGGTTATGGTATCTTGAATTGCTTTGGTGAAGCAGTTATGGATAAGACACTAAAAAAAAGGTTTGAACAAGTAATTGTGCATTGTTGGCACAGTTAATTCAGACCTTACTTAACAAAAACAAAGAAACAAGAGGATAAGTAACCAAAGGCGTACCTCTGTTGTGAAGTGTGAGGAAGCTAATGGATCCAAGTACTCATTGAAAGTCTTCTTGTAAAATTCATTGTACTCCTCTGTGGAAACCTCCTTTGGGTTCCGAAGCTACAACAGCACAAACAAACATGAGGTTTGGGTAAATTTCACATATTTGGAAGCATAATTACCCAAGATGATTAAATTATCAACAAATAAACAAAAAGATCATACCCAGATAGGTTGGGTCTCATTCGTAAGCTCCCAATCCCAATACTTCTCCACAACAGTTTTTGTCTTTTTCTTAGCCTGATGATAGTGCCACAGAATTATTTCAACAAATATTTTCCAAATAGAACTTATAATAGTACAAGGCTTCAGAAGTTCCAGTTATTTTTTAAGTTACCTCTGTTTTAGTTTCACCATCACCAGCTTGTGCTGGATCCTCATCAACCTCAACCTAGAAAACCAAACAAATGCCTCACATATGTAACCTCACGGCTCAGAAACAAAGAAAGGACAGAAACGGGGATACCTCTTTCGTGAAGCCTTTCTCTTGCCAAGTGTAAATGGGGAAGGAAACAAACTGAGAGTAGTTCTTCACAAGTTTTTGGATTCTCTCAGGGTGAGCAAAACCTTTGTCATCACGCTGATAGAAACAAGCATGAGCATTAACCAGAAATATAGTTTTAAAAAAGCAAATTAAAAAAAATCACGCATACCTTCAGGTAGAGAGTGAGGCGGGTTCCCCTAGGAATGAGCTTCTCTGGGTCAGTTTCCTCTCTTATGGTGTAAGAACTAGATTCTGCTTCTCCTTCCCAAACGTACTGCTTGTCTGATTTTGGGCTCTTTGTTGATACAGCAACCTATAAAGATAAAAAAAAGGTATCCATGTAATATCAACAAGTTAAAGGTATTTATAATACACGTTTAGGAGCAAAAAGCAACAGGATGAATGCGAGTAATCAACCTCAGTAACTGAAATAATCATGTAACACTGTACCTTATCTGAAACCAGGAATGCAGAATAGAAACCAACACCAAATTGGCCAATCAAATTGCTGTCCATGCCTGCTTCTTGACTCTCCTATTGTACAATAAACTTTAAATCATGAATATTGCATAAATTTGAAGACAGAAAAAAAAACAGAAAGAGAATAGATAGGTAGACCGCACCTTCAATGCCTTCAGGAACTTAGCAGTTCCACTACTTGCAATAGTTCCAAGAGACTCAACAAGTTCTTGCCTTGTCATACCAATCCCAGTATCCCTGGTAACATAAGGCCACAATGTTAATCATTTCCCAGTAACAAACCAGCTTATACAAAGGCTGTCATCTTAACTGGAACTCACGTAATCGTTATTATGCCATTATCCTTGTCTGTTTGGATGCGAATGGCAAGTTCAGATCCATCCTTCATAAGATTAGAATCGGTCACACTCAAATAGCGCAATTTATCAAGTGCATCACTTGCATTGCTGCAACAAATAAAAAAATCAAGTCAGAGGGATCAAACTATAAATTCACATAACTTGATATCAGCTAGCAAAAGTTTTTTTTTAAAAAAAAGATTAGGCTAGCACAGTAAACAATGCACATATAACTACAGAGAAGGTAATGGTGTTTTCTGTTCTAGCTTGTCACCCACCTGACCAACTCACGAAGGAAAACTTCTTTGTTACTGTATAGGCTGTGCACAATCAAATCCATAAGCCTGTTGACCTGCAAGCACAAGTACAAAGAAAACCAACATAATTTACATTACAACAATGACAAAAGAAGATTGTGTTTGAATAATGCTATATGAATTTATCTATACCTCAGCCTGGTACTCGTACTTCTCAGCTGGTGGCATGTCTGACGAGTCAACAGCGGTAGCGCTCGATTCATACCTTCTCCCAACAACGGTACCATCAGTCAGCTTGAGAGACGCCACATTACCAGCTCCAGCAACCTTAGTCGCCGCGAGCACTGACAACAACCTCTTCTGTGGCTGAGGCACCCGGAGCCACCATTGCTCACCTGTGATTAAACAACAGTTATGTATCAGCTCACGAAGTCATCGCAAACCATCAATTATATTACCAACAAATCGATTCTTCTTGATGGAAACTACAGTATATGTTACCACATTTCACCCAATTCAGACACTAAAATCAATTGCATAGCACAACGCATCAGATCAATACCCAGGACTAAATCCAAGCAAACACCAATTGAAATTGTAATTGGCACAACGCACACTACAGGCCCATATGGAGGTTCCAATTCGTCAATTCAACCGAAGTGGAACTGGTTCACCAGCTAAAACTCAGCTCGCCTCTCCGCACCTCCTCTCAATATAGAATCCCTACTAACCAACCAGAGCGCAATGGACACTAACTCGAGGCCGCACTCACCGGACGTTGCGGAGCCGATGCGGCATCGCCGGGGACAACGGAGGCGGCGCCAAAGGCAGCGCGGCGGCGGGCGGCGGCGCACAGGGATCGCCTCGAGGCGCCCAGCATCTTCCCACTCCTCCTTCAAGAACGCAGGGAACCGAGAGCTCCCGCGCGCGCGGAAGCAGCGGCGGGCGAGCGAGCGGAGAGGAGGAAGACGACGACGGGCGAGGGTTTAGGCAGCAGGGGTAGGGTTTTGGGGGACCCGGGCAGATGGGAGGGAAGGCGTATAAATGGCGTACGCCTTGCACAGCAAGAAGAAGGGCAGGGCATGTCGCTGACGATGTGGGCCCAAAGGCGGGGTCATCTTGTCAGTGAAGAGGAGCTGGGTTCGGGGGCTGTGTTGGTATGTGGGCTTAGCAGTTTGGAAAGAAGTTTCTGGAGCGCTAGGCCGGAAGAAATGCTTCGGTTACCAAACGGCAGTAGAAAGTGCGGTGCTGTATCATGACACGTGGAGCCACCACTGATCGAATTAGTATGTGGCCCAGTGGTCAGTTGAGGAAATTGTGCTTCTGGTCGAGCGCGGGTTTCTGTTGGAGAAGGCACTAGACGGCGGCGTGTGGGGAGGTCGATGATATGTGGGTCCACCGGCTACTGTGTGGTGTTCCATTTCGATCTCAGGTTTGTGAGCTGCAGGAAGATTCTGGATGCTGGAGAGGCCACCTTATTCTGCGCTGCACACACACACACACACAGAGAGAAACACTTCTTAATCCCTCAATGCCATGGGCCATACATCATGTCATCTGATACCAGCACCCTGCACCAGGTTATTGTTATGATGAAAGGAAAATTCAGCAGATTTTAAGTAAATTGTTTGGAAAATGTTCATCTCATGACAAACAAAGGACTGAAGCAGCATATGGGATTTCATGGCAGATAGGTTTGAAAGGTCTAGACCAAATCTCTACAAACGCACTCATGAAGCTTTGAAAGAAGCAGATCTTACAGGGACCATCTGCACAACATCAACATATGTATCTTTCTTTGTCTACAACACGATTACTATTCCAACCCTATATATATGAAGAGGAACAGATCTAGTACGAGGTGTACATAGTCGAGCATACTGCTCCCACAGACAATAAAAAACAGCTTTCGGACCACTTAGGGCTAAGCACCCCATGGTATGCGCTCAGGTGCTTCCGATGGAGCCGGAGATTGGCAAAGATGGATCAAAGAGGTTGTTACGGTTCCAGCTTCAAGGACACCACCCGGGACTGCCTATTCCGCTTGGCCGCCCTCACGAACACCACCGAAAGGCATGACGGCGCCCACCATGGCCTGCGGACTTCTTGCTCCCCTTTCAGGCAGGCAACTGGAGGTTGATTTAACGATAGAATCAGAAAATGCATTATTCAGATCAACACTACATAGAGCTTATTAAAGCATGCCTAGGGCAAAGATATCCAATCCGATACTTGAAGTTGATATATCTTGGACTCATATATTACATCATGCTATGCCAAACAACATTGAAATTATAGGGCAAAGATATCTAGTCACACTCTTTTTCCTTGCACCATGTCGTCATCATCCCCTAGTAGCTGACACAGCATTCTAAGGAGACCAGCCCATAATTTTGTAAGTTGTCTGTAGTATTCTGACTTCTGAGTGCAACTAACACCTTAGCTGATGATCTACTTGTTTTCATTTAAGGTGTTTTTTACACCTCAAATGCACACGATAGAGAACTTTTGATATCATTTCAACATACTTTGTACAGTAAGACTGAGTATAATCTAGGATAACACCTATTCTGAACCAGAGGTTACATATTATAATCTAGGACAACACCTATTCTGAACCAGAGGTAGTGCTACATATTACAATATATATGACGACATCTATTTCTGAACCTAACGTTAAGTGCTAAGGTCAGTTAATAGGTAAAAAGAGGCTAAGAAACAGAATTATACAAACCTTTAATGCGCCTCAACTCTTTGCACAGCGTGATAAAGTCTCCCCATTTCATATGGCAACGCCTGATAAACCGCAGAATCTGCTCAGTAGTAAACATGGAGAGGCTTTCAAGATATTCTCCGTTGACGCCATTTTCTTCAAACACTTGCCTGTAGCCACCAAGATTTATTTCTTCCAGCCACAATCCAACATCCTGAAGGAATATAATGATCTTATTAGGTGAACTGTCCTGTGGTGCCAAAGATAGCCCTTAACTAATGCATTTGACCTCCCTGCAGTACTCATACAAAACAAAAAGTACTATACTAGTCTAGCTATGGAATCGAAATACAAAGTCAAACCTAAGATACAATTCTAGAGCAAAAACTCACAGAAATCAATAATTAAATGGAACTGAAATACAACCAGATTTGCAGAATGGAAAATAAAATTTTGGCAAAATGATGTAAAAGAAAAAGAAATAAAACATCTTAGGTGCGGAGAAAGAAAAGCTGAAGAAGGCAATGGAAGATTTCGACATGATAGCAGGGTAGCCACCAAGACTATGATATCATACATATCAACAGCAAGATGGAAAACCCAAGCTTGCAGGGTGGAGCTACCATACTGAGAATGGAAAGAATATGAAAGAAGAAAATGTAGATGGCAGTGAGGCATTGGTACGTGGGGAGGCAGCAGTCAACTGCCATCCATTAAACTTGAACTCTTTGTAACCAAAACACTGAACTTGGTTTCATGGAATGAAACTAGGAGAGCAATCCCTATTATCTAAAAAAACATCTTAATCATTTGACTCAGTTTCAAAATGAGATGGGTGTAAACATAAGTGACATAGGGGCAACAGATGAACATAGAGGTAGACTTTAATCATGGAATGAAACTAGGAGAGCAATCCCTATTATCTAAAAAAACATCTTAATCATTTGACTCAGTTTCAAAATGAGATGGGTGTAAACATAAGTGACATAGGGGCAACAGATGAACATAGAGGTAGACTTTAACAAAAGCCATCAATGCATAGCTAGGAAAACAAAAAGGTAGCATCACATGATGCCAAACTATGACAGATAGTTTAGCATTTTCACTATATTATCACTGGGATAAATACAATTAGACTCGTATTCTCCAATAAATAAAAAATTTAACATCGATTGATCTATGAACTGTTTAGTGCATCTATCTGTAGAAGGATTGCCGTCAGAAGACATGAGACAAAAATGAAATCAAACACAGACAATGTAGCAAGATCATACATAAAAAATGTTTTGTTGGTATTTGAACCCCATTCCTGGGGCACCTGAGTCTAACACAGCTCAAAACCATGTGAACTGGACACACATTCAACTTAGCTTGAAACAGGCCGTAGCTCAACCCAAATCCCTTACAGTGTTAGTATGGCTTAGTTCAGAAATGTTGACTAATTTCCTGCACCATGTATCTACATCCCGCAGTTTCAGCTAGTTCCATTAGCAGATTTGTTTAGCTAGCAGTTTCATTTCGAGTTCAGATTGTTTGGATAGAGCACATGGTGCTGATCTAGTTTGCAACAGCCATGATAAAGCCTGATCCTCCATTGGAGGTTAGCTTGTATTAGGCTTACATATACTGCAATGCAGCTCCCGCAGCGGCAAAACTACCAGTGTTTCAGTTCCAAAAAGAAAATGATCAAGAAACAGTATAACCACAACTATCACATGATCAATTGAAGTATTACCACACTAAATTTGCAGTCTAGATGATACGTAAAGGAGACTAAATATCAAATTCGTGCAACAGCTTGCATTGTTTTTGCTATGCTCTATTCTTCACCTAGGAATAGTATAGGCTCTTCACGAAGGGTAGCAACATGTTCAAGATATTTACGCCCTATCTAAAGCTGAGTCTAACTAACATTAATCAGTGTGCAACACCCAAATCAAATGCAAACATATCTGATTACCAAGCGCACCAAATGATATTGACCAATCCATAGGTAGGAGAGAAGCATCCAGCTGTCTACCCTATCACTGTAGAAGGTGATAAACAAACCTGGTTGGCTGGCAGGCTCGGTGACAACTGACAACCACCTTCACCAGACTTGGTGAGATTCTCTTCACCCACTCATTGAAGCATAACAATACTCCTTAAGTTTGACTAGGCTTTGGACATAAGCAGATAAACCGAGGTGGGGCTTGTGTTGAAATTTAGGTGACAATGGTCCTGATTGTATCCAAGGTTCACAAAGTCTATAACGGGGTAGGGTTAGCGACAAAGTTTTAGCTGTGTGCTCAAACTCAGCTCACTACAGGCAATGCTGGACTTTCATAAGCCATCACAATGGCTGCACTGTAATATCTATGGATTAAATTATGAATTCGTTTTTCTCCTTGTAAAAAATATAAAAATGAATGAAGGATAAGTAGTTTTTTTATAAGGCTCAAAATAATCATTTTAGAGCTATTAATGCAACAGACTTATACATTTATATCAGTTAATTGAATTTGACATGATAGCATCGTATGTTGGTACTGAGCCCAGGTAATACTCTAACAATCACTACATTAGCTCAAAGACTTAATAAACGATACTTATCGTATCATAGGGCCCTCTAGTTCCCAAGTTACAATGCCACAAAATAAAATAATCCAGCAATGCTAGAAGGTGCAACAAAATCATGATTAAGTGCTTATGCAACTGAGAGCAGTTCAAAAAGTTAAAAAATCTGTGCTCAATAGTCAACAGAGGTTCATTAAACGAAAGGAGCAACAGTGTAGAAGCACTGAAGCACTAGGATTTTTCTTAACAACCATATCACAGATTTCCTCCATCCCTAACCGAAGTGTGAGTTATGAACAGAGAGGAGGCATACCAATCCAGAATATCACTAAACTCATCCAGCACAGCTGAAGCTAGCAGTGTAAAAAAGCAGACCATCCACTCCAGTTCTCTACAGAACTGGGCAAGCATTCTAAAGTTCAGAATCATTGGAGCAAGACCAACCGAACCACAGATTCCCCAATCTCCTAGCTACTCCTCCCAAAGCTAGAACATATGGAACAGGAATGCACTAAATAAAGGCCACAAATTTTCGCAGAAAAACAGCATTTTTATCAGTCAAAACAAAAATGGGGAAACCAAGAGGAGCACCTCGACAGTCCAGATGAAGAAGTCCAGCGGCTCAGGAGACCGCCCCCGACCGGACTTCGCCTGGGTCATGGGGGCTAGGAACCAAACCAACGAAATTCTCGGGCCAAACACCGCACTCGCCGCCGCGAGTCAACCAAGTGGACGGAGCGCTCCAGTGCCGACAAGCGCCGATCTCGCGCGCCGGAGACAAATAACCTAATCGAACAGCGAATGGGTGGCGGAATGGGTTAGTATTCATGAATCCAGAGCCGACACCAGAAGGGTTCGATTGAAAGAACCCCCATCGAGGAAAGAGAGCGCGGATTGCTTACCAGCAAGAAGTGGAATCAGAGCTCGACCGAACGGATCTCTGCCCTGAATGGGTGGGGAGGGGAGAAGAGAGACGAGGGGAGGATCCGGCGGCCGGACAGGGGACCAGCTCGCCGGCGGGCGGCGGCGACGCGTTGGGGTCAATTAAAGGGGTCGGCGCAGTGGACCAGCAGAGTGGATGCGGTGCCCGTTGGCGAGCGAGGGGGAGCGTGGGAGTGGGACTGGGAGGCCGAAGGCAGCGAGAACCCCGAGACGTTGCGTAGAGCCGCATTCTAATTTTCTTTTCAGTTTCTTGTGTGTTGCTAATTAATAACTGAAAATCTAGTTAGTAATGAATCAAATTATCCGGCCTCTAGATCCCGAGATATACCACCACCAAACTTATTTTGGTGACCTTACTGTATACAATGTTTAAGTTCAAATTTGAGCTAAATTTGTCTCTTGAGTCAACAAAATAAAGAGTTGTTAAAAAATAATCGGAAGGCTACAAGTATATATTAGACCCGGTCCATACTGCAAGGTAGCAAAAGGGAATATGTGTTATCTATGAAAAGCAAACGTATTAGCTACATATTTTCAACAATTATATGTCCACTTCAGTGAAAAATTACCATAAAGGCTAAAATATTACCATGAGACTTGATATAGATCGGATTATATTGTACATCTTAAGTTTCCAGTGATGATATCTGGTCTCTATAGGGACTTGGAGTTGTACATAAGTAGGACATTTCAGTTAGATCTATAGCAGTACTCTTATATTACTTCTATCGATATGATCACTATCAATTTGTTCGATAAAATATAAGTAAGTATTTTAATAGCATCTCACTTAAATAGATGTATCTAAATATATATCGAAATAGATATATCTAATTGCTAGTGATATATCTATAAAATATATAGACATATCTAAATATTACATCAAATATGATCATCTTAGATAATGCTGACCCATTTTCATCATGGGTATAGCTATAATTATGTGTTATAAAAGTGAGTCTTTAATGTGTATTACAAATATTGTAATTAGACATCGCAATGATACATTGTTACTCAAGTAACACATTCTAACCGCCAAATGTTAGATGGAATTAGAAAATTAGAGCATGATTCACTATATTAAAAAGAGAGGGTATATTTGACACAATTCTGATCTTTTTGTGTTACGAACTTCACAATAGTGGTCAGTCTAGGTTTGGACCTGGGAGTGAGCCGGAAAAAAATGAAAAGAAAAAGAAAAATTCCATGTTCATGGTAGTACAGTGCTAAATATTAAGTTGAGCTAGATTTGGGTGGCCTATCCCCCACCTGAGCCAGACTCACCACTTTTAACAATACAGCGATTTAAAATCTATAACAAAAATGTTAATAGTCATTACTCATAACTCATACCATCATCTATAATCACGAAAATATTAATATATAAAAGAAACTTATACGAGGTGCAAAAAGAAAATTATTTTTTAGGAATTCAAAAAAGGAGAAATTGATGTATTAGTCATGGCTGATATGCAAAGTACAGACTTGAGAATGATCTTCTACAATTCTTTATAGAATATATAGATTTCTGGAATGGGGATAAAACTTTCACTTGAAGCTATTTACTTTGGCATCACTTCATTTCAAAGAATAGTTTTCCCTTCTTCTGAAAAACACTGTTTGGTACACTCTTTGGTTCTGCTAGAGAATCAGCTCCGAAGAGTTCTGCCAACCAAAAGACTCGTGATCGGCAACTGTTCATAAGATTCTGGGAAATTAGCTCCTTTTTTTTTAGCTCACGGGAAATTAGCTTATGACTGATGCAGTGGATTTGAGCCACAGAAAATCCTACTGGCCTGTGGCCCGGCCCGAGCCGCCGGCTGCACCTGCCTTCAGAGGCCATACGCGGCACAGGCAAAGCGCGCGGCGCACCAGGCAGTGACGAGCCAGACGCACACGCGCGCGGACACGTGACATCGTTGCGGCGGCGGCGGCCATGGCGAGCAGAGGCGGCGGCGGCCCGAGGCCGGAGGACGACCCCTTCTCGGACGGCGACACCACGGAATCCGACTCCGGCGATGAGTCCCTCCCCGGCGGCCGCGGGCGGGGCCCGCCGCCCCGGCGCCAGCACACCGATCCTGACGCGCCTCGCGGTGTCGCGGAATCCGAGCCCCCTGGCGGCCGCCACCGCCGCGCCCGGGGTCTGCCTCCTCCGCTTCGCCTGGGAGTCCGCCGCGGGGTCGCTTGTCGGCGCCGTCGTCGGATACGGTAAGGCAACGCCGCCCGCGAACCTCTGTTGTTCTGTCCTCCCCATTCCCTGTTCGAGTTGAGCGGCACGATAGGGTTTAGTAGGGCTGTACGCTTGTGGTCCTGGCGCCATTTCAGGGTCTCCAGTACTCGAGATGGCGTTCGAGTGGGAGGATTAGGTTAGGTTTCTCCAATTCAGGCCGCACAGTTCGTGCTGTGATATGCGCAGTGTAGAACCTGTAACAATTTGCCTGTTCAGTGTGGTTTCTGCAGGTTTCATGTTCTGGTCTGATTCACGGTATTCAGTGTACAATTCTGCTTCTACAGAGATTGTTAAAAAGATTTGAACATTAATCCACCTTGGATCTTTACTTTAATCCATGTGTTTCATAGAAGCAATGTTGGAAGGACGTAATGAATAAAAAAAGGGCCTTGCTAATTTTCAATCGATTGAAAGTTTGGGAAGCTTTCAATTAACATCTAACACCACTAGATCCAAATCCGATGGTCCACAAAACAACTTTATTCTATAGTCTGTACTATAATAGATTTTTCCCTCTATCTTACATGTCACTTAACCCTACAAAAATAAATAAAAATTCAAATTCTATTACAAATCATGTCGATTGAAAGTTTCCTAAACTTTCAGTCGATTGAAAAGGAGGAAAAATGATTAAAAAAGGGCAGCTTGGTTCATGTAGCTCCCACTTGCGCAGGGTCGAGGGAAGGGTCTGACCACTTCGGGTCTTCTGCACGCGTTGGAAGGACGTAATATGTGTACATTCAAATTTCCCCTGACTTCATTCAATTGATATAATTAGTGAGCAGATATTTAGTACTGGTCTGTAGCCATGAAATAGAATGAGCAGATAATCAATGTTATAATCAGTAAAATGATGTGAAAGCAACTATAGATCAAGGAATCATGGCTCAAAACACTCAAAATTTACATGACTGCAAACCTACCATCGATTTGGGCCCTTCAGGCTCTGAGTCCTGAATATAAGGTTCACTTGCATGGTTGGGTATATATGTAGTCAAAAGAGCTTCCATAGTGCAAGCTACAGCTGATTGCCCGAATTGGTTAATTGGGTTGGTTGCAATGTTGCCTATTTGATGTAAGATATTTCTAGAACAAAGTGGTCTGGACGTGGGTTTTGGGTATCTTGAGTATGTAGTTCTGTTAGGCTACAAGGTCTGGAGGTGATGCTTAGCTGGGCATGCAAATAGCACGTTGTCCACGTTAGTGATTAAGTTGGAACAAAAGTAACAAAAGTAAAATTAAGGGTCACAAAATGGGATCAACGCAGGTTAAATTTTTATAGTGTGATTTTGTACATCTTGCCAATCATATATAACACCTTGATCTTGTTGAGGATGCATCATTCCATACAATTAACCAAACGTATCCCACTTGCATTTCTTCTTGTGCAAATCAATCTACCCCTATGAGCTTCTTACCCACCTCGGCTCCAAATTGCATCTATGGGTCAATCTTAGGCATGTAAGCCACCATTTCAATCCTCATATGGGAAAGGAAAAGATTATTCATTGCATTGCCGGGCTGAGTACCACACTGCAAATAATTCCTACTTAATTAATTAATTTGTGAGAAAAGACAGAGACTGAGCCACAAAAATCTCAATCGCTCAAGTGACATTATTTTGTCACTATCATTGAATACTATATGTGCCACAGTTCTACGAGAAATCAGTAGGGGATCCCTATATGACGTGTTAGATTATCAGAATACAGGCAGTGCCAAACTGGTGCTGCTGGGGAGGGCTTTTCATGGTTTTCTTTTTCTGATCTCTGTGAAATCAACTTGTATTATCTGATAGCTCCAATTTGCTGTTTCTGTAACTCTTCAGGGAAAGGTTTGGTTACTATGAAGGGTTTTAAAGGATCATTTGCTGATGCCGCATCATCTGCGAAGGTACAAATGATGTGCATTTTTTTATTCATTTTGACAAGCAGACAATCCTGTTCATTTCATTTGGAATAGACTTTATTACCAACATCTCATCACAATTTTGCCTCCTTGCTCTAGATATTTGCTGTTCTTGCTGGTGTTCAAAGTTTAGTAGCCTGTTCTTTGAGAAAACTACGTGGAAAAGATGATGGTTTGTCTCTTTGCTTAATTTCCTTTTCTAGGCCTTTAGATTGATAGAATGCTGAGGATGAGTGTAAATATATTATTTTGTTTCTAGGTATCAATGCGGGAGTTGCAGGATGTTGCACTGGCCTTGCTTTGAGCTTCCCAGGTAAAGTCACTGCAAATCTCAATTAATAGCTCTGAACTGTGTTATTTGCACTTGTAGTAAAATGGTAATAGCGAATGTTCCTAGATATGTTGGTGGATCATATTATTTACGTTGAATCATACTTTAGAAAACTGATTTCCTGGTTCTTGGACATTTTATTTGACCGGATCTCTGGTCTATTTGACTTTTGGATCTATCGGATTGTAGCCTTCCCTTGCCAGTTACCAGGTGCAATGTTCTGTATATTGAATGATTGTAGGAAGTATGCATCGTTATAGGGTAGCTTTAATGTCTGACACTAGTTTTAAGTTAGATGCCTATAAGGCTTAACAGTGAAATCTCCTTCAATGTTCACTATATATTGCCTGTCACTGTACATAGCACATTTTGTTGCTTAGTCTCATCTTTACTGGTATGCGTCCTCTATTCTTGTTTTCATCATCTTGCTATGATAGCCTGATAGCCACTTTTGTCCCATTGCACTGCAGTAAAATTTTTATTGAATATTCAGTGTTGAATGTTTTCTTTGGTAGTACGGATGAATCATTTTGATACAGATGATTGTCAATTTAGATTTTTTTTTCTCATTTCCCCCACTGCGTCATGGCTAAAATGAGGACTTCGCATTAGTTGGATCATTGTTAAGAGTATTTTTATTTTTTGGCTGCAAAAACAAGTGGCCCTGATCTGCATGATATTTTTACTCCTCACATCGATACCTTTTTTCCTCCTGACTATGCACAAGTCAATGCACTTGCTATGCTTATCTCACATATTCTTTTCGGCTTCAGGTTCACCGCAAACACTGATTCAGAGCTGCCTGACCTTTGGAACTTTTTCATACATCATAGAAAAGATGAACAAACAGCAGCCTGCACTTGCACTCCCATCAGCCACTGGCGTGAAGGATCTGAAGGGGGCTGCACAAAACGTTCTTCCTCCCTTCACGATTCCGCTTCCTCATGACGCATCAGATGGATTTTCTGTGTTTCAAAACATTTTGTCGAAGTTTCGAGGGAACTAATTACCCTGTGGAATGATTCCTACAGGTTGCATCCATGTAAATGCAACATTCTGAGCTTTTCTTTTATTGTTTCTTATTTGGTGGATGTGTTTCCATGGTAGTATGTAGCAAATGCTGATTAAACTCTGCTCTATAACAATTTTGAGAATAAGGGAATCAGCTTCATTTGTTCATTTGTAATGGGGCGTAATAAACTTGTGAGTCCGCCAATGCATAGTATTCTGTAACGTCAATAATCATTTGGTAATAGAGATCAAGACGGTAGTTTCTTCTCTTCCTTTTCTTTGTTTGGTAATAACGAGTGTAGATTTTACCACTTCACCACATTTACCAACGGCTAAGGACTAAAACAACCAAGTACATCAATTTTAATCTGACATCTTTGTACAATAGTTGCATGTCCAAACTGCACAATAAAATCGACAAATTCATGCGCTTGCTCCTGCTACCAGAAACACCTGTCTTTCATACAATTAAAGAGGTGGAGATATCGACTCTGTTGCAACACACACACACACACACACACACACACACACACACACACACACACAAACTTTTCCAGCTCCTGACTAACAATGATGGAGAAAACTTGCTCCATCATGCTTGTGCACATAAACTAAACCAGATATAATAAATTGGCAATCCTACACACTGAATCTGAGAGTTCTCAATCTTTCTTGACTCGATTCCTTGCTGCTTTGGCAGAGCTCGAGCGCTCTGACTGAGAGAACATGACAAACACATGCATAGTGCCTGTTACCAGCGCCAGTCCAGCAACAAAGAGGGTAACACCTTTCCATGTTGACAAGAGCTGAGTCCACTGCAAGAATCTGTAGGCACCATATAGTAGGAAGCACGACCAAGATAGAACCACCTGAGCAGGCAATAGAAACAGAAATGATCAGCAACAAGTGAATAATTAACATTTTATGAATGTCACGGAAGAAAAGTTTGCAAGAGACTTGTATCGAAGATATCCACATAGCAGAATTAAGCAGCATATCTAATGTGACCAGCCACAAGCTGCATTGATTATGTTAAATTTTCTAGTGTCATAAAGATGTGACCCTTTATCAAGTACATTTAATGAGTCAAGAGGTCAGGGCAGTGGACCCATCCGGGTAGGAATTAACAAGAGTTTTTGAAGAGACATGAGTTATACTTGCTTATCATATCGAAAAATTATCACCTTTTCCTATTGGGAAAAATGTTAGTCTTGAGCTAGAGTGATAAGAGATCTGCATTTAATACTACCATTTCTTAAAATTCCATGGCCATTGCTCATGATGTCTTAATTAGGGATTTACCAGCAAAGATTTCACTGGACGACCAATCGATCTAATTTCCTCATCAAAAGTACCAGTTGCTATATGTTTGTCCAGTAATGCATCCTGTAATAGAAAAAAACAGTGATCAACAAATCAGCAATTTGCAGGAATTTCAAATGTAATACCTATTATGCTCATAGCTCCATAAAGTAATTATTATTTCATACCTTCTCCACGAAGATGTCTTTGCACCATTTTGAAACATCCTCGTCGGATTTGGGCATATCGCTCATTGCATGACGCTTTATGCGGACATGAACCTATAATAAAAGGAAAAGTGGAAGTGGAACAATAATTGGCATTAGATGGTACCAAACCATATTTTTAGCATAAACTTATGGGTTATTCACTACTCCTTTCTGCAAGTTGAGACTGATTACTAACTTCTCATAGATCTAGATGAATTGATTGGTTCAAGTAAATTTCTACAGGTGCAAAAAGTTGTAATACTTACTACTGCTGACTGTCCCTTGAGAATCCGCAACATTGTTGGTGCTGGTGAATCTTTAGGGATTATCACTGTTGTGTCATAAATCGCTGGGACAAAGTCACGCATGATACTAACTGCTGATACAAATCCCTGATAGAACACAAATAAGAAGTATCAGCACAACAACATTCCTAGAAACAAAGTAAAAAACAAAAAAGAGATCAAATTGGCACAAAATAAGGTTCACCACAATGTATATTCAAAAAATTTATTCTGACTAACTTCCCTTGCTAGCAGTTGCCTGAGTTCTGACCACTTAAGAAGCACTAAGCAGGAAAGATAACTTTTTTAAAAGGGGAGTTCAGATAAATAGGAAATTTATATTTGTTTCCAGCAAACAACAGAAAAGTTACAACACATGGGAGAAGGTAAATAGATACATGTTGGGAGGTATCTTTGCATACAACATTGGATATATTCACGGCAAAATGCAAAACATATGTTAGGAAGCAGTGAAACAAAATACCTTTGTCCGAGGAATCAACACATTTCTAGGGGCTGGTAAACCCTGTGAGGCTGCATATTCTTGAGCAGCTAGAAGCTTTGCTGGAGTAAAACGTGTACCCTCAACAAAAGGGCAAGCCAAAATGATCTGGGGAAATCATTCAACCTTTTGAGACCCCACTGCATTTAAGAGCATAAAGATCATTAAGTTACCATGGACAGCACAGTGCTAGGAGTCATAGTATTATGCAAGATCAGAAATACTTTAAGTGTCTTTTCATCCTTCGCCCAACTTCTCTCCAGAAAGAGGTATTCAGCGAACCACATGGACCATCCAATAACCTGAAATAATTTATCAGAGAGTAAAGCTGAGCCTAGACTAGTTTTTCAATAAAAAGAGTTAATCTTATACACAAGTATATGACTAAATTCATGACATCAGAGACAATTAATATGCTAACTGTCAGGCTGCCAACACACTCTTGATCACAGATGACCTGACCTTTGCCAGTTTGTCGATGCTAGCATGCAGTTAAACTATGCAACACATCTTCAATGTTGCTTCATTCTTTTTAATATTTGCAATCTTGGCAATAGCATACCTTCGACTCTTCTGAAAAACTACTTTGTTGATCAGCATTTGGTACTAGATGTGATCTTCTAGATACTTATAGGAAATCATTCTTTGCACCAAAATTTAATCACAAGTTTACAAAACTTAAGTTTCCATGTCCATTGAAGCATTGTGCCTGATGATATTATAGCCGGGATGATCTTTTAGATAGATTTCCAAAATCATTTTTTACACCAAGCATTTAATTACTTTCCATGTACATTGAAGCATTGTGCCTGATGATTTTAGTACATGCCAATCATGTTTTTTCTAATTTTAGTTACATGTTTCCCTTGCTTACATTAGCTGATACAGATTTCCAGGAAATGCATCATCATGTGTGGAGCTGAGTAATAGAGCTAAAACATGAGACTCTATGAGCTATAACTTACTGGAAGAAACTTTGAAGATTTCTTCATTATAGCCAGC
The DNA here is from genome assembly GCA_031894775.1 of Chloris gayana. Lineage (NCBI taxonomy): Eukaryota > Viridiplantae > Streptophyta > Magnoliopsida > Poales > Poaceae > Chloris > Chloris gayana. Next base: position 123,514 of record JAUNZO010003358.1, on the reverse strand, counting down.
GTGCTCCCAAGACATCCAGAACGCTGGCAACAAATCATGGCAACTCTCAACACAATAAATTAGCAATAAAACTATTAAATCTGAACAAATAGTTAATGAAATAGTATAATAACCTGAGCTAAAATCCATCCAATAAGCCAATCAATGTCGCTCCGGTGATTGGATATGATAAGTGCATGTTCTTTGCCTATAAAATTCTTCAGAGAAGGCTATAATCAAAATCCATCATTTTCTGATATTGCCACCTCAGTTCCCATGTAAAAACATGATAACTTCATTCCTTACCCATTAGCTCATAGGTTTCTTGGTCCGCATGCAATTGTACCTGCAGATTAATTAGAAACTAATGAGCAAATTAACAATGTTAATTCAATTATTTCAGAAGCAACAATAAGTTTTGCTGGAGTTCACTCAGAATTATTTCTTCTGAGGAGAAAAAGCAAGTATTCTCGGTGACTATATGCCTGTGATCTTTGAATGGCTAAAGTTTGATAAAAAATATTCCTTCTTGGTCTAACACAAAAACAATGCCTTTTGTCCTTCCTAAAAAAAACAATGCCTTTTGTCCCAAGCAAGTTGGAGTAGGCTAGAGATGAAAAACAAAACCACATCATATGTCAAGCCAGAGCCAGCAGCTCCAGATGACCAGCTCCAATGTCTGCCACCATTTTGCCAAACATAAAGACCTTGTTGTAACTAAAGTCTGTTTTAAAAGTATACCCGTCTGGCTATCTCTCTTTCCTCAGTCTCTCGTGTTCACTCAATGGATATGTCATGCCCCTTTAAAATAGGATAAAAAACATATACTCAAGCTAATCTTAATCATACTAAGTCAACACTACAGCCAAATCATACGTACAGGAAAAATATCACATGGCACCCCAAATTCCAATTGGATCAACCAGATAGGCAGACACTAGTCATTTGAGTTGTAGACTTAGCCACTTTTTAAAAGAATGTCGACTTTAATCATACCCACTGTTTAACATTGATGCCTTGATGGTGACCAACCCACCCAAACCCTAACAGTTAACACTAATTGTTTTCCAAATGCTTGTTCAGTGTACCAAGTCCTCAAGTGGCCAATCAAACGCATATTACAAAACTTGGGACAATTAGTTAATCAAATTGCTATAAACAATTAGTTAATCAAATCAAAGTGTCCATATCAGCGTTTCTACCAATAAGCCTACTTCTAAAATAAGCATGAGGGGCCATTGCAGTTGTATTTTCGTATCAGCAATCCACCAACAGGAAAACAAACTGACTTCTGATTGCACAATCTAAATATTGCTTATATGGTACCTTAACACCGGCCCACCAGTCTACAAGCCAGATTAGCTGAAGCCACAGCAGCTCCGCCAAAAATCTGTTGATCCTCCGGTATAAGCTCTTCGAGAAGGGCCTTATTGACAAGAACAAGACAGCCTGCAATGATTTGTAAGTATAGGATATCAAGAACAATGTGGATGGTGATGGCAATTCTAGTATGAAATCAATGCATCAGAGGAGCAAAGCTCATCATATGAGATCAATGCTCACCGCAAGGTCATGACACAAACCTCTTGACTGAGAAAAAAGCAGACAAATCTGCCGAACTGAGTAGCAGAATTGGAAAGGTGGTGGCATCATATTAGAGTCAAGTGTCAAACAAACCCCAAATAAAATATCTTGAAATGGAAAGGTGAAAAAACACAACTGTTTCATGCCAAACACATAAGTACATATACAAATCAGTCGTTGTCAATTCAGCATACCAAAAAAAAAACAATCTCTGAGAAAAGTGCACGAACAACAGGAAATTCACCCAAGAAACAAGCAGAAAGCCATTGGAGCTCAAGGAAAACCCAAATCTCTTCGAAATTCACACAAACAAATCGAAGCCTCAATCACGTACTGATCCAGATCACCACACAAGCCCCGCGAAAAAAAAAATCAGGGGAAAAGGTTGCTTCAACAGAGGCGCCAGAAGTCACCTGGACAGCGTTGATGATGAGGCCGGAGAGGAGGAAGAGGAGGCCCAGTGGCAGCACGACTAGCACAAGAGGGATCGCCATGGCCGCCGCCGCTGCCACCGCGTTTCCTCTCTCTCCTTTACACTGTTCACGCTATTACGACAAAACCACGGGTGTTAAATGGGAAAACTGCTTCTCCGTTTGCTTGACTGCGGTGAACCGGCGCCTGGCGGGATGAGGCGTTGAGCTCGACCCGAATTCCATCACGTTTTAGGGGTTCTGGTGGAAATACGCAAATAAAAGAGGTGGCAACTGTTAGAGCAGGCAAGGAGAAGAAGGAGCAGCTTAAAAAAAAAAAAAAAAGGGAGAAGAAGGAGCAGACTTGCGGAACATGAAGATAGAAGGAGATAGGACGAACAGATGTATCTTAGTTGGAAGTAATTGTCTGTTACAATAATTTTGATTTCTTCTCTCTCTCAGATTACATATATATAGTCTCTCATCCTCACATCCATTCTGGGCCACGATACTTGACGTTGGGCCTCCGTACGCGATTCCCTTGGCACGGCCCGTTGGAGCTCCAGTGGATGCACCCGGTGTGTCTACAGTTGTAACACCCCCGGTCTTGAAATGCTGCTTGACCCCAAGCAGTAGCATTTGGAAACTGTTGTCGCAATGCCTCTGCATCTTCCCAGGTTGCCAACGTCTCCGGCCGGTTGGACCACTTCACCAACACTTGAGGGACAGTCTTGTTGCCTCGAGTTACCGCGCGAGACCGAAGCACTTTCTCGGGCACCTGCCACTCACAAATTGCGTCGAGCAGAGAAGGAGTTACCTGATTCAACGGACCAATAGCCTTTATAAGTTGAGAGACGTGGAACACCGGATGAATTAGGGCTTCCGGGGCAGTTGAAGTTTATAAGCCACTTCACCAATTCGCTGAATCACCTTGAATGGTCCGAAGAACTTGAATGACAACTTCTGACTTGAGCGGGATGCAAGAGAGGACTGAATGTAAGGTTGCAGTTTCAGGAAGACCATATCTCCAATAGCAAGCGTCGCTCGGACCTATTCTTATCAGCCTGTGATTTCATTCGATTACGTGCACGTTCGAGATGTTGCTTAACCAGCTGCAGCATTAGTTCACGCTCTTGCAACCACTTGTCCAGATCATCCACAACACAAACATCAGTAGGAGAAAGCCCGAAATGGCGAGGTGAATGACCATAAAGAGCCTCGAATGGGGAACGACCAATAGCTGAATGAAAGCTGGTGTTATACCAATATTCGGCCAACGATAACCACCGACTCCATTGCTTAGGGCAAGCGTGCACAAAACAACGGAGGAATGTTTCCATGCATTGATTTACTCGTTCTGTCTGCCCATCTGTTTGAGAGTGGTACGCCGAGCTCATAGCGAGATTAACCTTAGCCAGTTTGAACAATTCACGCCGGAGATTGCTAGTGAACACACGATCACGGTCCGAGATGATAGAGAGAGGCAATCCGTGGAGTCCGTAGATGTTGTCAATGAACAACTTGGCCACCGATGCTGCAGAGTAAGGATGCTTGAGCGGCACAAAGTGTGCATACTTCGTGAATTTGTCCACCACAACAAAAATACAGTTCACTGAATGGGACTGTGGAAGTCCTTCCACAAAATCCATTGTGATTATCTGCCAGGCCCCAGTAGGAACAGGGAGAGGTTGGAGCAATCCAGGAAGCTTGGATCTGTCCGGCTTGGCTTGTTGACATATCCGACAAGCTTTGACAAAATCATGAACATCCGTTTTCATTCCTTTCCAAGCAACTATCTGTTTCAGTTTTCTGTAAGTTACTGGGGCTCCTGAATGACCTCCCACGGCAGAACAGTGCATAGCAGTAATGATTTTATGCCTCAAGGTTGTATCATTGCCAATCCATAAGCGGGATTTGTAACGGATCAACCCTTGGTGGAGAGAAAAATTGGGTACAGCATCCGGCGACACAATTAGCTTGGCAAGTAATTCTTTAGCATGTGCATCATTATCGTAGCTAGTAGCAACTTGTTCCAACCAGTAGGCACACAAGTAGTAACAGAACAACATTGAGAATCAGAATGTGGGCGCCTCGATAGGGCATCAGCAGCACCATTTTCTACACCTTTCTTGTACACAATTTTGTATGTGAGGCCGAGCAGTTTAGTGAATACCTTTTGCTGCCATATGGTGTGTAGTCGTTGTTCTGAAAGATGGGACAAACTCTTCCGGTCCGTGGATATGATAAATTCTCCATTCTGTAGATACTGTCTCCATTGCTCTACTGCCAGAAGAATAGCTAAATATTCTTTTTCATAGGTTGAAAGTCCTCTCAATTTGGGTCCTAATGCCTTGCTTATGTATGCCAAAGGGTGAGAGTCCTGCATCAAAACAGCCCCAATTCCCACATCACTAGCATCAGTTTCCACACAGAATTGTTTGTTGAAATTGGGAAGAGCCAATACAGGTGCTTCACATAGCACTGTTTTCAGAGTGGAAAATGCAGTGTCATGGTTTGGAGTCCACACAAACAAGGATCCTTTCTTGAGCAGTTCTGTTAATGGCTTGGCAATCACCCCAAACTGGCGCACAAATTTTCTGTAGTACCCTGCTAAGCCAAGAAACCCTCTGAGTTCCTTGACATTAGTAGGTATAGGCCAGTTAGCTATAGCTGACACTTTTTTAGGGTTGGTTGCCACTCCATGTTCACTGATGACAAATCCCAAATAAGAAATTTCCCTCTGAGCAAATGAACATTTCTTCAGTTTGATTTTCCACTGAGCTTGCTGTAATAGTTGGAACACTTGTTCTAAATGCACTAAATGCTCCTCAAATGATTTGCTGTACACCAATATATCATCAAAGAACACCAGTACACAATGCCTGATGAGAGGTGCTAGAGTGGAGTTCATTGCTTTTTGAAATGTGTGAGGTGCACCAGTCAGCCCAAAAGGCATGACACAGAACTCATAATGGCCACCATGTGTTTGAAAGGCAGTCTTATGTTGATCCTCTTGTTGCATTAAAATCTGGTGAAATCCTGAGCACAGATCTAGGCTGGAAAACCAACTGGCTCCAAATAATTCATCCAGAAATTCATCAATAATAGGAACAGGGTAACTACCCTTTAGTGTCAGTGCATTTAGATGGCGGTAATCTACACAAAATCTCCAGGATTTGTCTTTCTTCCTGACCAGCAAGACTGGGGACGAAAATGGACTTGTACTGTGTTGTATTATCCCTTGATCAAGCATCTCCTTAACTTGGCGTTCAATTTCATCTTTAAGTGCAGGTGCATAACGATATGGTCTCACATTGATAGGCTGAGCTCCTGTTACTAGAGGTATTGAGTGATCGCAAGTCCGTGATGGTGGGCGGCCAGAAGGAGCAGAGAACAAGTCTGCAAACCTGTGAATCAGTAACTGAATTTCTTCTGGAACAGAGGAATCCAGCACAAACACGCCTTCGGTTTCAGACTGTGATACTTCTGAAACAGCACACACATGAACCAAGGTTCCTTCATTGAATTCGGAGAGGATGCCTTGAATAACAACAGTGGAGCCTTGATATGGGATTGCCATCCACTTGAGGCCCCAATGAACCTGCATTGGACTGAATTGCTCTAACCACTCGTAGCCTAGAATCATATCAAATGCAGAGAGGTGGAGCACTTTGAGATCACACTTGAAAACACAATCCTGGACACTCCATTCAGCCTGCAGGAACTGTGAAGAGCAAGAAAGAATATCCCCATTGGCAACTTGAACTTTCAATGCTTGACACAATACAGAGGCTCCTTGCAATTGGGCAGCTATTGCTGCACTGATAAATGAGTGAGAACTCCCAGAATCCACAAGAATAGTGATTTCTCTGCCTTGAATAGAGCCCCACAATCTCATTGATTTTTTGCTTTCCACCCCAGATACCGCAGCTAGTGATATTGTATGCAAGCTTGCTTGATCATCACTTGTGTCCGGAGATAGTGGCACATCCAACACAACAGAATCATCTTCCTGAAAAAGTTCCCACATCTCCTGAATGGCATGTAATTGCACTGAGGCAGCACACTTATGACCATACACCCACTTCTCTGCACACTTATCACACAGACCACGGGCACGACGGTAGGTGCGAAGAGCACGAAGCTTGTCGTCCGTGGAGGAGGCGCGAGCTGCTTCAGTAGCACGCCTATCCTCAGCTGCTGGATTACCGATTAGCTTGTCCAGCTTAGGCGGCGCTGGAAGAGGATATGCCTGTCGCTGAACCGTCCGGTTGGCTATAGGTTCAGGACGACAAAATTCTCTGCGCCGTGATTCCACCGCTTCTTCCTGCACAAGAGCGAGAGAGCAGGCAGAATCCAGATCGGCAGGTCTTTGTACCATAATTACAGACTTAATTTCTTCCTTAAGCCCATCAATAAAGCGCAAGGCATAGTATAAGGGGTGTGCACGGGCCTCATAAGCTAAGAGCTGATCAACGAGAGTGCAAAACTGATCTACGTACTCAGTAACAGTACTAGTTTGTCTAATGTGAAGCCATTTACGGATAAGAAATTCATGCTGGTCCTTGCCAAAGCGCTCTAGGATCATAGCACAAAAGGTTTCCCAACTAATGTTCTTAAGCCTATGCTCAGCGGACTGCAACCAACGAGCCGCACTATCCTCAAAATGCAGAGATGCAACCTTAATCCACAAGGACCTATCCACTCCATACATATCAAAGTAACTTTCACATCTAGATCGCCACGGTTGCGGATTCTCGCCATTGAACTTGGGAAAATGGAGTTTAGGCAGATTGCCACAAGCAAAGCGGTGATCACCCGCATCATGAGCCGGTCGATCGTGATGATTGATTTGAGAAGAGTGGTGGTCGTTATACGTACCCTTGACCGGGATCGGTGACTGGGTGTACACAAACCCACGATCACGATCCCGGTGGTGTTTCTCGACGCGGTGCCCATCGGGGCCGTCGGCGTTGTATCCGGCAGATGGGCGCGCGGTAGCCGACTCGTTACCGGTGAGGATCCCGGGCTTGGAGAGAGGATTCTCCATGGATTCGCGCTCCGGGAACTTGTTGACGCGGGACACCTCTAGCCTGACTCCATCAAGCTTCTTCACGAGATCCGCTTGTCCAACCTCGGACTCTGCCCGGGCCATCTCCGGAGTGATGAGGCGCTCTTCGGTTTGCTGCTCCATTACTTCCACACGGTGCTCGATCCGGGCACAGCGACCCTCAATTCGGTCGCCGAGGCGCTGGAACTCGGTCGGGATGAGTTGGGTGTTGGGGTCAATGGAGGGGGTGATCTGCCGCGGCGGAAGGATTCGCGGCGGCCGACATGGCGATAGGGGTGGGATTGGGTATGGGGGCTGGCCGGGCGGTCCGGGCGGTGGAGGTGAAGGGGTAGGTGGATGGATTGGTGGTGGTGGTTGGATGCGCCGACGAATCGCCGGGAATGGAAGCTGCGGCGTGATGCGGTGCGGCGGTCGAAGTGGAGGCGCTCGGAGCAACTTCAGCGGCGGATGGTGGCTCATCAAAACGAGGGCGGCGCGAGTAGTGGTAGGGATACGGTTCCATGGCACCTATGGATCGATGTCTCCCGATACCAGATTGTTAGAGCAGGCAAGGAGAAGAAGGAGCAGACTTGCGGAAGATGAAGATAGAAGGAGATAGGACGAACAGATGTATCTTAGTTGGAAGTAATTGTCTGTTACAATAATCTTGATTCCTTCTCTCTCTCTCAGATTACATATATATAGTCTCTCATCCTCACATCCATTCTGGGCCACGATACTTGACGTTGGGCCTCCGTACGCGATTCCCCTTGGCACGGCCCGTTGGAGCTCCAGTGGATGCACCCGGTGTGTCTACAGTTGTAACAGCAACTCCTATGTCAATAGCTCTTTGATACGTGACGATTTCACTCACTCTGTTGAGCGAATAAACCAATGAACTTATATATTTTCTTCTTTGGATTACAAAACAAGTTATGTTATATACCACGAAGAACACAATGATTGTCTGTTTGCCGAAGCAGCCACAAATCCAGTTTTCTCTTCAGTTATATAAAAAAATCCAGTATTCTGTGTTCCTGGCTAGGCTCTCTTAGTCTCTTGAACAAGTTTGGAACTGCATAAGATTCTAAGTTCTGTAGTAAAAAATAAGTTTGATATGTCTGTTCGCAAAAATTAGGGGGAAGTTTGATATGTTTATGTGTGATGTGTCATAAGATTATATTTTTAGCTGAGCTGGGGAGGGAACTAATGGATTCATCTTAATATAAAGGGAAAATTGGATTCTAGACATTGAAAGATCACGATTTTAAAAATTTACCATCGAAAGATTTTAGTTCACTTTATACCAACGAAAGTTCATCCGTTTAACAATTCACCACTCTGTCTTATTTTCCATTCAGCGCTCTGGCCCAGCCCCCGTCGAGGAGTCGCATGCCTCCCTAGCTAGCTCGCGCATCCTGGTCACCGGCGAGCCCCTGGCCGCATGTGTCCTAGCCGAGCCGCCGCGCGTCCACCTCTGCTGCTGCTATTGCTATTGGGCGCGACGTCGAGGTCGTGAGTGACGTCGGGACTCTGAATTGGGTTAGGCTGCTGATAGACATGAACCGCTTTGTCTTCTTCGATTGAGTGATTTGTTGATGTAATTGACTGTTTTACATGGCGGATTTCATAGTTCAGAGCACTTTCAGTTGATTGGAGGCTAACTTTGCGGATTTGTTCATTTTCTGTGATTTGTGCTACTACTCCATGTCGTGAAAGCCCAACGTGCAGGTTTTGACACTTTGGTCGTGTTGATGGCGTGGAGCTTGTGGAGAGAGAGAAACAACAGGGTGTTTAGGTTCCAAGCGCGGCAACCGGTTGCTCTCGCACTAGATATTTTGGAGGAGGCTACTTGGTGGGCGTCGTCGCGCTTCAAAGGACTACAGGCTCTTCTTTCGGTCCTCCGCGCTTAGTTACCTGTAGGAGTTGTTCTTCTCGCTTCTGCCCTTTCGTTGTTTGTTGTTCTTGTTGTTCTTATTAGTGTGTGTTTGTACCTAAAACTCTTTTCCTCCTTAATGAAATACGTGCCCCGCACGTTCTCTAAAAAAAACTCCATGCAGCTCTCAAATGAAGGGCCACCAAGGAGCAGGTCGCAAAATCTTGTGCAGCCGCACACGAGAGAGAGAGAGAGAGAGAGAGAGAGAGAGAGAGAGAGTGGTGGTGGTGGTGGCCCGGCTTGAGTTCGCTGCGTGCACGAGTGAGCAAGGCCTGACTTGAGCTCGCAGCGCACGGGGGCGAGGGCTGCGTGGCTGCTCGTTGGGGCTGTTCGAGATGCATGGCGGCCAGCCGGAGCGCTGGCTTTCGGATGGAGACGGAGCGGGCATGGCTAATGCAAGGCGAAGAAGAAATAAGATGATGTTGCTGTGAAAATTAGATGGAAAACGTGACGGTGAATTCTAAACAGATGAATTTTCGTTGGTATTAAAGTGAACTAAAATCTTTCGATGGTAGATTTCTAAAACCGTGATCTTTCGATGTCGAGAATTCAATTTTCCCTAATATAAACGATGTCATCAAGATGATAAACACCAACAAACATACTTTTTGATGTGACTGAAGCACTTACACTACTACAGAAAGAGCCAGCAATATTAGGGGGCATTTTCTAGCAATAGCAGGCACACAGAAAAACGCTATTGCTGGGTGCCATCGCTGACGTCCTCGGGGTATAACGCTATTACAGAGACCCCTGCAATAGCGGGCGCAGGTGACGTCATCGGAGGTAACGCTATTACAAATGGGTCACACGGTAATAGCGGCCGCTAGTGACGTCACCTGTCGTCCGCTATTATCTGGATGAGCCGAGTAATAGCGAGCGCTCAATGACGTCACCGGAGGCCGCTATTACTGGGTCAGCCAGCAATAGCGGTCGTCGATGACGTCACCTTGTCCGTTATTACAGGGTTCATGTACTATCGTCGTCCTGGGTGACGTCATTATGCCCGCTATTGAAGGCAACAGTGTATAAATTCGTCCCCTTCCTCCCGATAGGAGCTCTGTTTTGCGAGCTCACGGACGAGCTGTCCGTACGGAGGGCGGAAAAAGCCAAAAAAGAAGGGGGAAGGTTTTGAACCTGTTTTTTAGAAGGATATTGTTCTAGGAGGTAAATCCATACCGTTCCATGTATTTTTTGTGTGTTTAACCATAGTTTTAGTCTCTTTTTTATGGTTACTTTTCCTAGGGTTTGGATCTATTTTTTTACCTATAAATGGCATGGTTAGTGTTCCTCATGCATATCATAGGTTGTTTAGTACTTAAACTTATCCTCTCCATACATATATGTAGGCTTTTATACGTAGGGATATAGTTTTGGATCTAGACCTAGTTTGGGATCTATGTTTTATTCATAAATTTTTTTAACAGTAATTTATGTAGAGATTTTATTATTATCTTTTAAATCACACGTAACTATAGTATGTAATATTCTTGTGTAACTACTTTTGCTTTTTAGCATATAATTCCATTTTGACTTAGTTTTTAATTATTATTTATTTCTTTATTTACGATACATGTGTATAGAAAGATGGAAGATCGATCTTGGATGTACACCTGGTGGGGGTGGTGATGCTGTTGTATATTTCCAAAAGGTCACGGGTTTCGTTGAAGAAGCGAAGCGACACGCAAGAAGAAGGGGTACACAATATATCTATTGTCCTTGTACCCGTTGCAAGAACATGTTTATGTTTGAGACACGTGAGACTATTCGTGAGCACTTGTTGGAGAAAGGATTTATCAAGGACTACTATATCTGGATAAAACACGGCGAAATAGGACCTCATGCACAAGGTGACCACGTTGAAGAGGTGATAAGAGCAAGAGTTAACCACGACGAGCGTAGGGTGAGGGCTGAAAGTAGCACAGAATATGCAACGACATCGAGTCACACGGATGGTCCAGAACTTGTCAATGAAAGCGAGGACTTTGACGGCGGTCTCGACGTGGAAGAATTGTTGATGCACATTAACAACGAGAACCTAGTCCAAAAGAAAAGGCGAGCTTTGGATAACTTGGATGCATTGGAGAAGGCGTCAAAGGAGTTACGTACGAGAAATCCAAGGGGTGTCATAAGGATTGCACGGTCTTGCAGACGGTGCTAGAGCTTGTCACACTTAAGACTAAGAATGGGTGGTCGAGACACAAGCTTCAACCAACTTTTAGAGCTGTTAGCCAAAATTTTACCAAAACCAAACTCTTTGCCCACCAACACATATAATGCAAAGAAAGTATTGGCACCGTTGACCCTAGACGTACAGAAAATACACGCTTGTCCAAACCACTGCATATTGTACCGTAAAGAGCATGCCAATAAGACTAGATGTCCAACGTGCAACGCCCGTCGATACAAAACTAATGATGGAACTGATGATACGGACATCATGGATAAGTCCGAAAGTAGAAAGAAAGCTTGCAGAAGAGGAAGAAAACCAATACTGATCGTGTTCCTCATGATGTGCAAGAAGATGTGGTTGATGAAAGAAAAGTGCCAGCCCTTGTGATGTGGTACCTTCCGATAATCGATCGCTTGAAGCGTCTTTTTGCCAACAGTAGAGACGCTAAACTCATGACATAACACGATGATGTTGACGGGCGCAAGAAGGATGGGATGATTCGTCACCCTACCGACGCTCGACAGTGGAAGAACTTCGACATTAACCATCCTGATTTTGTGTCGAGAAAAGAGGAATCTAAGAATGGCCTTAAGTACAAATAGAATGAATCCTTTCGGAGAGATGACAAACCCGCACAGTACTTGACCGGTGATTAGTTGCTTCTACAATATTCCTTCATGGTTGTGCCACAAGAGGAAGTACCTTCTACTAACTACACCGATTTCTCGGTCCGAAACAAACTGGAATTGATATTGATGTCTTTCTTGAACCACCGATGGAGGACATGAAACTATTATGGGAACAAGGGGTGAAGGTTTATGATACGTACGAGACGGGAAGAGTTTACCCTGCACGCCATCTTTCTTTGCACCGTCGGTGATAACCCGGCACGCTCGGATCTCAATGGGCAGATCAAAGGGAAGACAGACATGTTCAACATGTGTGGACCGGATCGCATCGTTGTACCTTCCTTTCTCGCGTAAGTTGGTGTATGGACACCCTTAATAGGTAATTTCAGATATTCAATGAACTATCATTTTTTGTAGATTGCATTATGCTCGTTGCTCATTTGCTTTTTTATATTAGTGCCTATAAATACTATCTCGAGCTTGGTGGTGACCCTCATCCTAAACGGACCAACCTTGGATACAAAACGCATTATCCGGTACTATTATCTCATATCATGGTCATTTCTTTTATTCAATTAATTAATGTCTCTATTTGTAAAGTAACTTAACCATTTTCTTGTTTTGTAAAGTGTTCACAACAGCGTCCTCGGACCGTGACCTGTGGCTACTATATGTGCAAATACATAAGCGTCGAAATAGAGAATATACTACATTCCCTACGGAAGAACCGGCCCCATGGAAAGATGTAAGTATTTAGTGTGTTTTTTCTTGCATTAGTATATTAGTTTTATATTACTTAACAAACATGTATTAATTCCATAATTTATTTGTGGCAGCAACGCTATGAAAAGCCAAAAACAGGTTCCTACTTAGAAGAAAGAACGCTCGAGCTCATTGCAGCCAAACTCCACCGCTTCATGATTCGTGAGTTCTGTAATGAAACAGACAAGTATTTTGATCCTCTAAGTGATGTTGCAATACATGAAGACTTGTATAACTACAGCGGTCAAAAGGGCCACCAAGATGCAATTGTGCAAAATTCAAAGACAGAGGAGCAGAGATTGAAGGCACTAGAGCCGAAGTGGCCGGATAAATTGTAATTTAGTTGTGTTTTGATGGATGAATATTGTGTATTAGAAACATGATGTATATGTATGTGGATATTGTAAAATGGATGACAACTATGTCGTATGTACATATAATTGCTTTAATGATTATTTCTATGGTCTTGCGTATACATAGTGTGAATGTATTTTCAGTTACGTAAAAATATTTGAATTTGTCACTTGGAAAATAAAACAAATAGCAATAATTGTTTCAGTTCAGAAAATGCTAGTAATATCGGACACGATGATGTCACTAGACGATATTGTTGTCTAGGCCAGCAATATCGGGTAGATGACATCATCGTGCACGATATTGGCAAAACCACAGCAAAATCGGGCACGGTGATGTCATCTACCCGTTATTGAAGGGTCACACAGCAATATCGACCTTCGTGATGTCATATCTCCCTACAATAGCGGTCATGATGATGTCATATGCCCGCTATTGATAGGTTACCTGCAATAGTGGGCAGGTGACATCATCCTGCCCGCTATTGCAGGGTTTCCTGCAATAACGGACGGTCGTGGGCGCTATTGTTGGCCTGACCCTGCAATAACGTGTGCGTAATAGCGCCCGGAATGGCCGCTATTGCAGGGCCAAATCGTCCGCTATTGCAGGCCTCTTTTCCAGCAGTGTGATTTGTATCCCATGGCATAATGGAACACCCCGGATACGAACTCTGACGCTCTTCGCATGTCCCTGTTCATTTTCTGTCCACTAAATTTTAGCACTGTCACATCAAATAGAATCTTGTTATTTAGGAATATTTCGACAACCCTCTTGACAGATGAATGTTAATTTTCAAAATGAATCTAATGAGCCTAATTAATCTATATTTTGCTAAAGTGATGCTACAGTAACCATCAACTAATCACGATTTAATTACCGTCATTAGATTCGTCTCGAGAATTAGCCTAGGGGCCTGTAATTAGTTTTGTAATTGCATTTTGTTTAGTACATGTAAATAGTAAGATTCTCTTTGATGTGAGAACACTAAAATGTACAACGAAATGAAAGGAAATAAACTCTAGAATACCTAGCTGCTTGTAGCAACTAATTAACTAACTACTATTTTGCAAAGTTAGAGTCTAATAGCCCATCTCATGCATCACACGTAATTTTGAAACGGTTTGTTATACCACTTGGTACAATGAGTGGTTTTTAGTTGTCTTGTAGAAATGAATATTTCTTAAATTTGTGGATTAAAACAAAAATATTTATGAATTCATGACACTACAACTCGTACACTGGTGTGTAAGCCGTCTCGATCATACTCCTAAATTCTAGCGTATGAGGTGGTTGCTTCGCGAAACAATCACCTCCTTCTCTTACCTTCCTCTCTTTCTCTCTCTTCCACATCATCAAAATTCTTATATGGCATTGCATAACATAGGCTATGAGACTGCTGACGTGTAACGTTGTAACTACTAATTATTAGCTTATGGGCCCTGAAATAGATAATATAATAATACATATTCGAATTGGTTTTGATAATGACGAGTCTCAAACTCTCTTTATAAGTGATTTGTGTAAATTTTAACTGTTTTGATGAGTCTCAAACTTTCATGCCTTTGATTCGATTTGGAGACTGATTCGAAGCATCAAGTTGAGCTTATGGCCCTCTAGAGACGAACAACGATCCCACATCATGCGGCTCTTGGAAGATATATTTTTTTCTCGAACACGCAGGAGAGCTGCGTATCTTTGTTATATAGGGAAAAGAACGGTCCATACAAAGCCCCTCATGCCCGGACCGAAGCGAGAGGGGTGGTTACAAACTCACACAAGGTCTTTTTATAAATAAACTCACAAAGAACTTGACCAAAATAAAAGAAGAGCTATCCCTGACTAAGCAATCTTCCTAGACCAAGTTCACTGAGCCCTCGAGCTCCAGTAAACACCCAGAGTTGTGCCTCCAACTTGAGGTTGGTTAAGGCCGTCTGGATGTTGGGCGAGGCTCCTTCAAAAACGCCTGCATTCCTGTGCTTCCAAAGTATCCAAGCGCCTAGAATAATTAGAGTGTTCAGCCCTTTGCGATGTGTCTTCTCGACCCTCTTGCTGGCACGTCTCCACCAAGAAACAAAAACATTTTCATCCATCCGAGGGGCTAGCCGCTGCAGGTTGAATACTTGGAACAACTTGAACCAGAATTCCCTTGCAAAAACACAACCAACCAAAATATGCTGCACTGTTTCTTCTTCTTGATCGCAGAGAACACATTGTTCAGGATGATCCAGACCTCTCTTTGCTAGCTTGTCTATCTCTTCTTTTCAGATTGCATATGTTGATCGAAGCGCAAACATGGCAGCTCATTGTTGTGTCAAAGCCTATGTGTGAAGACAGGGGTAGGTGTGCGTGTGAGAGTCAGCCCCAGATATTATTCTAGCAGGAGGATTGTAATCCGTTACATCCTGAATGAAAAAGCTCCTAGACTATCTAGACTTATTATACCCTATTTTCATCCTCTAAAAAAAATATTTTGTCTTAATCAGCAAGATTCTCTTCTCATACTCTATATCAATTACCCAATATTTTATTCAACCATCTCCAACTATCATGTCCTTTCATCTCTCCTCATCTTTTCTTTTTGTTTTCATTTTCCACATCTTTCCCTTTTACTATAGTTTAAAATTCCAATTTTATAATTAAACAATAGAAGTTTTTCATTTTTCTCTATTTCCTTTTTACTTTCTACTTTTATCTTTTTTCTCCCTTGTTTCTCTTTTTTTCTTTTTCCTTCTTCTCTCTTCCATCTCCCTCTCTCTCTTTCTCTCCCCGTCTACCCCGCGCCTCTACTCTACTTTTTTCTTTTTTCTCCCTTCTTTCTCTTTTTTTTCTTTTCCGTTCTTCTCCCTTCCATCTCCCTCTCTCCTCTTTCTCTCCCTGCCTACCCCGCGCCTCTACTCCTCCTCCCCCGTGCCGCCGTTGTTGGTGTCGGGCTCTCCTCTCCCGCGCGTCGCTGCCGCGCCTCTCCTCGCCTCGCCACGTGCGTCGCCACCAAGGCTGCCTCCTATCCCCCGCGCTACCTCTCCCTCCCTCTACTTCTCTCCCCCACCCCGCATCCCGGCACACACTGCCTGCTCGGCCTCGCCCCACGCATTTGGCCACGCCTCGCCGTCTCCTGGCCTCCATTGC
Organism: Chloris gayana; assembly: GCA_031894775.1. Lineage (NCBI taxonomy): Eukaryota > Viridiplantae > Streptophyta > Magnoliopsida > Poales > Poaceae > Chloris > Chloris gayana. The sequence continues at coordinate 107,511 of JAUNZO010003358.1, read as the reverse complement.
CCCGCCCTGCACCGGATCTAGGCGCACCACCGCCCCGAGAGGGATGCACCTCCTCTTCGACTCCTCTACCGGCGGCACGGTGGATTGATGGGCACGGCGGCAGCGGAGTCCAGGCGCGCGGTGGTGAGCTCGAGAGGGCGTGGGCTCAGGTGGACGACGACCTCAACGTTGCTTCGACAAGCACGCGACGGGGAAGCAACGACATCGTGCGAGGTGGGCCCTGCCGTGGGACATAGCACTTGCCCGCTATCCCACTGAATTCAGCGGATACAGAGCTATCCGCTATTTCACCGGGTGCCGCTGCTCATCCGATAAATCCATACTACAGGTCGATTTAGAGTACACTGGTGCAAATAGTCTTGCAAGTCAATTGTTGTGAACCATAAAAATGATCTCATCATAACACCCCGATGAGAATGACATTTATGGGCATAGGGACATGTGCCCATCCTAGTTTTGTTAATTAATTATGGTTAAATTTAAATATTAAATCTTTGATTTTATTATTAAATATGTTAAACTAGTTGTAGATATGTTGTCAAATCATAAACTGAAGTACAAAAATATTAAATTCTAATAAATTCATCAAATTTAATAGAATTTCGTGAATTTGTCGGGATTTGATATTTTTGTACTTCAATTTATGATTTTATAACACATCTACAACTAGTCTAACATGTTCAATTGTATAATCAAGAGATTCAATATTTAAATTTAATTATAATTAATTAAAAAATCTAGGGTAGACACATGTCCGTGACTTACTTTTTGTTGCCACACCATTTGCAGTGCAATATGTGGTAATTAAGGGAAAACCAGTCCCTAGAAGAGCCAAATATGTGTCCTCAAGAAAACACCATTGCTATGTATATATGCATGTCAAATTTTAAGTCAACAACAATGTTTTAGATAGCGAGCTATAGAATGTAGTGGAATGCTCCTAGAAAAACTATAGAAGCTATAGTGTGGCTGTTGGCTATAGCATTTTGCAAAATAAAGGATCTTTTTACTAAAACATTATTAATTGATTTCAGCCCTCGTTCCATAGATGCATACCATTCAAGCATGTCATCTACCAAGCAAGTATTTACCATATTTACTAATGGTCAGACAATTCACATAATAAAACAAACAACCATCATATAGACTATGAACAACCAAATGCATCACCTCAGCTTGACTTATGAATCTAAAATTCATCTCAATTATAGCCGAGTTAGCGATGCTATTTAACCCAATAGCGGAGTTAACGACATTAGCTGTAATATTTGCAATAGGGCCTCCACAGTGGGGCTTGCAAGGTGCCACATCGCCTGCACCGGTTCTACACAACCGGTGTCAGCTGCAGCTACCGTCGGCAGTGGCGCCTGGGTATTTCCAAGCTGAAAGGTCGGATGCCGTCGAACTCAACTGCACATGACACGTTTTGCCGGTCCTGCGGGCTTCTTCTCCACCGGTCGCCGCAGCCTGCCTCACCGCCGATGCCGCATACGGTGTCAAAGCCGCCACCAAAACCGGACGCGTGAGCTCCGGGTGAACGCGAATGGCAAGGCTGCCGGAGCGGGGGCTCGACGGGCAGATGCGAGCTTGGGACGCGCAAGCAGTGGCCTCGGCGAGCTCACGGCGGAGCGGAGCGGGCTGTGGCCTTCACGGGGCCCGAAGAGGCGGCGACCTCGACGAGCAGGCCATGGCCTCGGGCATGGACAACGGATTCACAACGAGCAAGCATTGGGCGCGTGCAGCGACCTCGGCGAGCCAGGTGGCGGGAGCGGGCATGCATCCCCGGCAAGCAGATGCGAGCTCGCGACGGCACGAACAGAAGCGAGGCGGTCTCAACGAGCGGATGCGAGTTCGCGGCGATGTCATGGGAGCGTGGGCGCTGGCCTTGGCGAGTGGAATGGCAGCGCGCTCGTGACGGCAGTAGCCTCGACACGCTCGCAGCCCATGTCGTGGTCTGGTGGAGCGACGGCGGACGATGTACGGTTGTGAATCATGTGGATGCCCTATTCCAGCGGCTGCCCCGTGCGATGAGGATGAGGATGGGAAAAAAGGAAAGTAAAATAGTCTATGTGAGACCCATACTTTATTTTGGGACAGAGTACTAGAGTTGGTGTCTCGATATGCGATCTTCTACCTATCTGTTGTAAGTTGCGGCCATGGAACGAGTGTGGACACCCTCCACTATATACGGTGTCAAATTGGACTGCGTCGGTTCTGCCCAACCGGTGTCACCTAGAGTTACCGGTGGCAGTAGTGACTAATCGTCTTTGTCATGGCTCTACTCCACGGTGAAACAACTCTGCTCCAAAATTCAATGGTAGAGTAGTTCTGCATCCAACTCCACATTAGAGTATGCGTATTTGGCTAGAAGCTTGCTCCAGTTCTGAAAAAAGACACTTTTCAAGCTGAATTGTCATTATTACCCCTTACTCATGACCCCACTTGTCATGCTCTATTTTTTATTTTCCCTTTCGACCCCCTCCCCATCGAACAAAGCAGTTCAACCTCTCGCAGCCATGGGAGCGCGCAATGTCCTTGATGCGATTTTGCACATACGGTGAGCCAATCGTCGATTTGGTTCATCGAGCTCTACGGATGTCGAGGAACCGACGACGACGAACGCAAGGGGACACGCGCGTGCACGGTCGGAGGAGCGGTTAAGGTGCGGGTTGGTCCGGGGCACGACGCAGGCGGTCGGACTAGGACAGGACGAGGCGACGCCGTCGATGCAGGCGGGGCGGAGCGGCGCAGGTGGCTAGACTGGGGCTGGGTGAGGCGACGCCATTGCGGGCGGGGCTAGGGCGACGCATGCGGCCGAATCAGGGCGGGGCGAGGCGGCATTGTCGGTGCGGGCGGGGCCGGGGTAGGGCAGCGCCGTCTGCAGTCGGAGCTGCGACGGGGCGGCGCAGGCGGCCGGATTGGAGCGGGGGAGGCAGTGTCGTCGAGATTTCAAGCAGGTCCGAGAGACGGGAAGAATAGAGAGCGAGCCGGTACCTGTGTAACCGATGGTAATGGTGGGTAATTATTCTCAACTCCACGTTTTGAAGGGTAGCAGAGTTGCAAAATAGGTGCTCCATAAAAATGAATTACACCTCTACGAACTCTATAGAGTTGGACTGCTCCGTGGAGTTGTGGAGTTGGGTGTTTGACTGATTTTTGGTAGCTACGAACTGGAGTTCGGCTCCAGAGCTATGCTCCTTAGCCAAGCATGTCCCTGAGAAAACATAGTTTGCAAACGGATGAAATGAAAAATCGTGCTCACATCTCCCTATGCCAAACACGTCCTTAGCCAAGCATGCCCTTGAGAAAACATAGTTTGCAAAGGATGAAATGAAAAATCGTGCTCACATCTCCCTGCACAGGTTTCACACATATTATTAATCTTCTCTCAGCATATGGTCCATAATAATTACTAATTGTAGATATAAATGTCCGACTAGTATAAGCTAATGAGCGTGTTACTAGTACAACGCAAGAAAAGGGAATCTTCTTCTACAGGTGCAACGCATCATGAATTCTGTAAAGGTCACGCATGTCACCTACTGGGTGCAAGAATAGTACATGGGCCTCATAACTTTCGTTTTAGTTTAATTCACTAGCTCGTCTATTCATCCTCCGGGCAGAAAAGAGAGAAAAGTGTTTGGACTTTGAAGGCTTTTTTGTTTGAGCATATCCTTTTTTTTTCAGAAGCACGCAGATTATGAAACATAAAGGTTAGAGAATGGACAAGAGCTACCCACCAAATTGGGCAGAGTTAGTTAGGCCTCTTCAATTTATTATAATGCTTTATAATTAATAGTACATCAAAGGGCAATGCAGAGTGAGACGTATTGTTGCACTGATATACAGTATCTTTAAAGAATGAGATTGTAGTGAAGAGAAGATAACAACAATAAATGCATGTGCTATGCAAATAGAAGCATTGTAATAATTCTCTCACGTGCATGCTGCACTTTACATTCTCCAGACCTATACTACATGTACTTCAGTTGGTGATGTTGTTCCTTGGGATAATAATGATTATGTAAGGGGGTCACGATTTATGTCGTCCTTATGTGCATATATACACCTCTATTATGGAATTTTGGTTTGTTTCTAACAACCAAAGTGTGTTGATGGTGATGGACAAATCCTAGGGGAGAACAATTTCATACTTCAACTGTCAAGCACCTCCTTGAAGGAAGGAAGCAAGCCCCCTTTCATATCAAACGATTTCATCTGTTTCCTTTGCTTGTATATCATGAAAAGGGACTTTATGGTACAAAGTTAAAAAATATGCAACCTGCTATGGGGAAGCCTCCCAAAAACATTTTATTAAGAAGAAGACCTCATAGGCCGAGAGCACCTCGAACCCCCTCCTCAACCATATACAGAAACTTACGGTCTGTGAGCTATGACATGAGTTTTTACCTAGTGCTCGCTAGGGAAGGCGAGGGCATTTTTTTAGCTTGGGACAAGCCCCGGTGAGACACGACAGTGCGGCGGAGCTAGGGGAAAATGTTGGGGGGGTGCAGCTCTTTGAAGGAATTGGATCTTTTAGTTGATTATATGGTGAAAAATTGATTTCACAAGGGTAAAAAAATCTCCTCCACTAAGACACGACATTGAACTTGGGGCTCGAATGCGCATGGGTGGGCAGCCACTCCGACGCCTCACTACCAGGTCGAAGGCCTGTTCTAGTTATTGAGTCATACTTGGAGGAAGTTGCATGTGGAACAAAAGAGATATATACACCTGTCATTCAGTCATTGTAAATGGATCTCTGCATGTATAGTCGGGCTATATGCTCTATCCGTGTACTCTTCAAGATTTGAAGAAGGTATTATACATGCTGCATAATAGGACAATCTTTTGATGGATTTTAATTGATGGTTGTCCGTGCTAAAAATTCGGCACATTCCATTTTATTTCCCATCCCAGTCTTTTGCAACACACTTCTGATTCACTTATTTTGTTAGGTCTCGACTTCTCCGCTATGATCTTCCCAGTAGTTCATATAGGTAAAATTCCTGCTCAAGGCAACATATATTCCTTGATAGCTACTAGTTGGTTTATGTTGTCGCACTTTGGTTTTATTTTTCTTTACTTAGAGGGAACTTCCCATCACTAAAAATGCTAGACATTTGAGGATCAGTTCCCTGCATGTTTGATTGGTGGTATACACTAAAGTTTAGGCCTTTCTCAATACGCTAGACGGCATAAAACACACACACACACACACACACACACACAGAGAGAGAGAGAGAGAGAGAGAGAGAGAGAGATGCATCTCTGATTTGTCATGGCAAAGCGACGCATCCTTTTCTCCATTCTTCCCAGCTCTAATTGCGCCTGCTAACGACCTCTAATCGCAACCAACGACACACTTTGACAAGTACTGACAGTGACTGTTCCTCCTACCTCATTGTATCCATGCACATGCATGTTCGATTGCCATGATCTCACAGGCATGCACCTTTCCGACACCCCAGCAGGATCTAGCTATATTCACTAGCTCATCAATGTGACTTCATGTGCAAGGGAAGCAGTTGGTACATGAAAGAAAAGGGAAAGAGCAAGCAAAGGAACGACAAAACAGACTAAAGGAAGATAGCTTTACCATCAAGGGAAAAATCGATAAAAGGTCAAGCATTATCTACATATAATAATCATTGTGTTATATACTAACAAGAAATAAGTTTATCTTTGTGCCGTGAGTGATACATAACTACTGGTAATAACAAATACTGATTGCCATCTGCTTTCATTATTTGCATGACAAGTATGTGTACAAGAATTCATTGATCAAGATATGTAGGACCAAAAGTGACTTGAAGTATAGGTGCCAAAAAAAGAGAAAAAACTTTTACACCGGTGGCGACAATGATGTCACGGAGGGAAAAAGAATACTAATCTTAACGTATACGTATGTATGTATGTATGTATAGTTGGGTATATATGCATATATGTACTACTCCTTTGGCATGCTGCCAGCTGGTGATGGGCCCTGCCTGCTGGTACTCCAAAATATCATTCAACTTGGAAATCAAGGAAAGGCAGGGATGACACATCTTTCATCAGCTCCTCCAAGTCCCAGCAGCACTCTCCCTGCTGCATGACATTCCTGCTCATGTGGAGCTGCTGCTGCTGGTGGTGGGCCCCATCCCAGTAAATAGTAGCCACATTATTGCTGCTGTTGCTGTTCACCAGGCTGATATCCTTGTTGTTGATGTTGTCCGTGATGTTGCTCTCGTTGTTGCTCAGTGTTGTCGTTGTAGTCTCGGTGGTGTTGTTGCTGTTGTTTCTAGTAGTAGGGTTGTTGCTGTTGTTGTTACCGCTCGATGCTGCCATCAATGGTTTCTGCTCTCGGCCTTGAGCCGACGCTGACATGGTGGGGCCCACCGAAGGCGACACGTAGCCAAAGAGGCCTTCTTCTCCACCTGAGGAACCTCTACTGAAGCATCCTTCCATTGCCATCGCGTGGTGTTGAGCGGGAAAACTTCCGTAGTAACCTCCGTGCAATGCGGCAACAGCTTGATGCTTGAACGGCGGTGCCTGGCTGTGGAGGAATGCTGGTGACGTGTCGGCTGCTGCCATGCCGCGAAGCTGGTCGGGGAGAGGGAGGAGGCCGTGCCGCGACGCCGCCGCTGCCATCATCGCCGACGCCCGGCTTTGCATTGACAAGGTAGAGGAGGAAGTGGTGGAGGAGGACGAGTCCACCATCCACAGGCCAGCCGCGTGGTGGCCGTCGTGCTCCAGGCCGGCGAGGTCCGGGCAGCTTGCGGCAGCGCTGATGTCGATGCCGGCGAGCTTGTTGTTGTTTGGCTCCGGCGGCGACGCGCAATCGGTGGCCGCCGGCGACGAGGCCGCCGAACTGTTCTTGATCCGCTTCTTGATGGTGGAGTTCCAGAAGTTCTTGATCTCGTTGTCGGTGCGCCCCGGCAACCGGGCAGCGATCTGGGACCACCTGCAGTATGTTCGTAACACAGAGTTGATTTTACAGTAAGCAAACAACATGTTACTGTCAACAAAAAGGCGTGCAGCTTACATATATCTACGTGTCAACTTTATGGCTATCTTCCATACGCATGCATGGCTTAGTTAAAATTGACGTTAATTGTAGTTAACTGCTGTGTGTCTTTGATCCCCTTTCTCTGATAGAGATTATTGTATATCCGACCAAAAAATCATGTTCTGTAAAAAAGAGGATATATATCCCTCTCACTGTCCTTTTGGGCAACTTTTAGCTTCTACGTTATATCAGCTTTTGAAACTGTGTTCACTTCATGTAAGATAAGAGGAAAGAAGAATAAATAAAAACTCTTATGGCCCACATATTATTTAGGGGTGAAATGAAAATGGGGCCGTTCTCCTTTCACTTAAATGAGCAACTTTTGCAAAGTTTTTCAAATGTAGATTATTTTTTTGAAAGAAATAAATATAAATGAAACATGTGATATTGCGATGTATAGTACACACAATTAATGTTGTCATCATTTATTTATGACTATGTTGCTCTTCTTGAACATTCATGCTATAATGTTGTAGAGTACAGAATCTAAAGAAAGAAATTTATGAACTGGACATGATACAAATTAGTAATGTGTATCTCCTAGAACGCAAAACCCACAACCTTTTTTTAAAAAAAATGTAACATTTAGATGGCACGCTGAGAAATACGAACATCTATGACACTGCCTAAATTTTGCACTGACTACCAATGCAAAATATATATTTAGGTCCCTAAGGAGTAACTATCATACGTATTGAAAGATATATATGCACAGCTACAAACGTACCCACTCAATAAAATCATTATCCCCGTGACAATATTATAAGGACAAACTTCGCCAAGGAAAATATGAGAGAGAGAGAGAGTGAGAGTAATAAAAACACCCATAACCATTTGCATTCAGCACATATTTATGATTCTTGACTCAAATGAAAAAAAATCTTAAAATGTAGCACCAGTAACAATAATAGTGCACAAAAAGGTACTAGTGGCACGACAAAAATCGATCAACAACCATTAATATAATTGACTATGTGTGGAGCCTTGACGTGCACACTAGCTAATGGATCACCACGATGATAGCCGGCTCACGTGCACACGCACCTGTTGCCGAGGATGGCATGGAGGCTGACGATGAGCTCCTCCTCCTGCGGCGAGAAGGCGCCGCGCTTGAGGTCCGGCCGGAGGTAGTTGATCCACCGGAGGCGGCAGCTCTTGCCGCACCGCTGCAGCCCGGCGTTCCGGGCCACGTCGCTCCACGATCCCTGCCCACTCCGCAGCATGTACGCCACCAGCTTCTCGTCCTCCTCCGGCGACCACAGCCCCTTCCGCAGCTTCGCCGCCACGCTGTTCGCTGTCGTCGTCGGGCACTCCGGCTTCCTCATTGTTGTTGCCCTTTTTTTGTGTAGTTGGGATCAATCGGCCCCTTCTTGTAGGGCTTGATCTCTCGCACGTGCCGAGGCCGATGCACGTATATATATATAGCTCTGCACCAAGCTACTATGGGCTAGGTGTTCTGTGTAGGTGAGCAAGATAAGGAGGAAATGGACTTGAGTGTGTGTGATGTATATATATGATATATGATGTGTGTGAGTGTTGTATGGAGTGAGATGGAGGAGGAACCAAGAGAGGAGCAGCGGGAGGAAGGAGATGACATGATGGCGATGGTGATGGGGGTGTGTGCTTTGCTTAGAAACTGGACAAATAGATGGAGATGCAGGGAGATAGAGACAGCAAAATTGCTAAGCTCACACGCGCCCGGCCTGCTAGTAGTTTGGCATAGATGTTGGCTGCTTCATCAATTCTATGAAGAATTATTGTGTGACAATATTTTTTGAAAGAAAACTACGGGGGTAGTAGCACGCTCCACCTGGATTTCATTCAAAGAGGCGCACCAGAGATATGCCCAAAGGTTTCAGTTGACAGGGATGGAAATACATTGCTTGAAGTAGGTGCACCATGCCACAACGCTACTTCTAGGGTAAAATGTTGGAATATAATGTTAGAATATAAACAAATTAATGGTTCATTTTAATATATCCACACTAGCTATACAGTGTCTCAAACTATACATGTAAATTTTTTTTGCAACTGATAAAGGAGAACAACGGTCCTAAAATTTCAACATGATCCACAAAATGCAACAATGCACAAGAGATAATTTGTAGAACATAAGGATTATAATATAGTCCATGTATAAGATCTATATTGTATTTAAAAAAAGTTGTTGCCTGAAATAGCTAGCAATTGTTTCATGTGAATTACACTTATAGCTACAGTGCTGAGTATATACGTTTTTCTTTTGTGTGTGTGCATGTGTGCATTTGTTGCCTTGTTGTTAACACAACTCAATGATTTTTCTGGAATTATAAAAAATGATTTTTTATGGTGTAGCAGGCCTGCGGGTGAACCAAGCAATTTCATGTGCTCATGGGACACAGAGTCTTCTTGTCTTTGACTCCAGCTCTCGTTGTCTTTTTATTTTCCCTTGTCACTTCCCTTGAGCCAGAAGGCTATCATGGCCACCTGAGGCCAGGGAGATCAGTTGAGGGGACAGAGATATATATGCAGCGCGCATACATATATGTCCCTGTGGGGTTGTTTTGCAATGAAGCATGGCATGGCTCGCCAAGTCACATAATTGCTTGCAAAAACTTAGTGTCTAGTTAGTTTTTTGTGGTAGAATATATCCATCCAGATTTAAATTCCATACCTGCTATTTTTTTTCTTGGTAGTAGGCGATCGACCTTATATGTTGTCGATAATGAGGCTCCTATATTGGTTTTGTGAATCTCAAAATTAATCAGCCCAATCTTTCGGAGGTTCTCATTGGGTCGTAAGGGGTACGTGCGTGTTTTATGAAGAAAAAAAAACAGTCACATAATTGCTTGGAGTTCACATAATCTCTTCCTCATATCACAACCTCCAAATGCCATCATCACATAAAGGGCATCAGGGGCATATCAGAACAGTCGCTATAATATGTGCATGCAATAACAGACCAAGCAATCGACATGATGGATGGAGGCAGCTGTTGTAGTAAGCTGCAAACATGCATGCGTGGAAGCCTTTGCATGGAGTGTACGTCTGGCTAGCTGGCCCCCTTCCTCTTCTGCTGCAAGGGATGGAAGAGTCTCTCTCTCTCTCTCTCTCTCTCTCTCTCTCTCTCTCTCTCTCTCTCTCTCTCAGAAAAAAAGCTATAAACAGAAATCGAGATGACAAATAGGACCAGACGATGAAAAGTTGATTCATGGATATAGTCCCAGAGGTAGCTTGCAACTTTACAAGTTGCTCGAGGACGTAGTATATACATGGCTGTGATCTCCTCAGGATTTGTCCACTTGTTACGTGTGAGTGGGAATACATATACACAGTACATGCAGCACAGTCGGTCCCACCAGTCAGTGGATAAGCTGTCGCTTGACGTTTCATAGCTGTCCATCCTTCTAGGTTACGGCGTGGCATACATGATCCCTACTGAGTACTGATATTGTACTAGCTAGTTTTACATTTTCAGTAAGGTTTTGACTTTTTGCCATATTTGTAGTTAGTTCTGTAAATTCTGTTATGGTTCATCAGATGGGTGGGTAAAAGATTACCTACTACGTTAAAGAAAGATATCGAAGATTTTAAAGCACGTGGTTCATTTAAAAGAATCGATTGTTTTCACTGAATCACATGCATGGGTATAGGAGACGAATTCTAAGACTTTGTAGACCATGCTTTTGAGAGAAGCAACTTTGCCGTACTCAATAATCAGACAATCTTGATTAACCCACTAACATGGACAGATGATGATATAACATGACATATATATTATTTATATTTATATTGATTCTCAAAAAGGCAAGTGACTAAATATGTATTACGCATTAAACAGTCCACATATATGATTAGCTTATACTTCACCTACAAGACAAAACATATGGCCAATAGAGGAGGCAGGAGTTGACAATAGGGTACTATTCCCAACAATAAAAATATACTATATGCCAAATGCAAAAATTCATGATGCTATGAAATTAACATTAAAACTGTTCGAATTAAGACATCTCATGATTATGACATCACATGCATCCTCATATAATCAAGACTCTTCCGCTGCACATGCATGGCTTGAGAATGAAAACTAGAGCACGCCAATTGAACTTACATGTGAATTTTGTTCCTAGTGATTTTTTTATTTATATTTGAGAATATATTGCTGTAAAATGAGTTAATTATTGTTAGGAGTCATGGAGATGATGATGACATGTTTGAGGAGGAGGAGGTTGAAGGCATGGAGGCCAGCAAGGACGTCCAAGTCAAGTTAGAGGCACAAAAAAGTCGATTTCTAGTTTGTTTCGGAGTCCAGGAGAAGTCTGCACTAAAATGGACGCCAAGAAAGGTATACCAGCTCGGATTTGGATGTTCTACATATGCATCAAAAGCTAAGGAAAAGGCATTTCTATTGGCATTGATTCCACAACCAATTAAATCCCAAGTCATTAGGAATCCTCGAAATAAGATAACATCTAGAATCCGTCCTTGTGCATGTCACCTTATTCGGCCTTTGGGCTATGTATCCAGTTGAGCCCACTAAGGCGTGCTTTCAGAGGGTCGTGGACGACCCTAGAGTCCTCGTATCCATATGCCACTGCTGTTTGAATATTTTTTCTCAGATTACCCTATTGAGAACATATTTGTCGTTCATCAATTTGTGAGACCCCAACTTCGTGAGTTTAATCATACATATGCAATTTGGTTAAATTCTGATCAATGGGTCAACAAATGACTTATTTTTAATGGTGGATATTGCTGACATCGTCATAAAAACCATCTCTGAAATGTTGTACAATATTAACCTCTAGTGTTAATCGATTTCTAGTGATGAATCCGCGTTCCACGAGTAGAATTGATTGTTTCTAGTATGCTCATTATTGTTCCTCAACATGCGAAGGCCCCTAAAAACACTTCTAAAGCATTATCGGTCGAGCAACATAGACATGCAAAAATGGCAGTGATATTTTGATGCTCTGTTCCCTCGATTGATTTTCGCAATCCCAGCCCTCAAGTAGCCCATGCATGGGTGCAAAAATGAACTCTTGTTATGTTACTCAGTTTATATTCACTTAAGTCCTATGGCATGTACCACTTTCGTCTGTTCCCTATGTCCTCCTCGCTCCACAATAACCTGTTGCCGCATACACCACACAAAAGTTCATTACGCGAGCATCCTAGGCCCGACTCTTCTATCTAGCATTATTACAAAGTGCAGAGTGAAGTGCGTGGATGCCACATGGCTGGATAGCCGTCATATAGTGGTGAGTTAATTTTACAAATCTACCAATACTTTGGTATTATAGTCACAAAATTACCGTATACTTTGAGGTGCACTTTCACAAAACAACCATCATTTTTAATTCTACATGTAGTCCCACATGTCAATGACAATACATATAGGTGGGTTAATTTCATAAATCTACCAATACTTTGAGTTTATAGTCACAAAATCACCATATACTTTGAGGTGTACTTTCAGAAAATAACCATTATTTTTAATTCTACATATAGTCCCACATGTTAATGACAGCACATAAAAATTATAAACTGTATCGACTTGACGGCCTGTACTAGCCCTGCTACTTGCATGGGATCGTAGATATAGTTTAAAATTATAATGGTTTTGTGAAACTGCATCCCTAAAGTATTGGTGGTTTGTAAAATAGACATATATTTGATGGGTTTGTGACTATAAAGATAAAACATTAGTGAATTTATGAAATTAACTCTATAATAGTGCTCTAGCCTATAACATCCTCGTCCGAGTCCATTTCCTCACTAGCGGTGAAGGGGTGAAGGATGCCGCATACCAAGACACACATCGCCTGGTGATGTTCTAGTTTCTTTCTTTATCTTGCCACAATGAACCCCCTCTCCCTAAGGCCTCGTTCGGCAGCGAAGGATTTCTTCTAGGCCTGTTTCTCTTCCTGAGCCGGCTCTAGTGAATCCTGCTGGATCAATGGACCTGATCACGAGCCAGTTCAAGCCTAGGAATATTTCCACTGGGTCTGAGGTCCGGCTGTCTTCCGAGCCTTGGTGAGAAGAGAAAAACCGATCCGCTCCTGTTTTGCTGCCGGGCCGGTTGTAACCGAACGAGCATTTGATCTGCCGGGTGGCTTCACGACTGGCCGTTCCGGGCCTTGTTCCCGGGCTACCGAACGAGGCCTAAGGTGGAATTCTGGTTACATTGGTATGTGCTCGACCCAATAGCTGACAAAATCTATGCAAGCCGGCCTAATTAGACTCAAGATTGATGTTGAACATATTATAAAAAAATAACAGTTTAAATGTTATCGTACAAAAAATATTGATGTGATACATTGAATGGTGGACAAATTTATTTAAAAATATTAATATATAATTTCATTTTATACGATTTGTCTGTTTTGTTTCTCTTTGTATGGTTTGATTGATGTTGTAATTTTGCATGATAATAGATGATATAGATCTCTTTATATTATTTTTATTTTAAGACTATAATTATTTTTATGCTACTGAAAAAAATTCTTTGAATATTTGATGAAATGTAGAAAAAAATCACCATCTCTTTCCCACTAGTTCTTTCTTCTTCACTCACGGAATGACAGAAACAAAACGACAACAATCCTGACAGATTTGTAAGGGACCTTCTATACAGAGAGCGCTGTTTTTCTCGCGTTGGGGAGACCAACCCATTAAACCTATTTACATAGAACCATGAATAGTCCAATAACACAGATATGATATCAATATTTAAATGGAGTAGATATTTTAGAATGCTGGCATAGTTTAAATAAATATTAACATAATACATTTTAAAAATTCAATGTTAATTTCAACATTGTAAAAAATAGAATCAAAATTTTCACAAAAAATATTGATATGGAATATTTAAAATATTGACACAATATAAATAGATGTTGACATAAAACATTCAAAATGTTGACAAAATTTTAAATTTTAAAAAATTCATAATTCATTTCAAAAATTTAAAAACTAGAAATAAAAATTCTTCCAAAATATTTGACATGGAATACTTAAAATGTTGACAAAATATAAACAAATATTGACATAGTACATTCAAAATGTTGACGAAAATTTGATTTTTCTTTAAAAAAGAAAAAAGTTGAATCCCATTTCATAGAAACAATTCTAAAAACACAGTGTTCAAATGGATTTGAAAATAAACTTACGGTTAGGAGAAAAATGCATTTGAATTGAAATATTGACTCTACTCTATTTAAATGTTGATAGCACGTTCAGGTTATTCGACCAGTCACCATCAAGTGTAAATGGGTCAAATAGGTTAGTATCCCCAACGCTAAAAACAGAACAACCTCCATATAGGAATTTCCGATTCGTATGGGCTATTTTGGGCCCAAAGTCTTCTCTTTTTAGCGGCTACTCTTAGCCCAAAACAACAACAAGTTCAGGCCGGCGTCGGGACAATCAGGACTTTGGGCCCAAGGCTACAGGTCATGCTCGGGCCGAAGGTGCAGCTCGACGAGCAAGCACGGGCATGACCCGTTTAACCATTGGCCCGGTAAAGAAGGAAATAGGCCTAGCTAGACACGACCTAAAGAAGTAATAGAAATAAAGAAGGAAAAAAAATCCTATTTACCTCTCTCAACTTTTATGGTCAGCGCACTATTGCTCTCTCAACTCCAATACCGGGTATCCACGATCCCTTAATTATCAAAACCGTTCGTTTTACCCTCCCTATCCGATTTTTTGAGCGTTTAGTTGACGTGGCTGGTGGGACTCACATGTCGGGCGCCACATCGGTGTTGTGGGCCCCACCAACCACTCCTCTGTCTCTCTCTCGTGCTAGCGTCCTCCGGTGGGGTCCATAGTGTCGACGTGGCGCTCGACATGTGAGCTCTACCAGCCATGTCAGCTAAAACCGTTCCAAAAACCGGACAGGGAGGTAAAGCGAACGGTTTTGATAGTTAAGAGACCGTAGATACCCGACTATAGAGTTGCAAGAGCAATAATGCACCGATCATGAAAGTTGAGGGAGGTAAATATGTCTTTTTTCAATAAAGAATGTATTCAGTTTAAGTACAAACATGGAAGTCTGATTGGTCTGTTTTTTTTAAGAAGGTACAAATTCGAACGCACGCGCGTGTGCGTGCGTGAGGTGTGAGTGTGGTGTGGTGTGAGTGGTGTCGTGTGCGTCTGATTGGTCTGTTGGTAAGACGTTTATCTTCAATCCAGTAGGCCCAAGGTTCAAATCCCATAGTCATTTCGCGGCCCGAAATTCGACGGACCGGGCCTTTCCGTGCTTGGGCCGTGCTGGGCGGCCCGTTTGGCCAGAACGGCCCAGGTCACACCGCTATCCCCCACGCCGCCGCCTCCGCGCTCGTCGCCGAGATGCCGACGGTTAGCGTCGGCCGCGACCGGCTCTTCGCCGCGTTCGGAGAGACCTATAGTAAGGCGCCGCCTCCTCCGAATCTTCCCCCGCGCGAGGACCTCTAATCTCCTGATGACTAACCAGTGTGCCTCGTTGGCTCTCCGGCGCTGCAGCGCAGGAGGACTTCGAGAAGCTCTGCTTCGAATTCGGCATCGAGCTCTCGACGACGTGACCACGGAGAAGGCCATACTTCGGAAGGAGAAGCACCTCAAGGGCGACGGCGAGGTCATCTTCAAGATCGAGGCCGCCGCCAATAGGTGAGGAGGAGCTGTTCCTCGTTTCTGTAGTTGAATCCGACTCTGCTCTTGGCTAGACTAGCAAGAATTTTGTTACTTTGCCTGAATTGCTAAATATTCCGCTAGAAATCAGCTTTGTGGCCTGTGTTACATCCCTTGTGCAGGTGCGCTGCATCCTTGATTTTGATCGATTGTTCCTTTTCCGTCCAGCTTCCGATTTAGGCATTTGGATAGGCCGAACCAGGGTTCACAATCCCGTTTGTCCCGACGCCGGGTAATCCCGGTCCGGATCCAGTTTGAAATTTGTTTTGGCCGGGAGGCCGGGAACCACCCGGTGGTTTGAGTGCAAATACTGGCCGATGGTAAAAGCAACAGAAAAATATCTCGAAAAAAATAAAAAAATGTTGGCATGACATTTATATACTATTTCTAACAATATTCATCACATATAATCAAAGATATATGATTTAAAGTGAAGAAAAATCACAAATCCATGAGGACACAAAATATTCATCTTCAATTACACAAATTATAAGTCCATAAGTCAAGTCCACAAGTAATAAGTCCATGAAAAATAATACAAAATATGACATGATTTTTCTATTTTTTTCCTTCACTTTTATCTTTGTTCAATTTTTTCCTAGCTCAAACTTAATCATTTTCATCATTTGATTTCACCATAATTCGTGATTTTTCATCTAGTTTTTTTTACATATTTTCATATCATTTTTTTCAAATTAAAAAAAAATGAAATTTGAAAACCGGAAAGGACTGGGATTCCCGGAATCTGAACGGGATTGTGAACCCTGGGCCGAACTGCCTCTTCAGAAATAATAAGTTCAATTTTGAAGTTGCATTCAGCTTAATAGAGCATTTTCGTGTATGATGGGAATTTTATCTATTGTCTGCTTATTGGCCCTAACTATGCAATTTTCATTTATCATGTTGAGTGTGAACAATTCTTCTACTAGTTATTCTTTGCTCTGTAAATCATAGGTTTCAGCTGGTGGATGAATTGTTGGATGCAATGACACTATTGAGATTTCAGGCCTTTGTGTGTTTAAATGTGCTTTTCCTTGCTTGCAGGTACGACCTGTTATGTCTTGAAGGACTAGCAAGGGCTGTTCGCATTTTCAAGGAGACCACAGCCATCCCTATGTACAAAGTTGCTTCTATTCCTTGTGATTCGATGCTTAAGATGCATGTTTAAGCCTGAGGTAATTGACAGTTGGGCCAGACCCATCTTTACGTTTTTACCCTTATTATCAAGCTTTAGTTCATTGGTGTTGGGTTACAGCACATTGAAAACAATAATCATAAAAAATGCTTAGATGTTCATCAAGGTAGAATTATCCAGTGGGCATGTGCCTAGATCAAAGAGACAAATAGAGTAGTAATGCCTGGTGTTTACTATTTACTATTTAGATGCTCTGTGATCTAGTTCAGCTGAAATTGTGGATTTTTTTTTATTATAAGAGATATGATGCAGAAGAAAGAAAAATCCATGCAGTATGCTTTTCTTGGTTATTTGTTGGCAATAGTAAATGGTATATTTTTCATCTGTTAATGGAAGCCTTAAGTTTCTTCTATTTGGTTTCATCTGCAGACATCACAAATTAGACCGTATGTAGTTTGTGCTGTCTTAAGAGACGTAACTTTTGATGAACTAAGGTACAATAACTTCATTGGTCTTCAAGACAAACTTCACCAAAATATTTGCCGGTATAGCTTGCCTAATTCCTTGTGTTTTTTTTACATTGATTACATTCAATTCATACTTAGTTGACTCAGACTACTGTATGATAGAGTATAGGAAGAGAACTCTGGTTGCTATTGGAACCCATGATTTGGACACCCTGCAAGGACCATTCTCATACGAGGTAATTTTCCCTGCTCCATGTTTGTCGTGCACACTTTATTTCTGTATTCTATCTTCTATGAGCTGTTTCTTCCTGTAACTTACCTTTTGAGAAGCAGGTATATGTTTCTTGTTATGAATATATGTTGTTGAGTTTTTCTGAGGATATTGGATTTTAGTTGTTGCTGCAATTATGTGGGAAAATAAATGCAAACTCATATTACAGCCTGCTTGGTTGATCTTATTCTTCCCCCACCAGAGTTAGGTGCTAAATGATTTCAGCTTATGATAATCCACACCTACAAAGGTCTTGTAGCTTTATGCTGTGCTGAAGACATTTGTCTTTGTTATTTTAAGATTTTGGCAAGAACCTACATGTATACATGTACTACTAGTATCTGCAACTGCAAGATAACTATTCACTGTTGACCATATATCTCATTTCATAAATTGCTGTGGTAGACATGTGGCAGTATACATATCCTTCTTGATTCCCCCACCTTTTATATCTGACCCCATGAGTTTTTCCTTCCTCGGTCTCTACCACCTCAAGAAATCAACTTTGTCCCACTCAAGCAGGTAAAAGGAATATCTAGTTCATATACCTGATGGTGTTCTATGCATATGATGCACACCATTATCTATCTCCGTTGCGGTTTCCTTTAAGTTGACAAGGCGAAATATATTTTGGACTCATTGTTACTTTTTTATTTATGCTTCAGTCAGAAAGCTTCAGAGCTGATAATCTGATGGCATTTTATAAAGTAAGCACATGCATTATCTATTACCATGTGTTCAGGTGTCAATTATTTATTTTAGGGGTGTTGTATACATTTTAGTTTTGTACTTCAGCTATCCACTTTAGTGCTCTGTTTCATCGTATATTCGCTGATTTGTCATTTTTTGTCTATTGCAGTCAGACATGAAGCTGAAGAAGTTTTTGCATAAAATTGAAAAATCTCCAGTCTACCCAGTTATCTACGATAGCAATAGGTAAACTGATGACATGCTTCTGTCTTACATTTTTCTAATTCTTTAATGCAAGGCATCTTTTTGTTTTACTTAATATAAATTGTCACATTTCTTGGATATATACTTTATTTGACATGGTCCATCATACTGTTAAAAAGAAAATAATAGTAACTAGGAAAAACTATCTGTCTAGTCGAACTTTAAAAAATATGGTTTGTTATCCCAGAAAATCAAGCTCTCGACATATTTGTCTTTTTATTTTTCATAAATCATAACTGGCTTGCTTGGTTGCCAGTGCAATGCGATATTTAGTATTTATGATGTAAGTGATACAACATACAAGCTGATGATCTAGTTTGTCCAAAATAAATCAGATCTGATACTTTGCAGGACTATGTTGTCTTTACCACCTATCATCAATGGTGCTCATTCTGCTATGACCCTGTTGACAAGGAATGTCTTCATTGAATGCACTGCTACTGACCTTACAAAGGCAAATATTGTTCTGAATACGATGGTAGGTGTAACGCCATGCTATGTTTCTATGGATAATGGCCCTGTTTGTCACAGTTTATTTCTCAGCCTTTTTCACAAAAAAAGGCAAAAATTGTGCCAGACCAGGATTTTGCAGCAGCTTATTAGTTCAGCAGAATCTGAGAATGAATTAAAAAGAAACAATAGGCAGAAGCTGCTTTCACCAGCTTTTCCAAGATTTTTTCCAACAAAAAAATGTGCCAAACAAGGCTAGCGTCCTCCATTTGTGTGAAGACAAGTTTGTTGTATTCATTTGTTGCTTATCTGTACAGGTTACAATGTTTTCTTAATACTGTAAGAATAACTTTGAAGTGGAACCAGTTGAAATGGTATATCATGATGGAAGCAAAACCATTTACCCTGATATTTCATGCTACAAAATGGAGGTTTCACTGACTGATCTTATTGGGCCCATTGGCATCTCCCCAAAAAGTTATGGACGAAGAAAAGGTATCTCATATTCCTGCAATGTTTACCAATGGCCCTCTGGCATCTGAAAAAGATAGAATGGTTAATCAAGTTAAACCACAGCTTTTGGTATTTACTTGATGATGTCTTATTTTTTCATGCATGAAAGTTGAAGTTTTTATATGCTTGTCAAGTGAAATGTGTCAATATTCAAGTTTGTATCTGAAACTGCAGGCTGTCTTACTTTTTAATAGCAACAACTGCAAGCTGAAATTTGCTCGTCCAATGGGATGTCTCGTATTTCAGCTTCTGTACCTCCCACCAGAAGTGATATTTTACATGCTCGTGATCTGGTGGAGGTAAATCTACATTCCCTAGCTGTTCTGTCAACCTTGTTTTTTTTGTAGTTGCTTCATTTGTAACATTTATTTGGATATGTTATTTTGGTCCTTCCAAGGATATCGCTATAGCTTATGGGTATAATAATGTGCCCAAGTCAAAGCTGAAATGTGTGACCATAGGAGGAAGGCAACCATTAAATCTGTTCTCTGACAAAATTCATGCCGAGGTAGATTTTTAATTTCTCTTTCCCGTCTTTCCCATCTTCCCCACATGCTCTCACGTTTTATGAAATTGGTTTTTTTACTAAAGAAACATGTGTGGCTAGGTTGCAAGAGCTGGTTATATGGAGGTACTTACATTTGTCCTGTGTTCACATGAAGAAATTTTTGAAATGTTAAACAGGACAGATGATGCAAGTAAAGCAGTAATTATTGCAAATCCCTACACTTCTGAATTTGAGGTAGATTGCTCTCAAGCTTATTCTTTGTGATTGTTGCAGCTGTCTTTACTATTTTCCATGCTGAATCCAGCTTGGAATCAGCTCTTGTCCATTCTCAATTGCATAATTGATGGCTTTACAAGTTAAATTATGAACAAATTGCTAGGATGTCGGCTCCTACTGTTATTTACTGATCATTTTGCTAAATATTATGATTGTATTCGCTTCTTTAAATGTGCACTTTTAGATGTAATGAGTGCTCTTCTCCATTTCCTGGTATAAACTTTTACATCAACTGCATTTTCATCTATACTTTCTATTTCCGTACAGCATGATCGTTTGCAATTTACACTTCTCTCCTCTCGTCTATTTGTCATTTACTCATGTTTCATATGTAAACTATATTTGCATAATGATATTGAAAAGCATAATTTCCTTGGTAGCCTTCTGTATAATAAACATGGGTTTGCTGTGATCTGCAGGTTGTGAGAACAAGGCTTATGTCATATTTGTTGAAAACACTGAAACATAATATAGATCATCCAAGACCCATAAAGGTTTTTTTTCTGCTCAATATTCATTTGCTTTGTTATATACTACTAGTGTTGTATTGAGATGCATTCTGGTGATGGGTTATAATCCCTTTTTGAGCAGTATGTCTATTGCAATCATCTCAAGGCAAATACGCTTACATTTGGGTACTAAATTGCATGAAAAGTTATACAATGTCAGAAGAATTTCAACCATGTGTTTTCAAAAAAAAAAAAAAGAGAGAGAGATTGTCTTTCTTCTGTTCCAGCTTTGTTTTTTCTTTGTAATGTATACCAAAGAATTTGATATTGGGATATCTACTTATTGTTGGGTCATAAAGTTAATATGTACCCTTTTTGTCCCGTAAATTTTCATGTCAAAAGCTAAAATCAAATCATGGGGTTTGTGGATAGTATCATCAAAGTCTGAGGGCTGAACATGTCAAGTTTGATAAGAACTACTATGTTCCGACGAATGTAAGCACATAAGCCCTGAAGTAAATCATCTGTCTTCTGTTGTTGCCAACGTTTGTACCTTTCTCTTGTCTGTCTATAGGAACCTGAGTTCTTTCCGAAAAGGCAATGCAAAATTGTGATGAAAGGTGGCAAGGAGGTTGGTTACTTGGGAGTTGACGAAACTTAAGTAGTTGCATCTGGCTGTTTATATCCCAGTAGTTGTTTGTTACATTTACGTCTTGAATTTATAAGAACTAGGTCATCAATTTGTTTACACAAGATAACTATCCCATTCTCTGTGCCTTTCTAGTGATAAAAATCTGTTAAGAATTCATCCTAATCAGTTGAATGATAAAACTTCTATTTAGTGTAGACGGTACATAGTATATAAAAGAACGATGAAATGAAAATGACATCTTTACAAGAAAATAACCAGTGTGGATCAAAGCATATATTATATCATAAAAATGCCTTTAAGCGATCCTTTTGCATACTTATTTACACACTGTCTGATGCAGGTGCTAAGGAAATTTGGCATGCCGGACCCTTGCACTTTGGTTGAGATAGACATTGAAGCCCTGTTGTAGTTCCATCAACGGTAAACAACGGAAGGATGTGAGCTGTTGACTTTTTTGTGCAGTAAACATGCTGTGGGTGCAGATTAATCATTCATGCTGGATTACCATGACGGGCTTGTTAGTCTTGTTGGTGGGGGAAATGAAATAAACATGTCAAAATGTCCCCGAAATTTTGGTTGTGTTAACAGTTGAGGGATTGTTTGTATCCTTGCCTTCCATTGTAGTACATCATCCTCGCACAACTTTTTCTGTTAAATATTTACCTGATCGTGCCTGGTGAAGAATTCCATAACAAAAAAAAAAAGGTTTTCGTTTAAGTTCTTCTCCAATCCCTATCGGATCGCCGTGCTGCTTCAGTTGTCTGACAATACCCTTTTCACCTAACCTGTCTGTTTTTCTTCTACTCACATGGTGCAACGAAAATCTTGGTTGACTTTCTATGCAGAAACAGAGATCCTGCTCTTGGATGCTGTCAATGGCACTTGTGCTTGTTTGTTTGGTAGTGCCTGACCAGAAGCATACTAGACACTTCACACTTGCCTGTGCAGAGGGAATATTTTGTTGATGCACGGAGTTGCGCCTGACTCGGCATCCGAGCTCAGCCTCATGTGTCCAGATTCGGAACTGGTCCATGCCTCTTCCCAGCCTTGCTTCGCCGCAGTGTTTCTTCAAATCTCGACTCTTTTCCCCCAATTTCAATCACATCTACAAAATCTGGGATGTAAATCAATATGAGACCAAATTGATGTCTTCATCGCCGCCTTCAGATACTATCGGTTCCGTTTTGCTTGTGACCGGTGCACGACGCACCTCCCGCCCGGCCAGCCATGCTGCTCCGAGCATGGGGAAGATGAAGGTCACACATTTTAAGGAAACATATTTGAATTATGAATAACAAAATGCACTTTTTACATTTCCGGTTTTGTATAAGGTAGCACTATTATGAAAAACAAAGCACATTGTTTATATTTCCGGTTTCTTCTAAGGCAGAGGCCAGAGGGAGCAAACAACACTCACGAAAGTTTTGAGATGTAAATTGGAGCTTTCAGGCAGCCATTTATCGCAGGCGTGTGGCCGCCGCCAGCAACCAAATAGACGTTATTTTGTTGGTATATTCTACGAACATTGTGCAGTACGTGTGTACCTCGTCGTCTTGTTTCCTGTCGCGAGTGGTGATCGAATTCATGCTGGTCGCCGTCAGCTGCAGCCATTATTCTAGATGGCGACGTTCTTTTGGGAAAATGCCAGGACCAGGTAAGGAACGGGCGGCCAGAGCACGGCCAATTCTCTCCTTTCTGGCTGGCTTCCCACAATCACAGATGTCTATAGTTTTTGGCGTTACGGCATCTCGGCATCTTGGGGTAGGTTTCCTTGGTTGACGTTCATCGGACTGCCAATGGTTTACTCTTGTTGCACCCACCTGTTGTAATTGTGAACAACTAGAGAGAAGTTTATTAGAGATATTAGATATCGTTGTAATCGAGAGAAAAAAATCCCCAAATACAAGGTCCCGGCTTATAGTATATCAACATCCCTTTTTGCAAAATTAAGCCCAAATCGTGACTTCCGCAATGATGTATATGGTTAGTGAATCTAAATGTTAGTTGGTCCTGTCTTTCGAAGGTACCCATAGGGATGTATGTGAACGTTTGAAAAGATGAGTACACATACATTTAATGAGTGCTTGTGTTTGTACAATGTCTTTAAAAGACATGACTAACATATCACTAAGAGCATGGCTAGTGATTTCGCCGGTTGCTAGCGAAATGTAACAACCAGGTAACTTTCGGCCATCTATTCTGTCCTTGCATATAGTGGATAGGCGTAGAGGTGGCTGCAAGAATTATAAATAGCTAATAGAAAAAGGAGGAGGCCCTGGTTTATTTGCTTGCAGCCGGGTGGGAGAGAGTTTTGTCTCGGTTCTGCTGCATCAAACCAGCGACTAGCAAGTCGCCCGCCTCATTCTCTCTTTGGTTTTCTCTCTCTTCCACATCAATCAGATTCAAATGATGTGGCCAGTCATGTCGCCTGCTGACTGTGCTCCACTATACTTGCTCTAATAACATGATGTTACATACACCGTGGGAATGAAATGCAGAGCTTAATTTAATTTGATCATCAAGCTGTAGGAATGGAACGCAGAGCTGAATTAATTTCATCTGTACTATGCATCATTGTTGTATTCAGCTAAATATTGTATTATCTTACAACAAATCACTTCCTATAGATTGCTCTCGTATCACATTTGAATTTGCTCGTTGACCCGGGCTTCATCGTCCTCTAGTACTGTCACCACCGGTCCACCAACACATGGACATGGTGCAAGTGCAATGAAGCACTTTTGTATTGCTCGAACATGCAATGGTGTAGTAGGCGTGTATACCTCGTCTTGGCGCCATTTTTCTGTCGCGAGTGGCGGCCAAATCGACGCGAGTCTCCATCACCTGCAGCCATTTTAGATGGCGATCCGATTTGCGAGAGGACATTTTAGACCGCGACCCCGTTTTGCGAAAACGCCAGGGTCCGGGCAAGGAACGGACGCCGGGCTCGGCCAATCCTCTCCCCGTTGGCAGGATCTGGCCACGATCACAGAGGTCCACAAGGTCGGATGATCGCGGCCAAAATGTAAAGGCCGTGTTGGGTTTCTCGGTGGAGATGGTCTATATCGTCAAATCGCCTTTCTGGGTTGGTTTCCTCGTTGAAACTCATTGGAGAGCCGATTCTCTTTGTTGAATCCACCTGCTGTCATTGTGAACAGCGATATTTTGCAGCTGCTCATGTTTGGTTGTCTTATTATGAGCTTTTATAAATTATACTCCCTCCATTCTTAAATTGTTGACACCGTTGATCTTTTTCGTTTTGTTTGACCACTCGTCATATTCAAAATATCTAAACTGTATAATAATAGGATAGTTGCAAAAATGCAAATGAAATGAAATACATAGTACATTGTTATACGTATGAACACGGGTGAAGCTAGGTAAAAGTTTCCTGGAGCGTGTAGGTGAGACATAGAATAGTCTGTTAATATTAATGTTTGTGCGTTGAAAACAAAATTTAAATTGAAATACAATATCATGAAGAGGATGCACCATGGGATGCTGTTAACTTGTTTACAATAAATGCTGATATTTTCAATGGAACGAGCCAACCTTTACAAGGTTACATGATTGCAAGTCCATATCAATAAGTGATTCTTAGTGTCTAAGTGAGAAATGATGGTACACTTTTATTAGAGTTAATATACATTGCACCTTGTTTTTTAGAGGTTATAGCTAACTTCATTAGTTGTGAAAGAGCTTGTACCCTAATGATTATAGGTGCTTCAGTGATACTTTAGGTCCTGGGTTCGACTCTTCATGGAAGCTTGAAAATTTTGAATTTAGGTAGTGACACTCAATAGCATGTAAGATGTTAGTGTTAACTTTGTCAATCTCGAAGATTTGTCGATTTAGTGTGATAGAGATAGAGTTTATGTACATATATTCATTTGAATGAGCCTGTGTACGTTGTGAGTATATGAAGTTGTATTGTGTAATCGTATAGAAAAATAAAGTTAACTTCATTACTGTCTAGCTTTGTCATATTCAGTTACCAATTTTGCTTTGGCTCGCTCACTTGCTTCTCTGTCACTGTCCACCGGTTCACCAACACTGAGTCCACGTAGGACAGGACCGATCCGATACGCCCGATGCTCCCTCCGCCCCACGCCATCACCACCGTCCATCCACTTAAACCCCACGCTTTCTCTCTCCTCTCCATTCTCCCCTCCTCGTGAGCCGCCGCCGCCGCCATGGCCGCCTCCACCGCGGCGTCGCCGCTCACCTGCCACCACCTCGGCCAGCGCCTCCACCCCCGCCTCCCCTCCCTCTCCTTCTCCCTCCGCCGCCGCTCCTCCAAGCCCATCTCCCTCTCCCATTCCCTCCCCTCCAAGCCCCTGATCTCCGACCCCACCCGCCGCGCCCTCCCCCCGTCGCCGTCGCCGCCGCCGCGGCGTCCTCGGCCCCCGCGCCGGCCTCGGCCGCCCCGCCGTCGCTGCAGGGCGCGAAGCTCACCCCGCTGCTGGCCTCCATCGCGACGGGCGTGCTCATCTGGTTCCTCCCGGCGCCCTCGGGCGTGCCCCGCAACGCGTGGCAGCTCCTCGCCATCTTCCTCTCCACCATCGTCGGCATCATCACGCAGCCGCTCCCGCTCGGCGCCGTCGCGCTGCTGGGCCTCGGCGCCGCCGTGCTCACCCGCACGCTCACCTTCGCCGCCGCCTTCTCCGCCTTCGGCGACCCCATCCCCTGGCTCATCGCGCTCGCCTTCTTCTTCGCGCGGGGCTTCATCAAGACCGGCCTCGGCAAGCGCGTCGCCTACGCCTTCGTCTCCGCCTTCGGCGGATCCTCGCTCGGCCTCGGCTACGCGCTCGTCTTCGCCGAGGCCATCCTCGCGCCCGCCATCCCCTCCGTCTCCGCGCGCGCCGGCGGGATCTTCCTCCCGCTCGTCAAGTCGCTCTGCGAGGCCTGCGGATCGCGCTCCGGCGACGGCACCGAGCGGAAGCTCGGCGCGTGGCTCATGCTCACCTGCTTCCAGACCTCCGTCGTCTCCTCGGCCATGTTCCTCACCGCCATGGCAGCGAACCCGCTCTCCGCCAACCTTACCGCGGGCACCATCGGGCAGGGGATCGGGTGGACGCTCTGGGCCAAGGCCGCCATTGTTCCCGGGATGCTCTCGCTCGTGCTTGTGCCGCTCATACTGTACGTGGTCTACCCGCCGGAGATGAAGTCCAGCCCTGATGCGCCGCGCCTGGCCAAGGAGCAGCTCGCAAAGATGGGGCCCATGACCACGCAAGAGAAGATCATGGCCGGCACGCTGCTGCTCACGGTATAACCGAACATCAACTTTTTTTATCTATTTTGCATTTGCTAACCGTGTTCTGAATTTATCAGACATCTTGCATAGTTGCATTATTAATTGCATGTTTTTAGACTGCTCATAATCTAAAGAATTCAATTACAGCTATTTAGTAATAAGGAACTCCATCAGCTCTGTGCGTTCAATGGTGTACATATCTTTCGTAGTGATTAATGCGAGTTTGTAACAGTAAGCTCAGACTTTTGATTTGACTGGATGGAGAACCCGATCTATTGTCAGAGCATCACCTGTACATATCTTCCATCACCTTTCTGCATCGAACTTAGATTGAAGCTGGGCTACTTTTCTTCACTGAACTCTGCATGGCACCAGGTCGGTCTTTGGATCTTTGGAGGAATGCTGAGTGTGGATGCGGTGTCTGCAGCAATTCTCGGCCTATCTGTCCTCCTCATCTCAGGTGTTGTCACATGGAAGGAGTGTTTGGCAGAATCTGTGGCCTGGGATACCCTTACATGGTTTGCTGCACTTATCGCAATGGCTAGCTACTTGAACAAATTTGGTTTGATCGCTTGGTTCAGTGAGACTGTTGTGAAGGTACTCTCCCTTTGCCTCCAACAACCCTCTTTATCTTTCATGAGCTTTCACTCTTGACATACCCGAAGTCAAGTGTCAGAGCGACCTTCTGTTATTATGGTACTCGTAACTTTTCATGATTAGCGTGCTTTGCCAACTAAATGACCAAATAGCTATACTCTGAACAGCATAATAGACATCAAATAAATATTACTCTACAGAATGATAGACATGAGTATGGAAGATGCACTTTACCACTATATGGCATGTTGGAGACTTAATGTTCTGAGGTGCTGTTTTGTTACTTTTGTTTGTTTCGTTACCTTTCTTCTCCAGTTCAAAATATATATGTTTTGGGGCAGGTGAATTCTTGAAGAACTTATTTTGATCCTTGTACAGAAACATTTATCAACTTCATGTTGTTCACATTGAAAGAGAGCAATTAAAACTAGAAGGATTAGTCTGAGCAATCATGCTCTATGAAAGAAACTCATATAACTTGTTTTACGCATTACTAGATTTGATGTAGCAATGATGCTCTATTTCCGACCTTACTTAGAATGCATATCCGTAAGCACGAAACACAATAGATTATTTAAGTTGTATCATTGCAACATGGTGCAGTTTAATATGATTTGAACCTAGTGTCTGCTTTTATTTTCCCGTCCAGGGTCACATCAGCACGATAGATTACAAAGTATGTATTGTTTAATATCTTTGCTGATGTCTCCTATATTACCTTGTGTTTGTCCCTCAGTTTGTTGGAGGCCTTGGTTTGTCATGGCAACTATCCTTCGGTGTCTTGGTGCTGTTGTACTTCTACTCCCACTACTTCTTCGCCAGTGGTGCTGCACACATTGGAGCCATGTTTACCGCATTCCTATCAGTGGCAAAAGCCTTGGGCACCCCTCCTCTGTTTGCTGCTATGGTTATGTCGTTCCTCTCGAACCTCATGGGTGGCATTACGCACTATGGTATTGGGTCTGCTCCTGTCTTCTACGGCGCAGGGTATGTCCCGTTGGCTCAGTGGTGGGGCTATGGGTTCTTGATCTCGGTCGTAAACATCATCATCTGGCTTGGTGCGGGAGGCTTCTGGTGGAAGATGATTGGCCTGTGGTGATCACAAAGGAGCATGCGAGATCAGTTTATTTCTATTCCAGTAGTAGAGGAGAAAGGGAAAACAATTCCTGATTTGTGGTGGCAAAGGTTCTTCTACCATCCACAATTTTTTTGTCGACATGATTGCAACCCATTCTTTAGTTGGTATCGATACATTTGATCCATCCTTCTAGCCGCTAATTGGGATGCTAGGGTGCAATTTAACTGCTATGTTGTAATGTTGAGTTATGTTCAAACACTCTGGATCGTTTGGAGATCATTCTGTGCACGTGTGCCCATAATGTTGACCTTTTTGCATCCTCTTTCTTTTTCGTGTTAGATGTGTCTTGTTTAGTTTTACGCCTGTTCATCTGATTGCTTTAGATTGCCGGCTGGATGTTTGTGCGCACTTGGTAATGTTCCAATTGGCATTGTTTTGAATTGATGTACTTGGTTTTTCATTGTTGCGGATGTGGGCATCCTATTGAATCTCAAATATGGTTTTGCTGACCATCTGCTTCTTGTTTCATCTTTCTGTGAGCGCTGATGAATTTAATACATTGCTACTGCTGAACCTCTTGTGCTGTTGAAAACTTGATTTTTGAAAACGCAAGATGCTGTTTGAACTGGGATGTTCTCTACATATAAACTGTCACTCTAAGCATAATTTTTTTTCATAAGTCTAGCAACATACTGGAACGACATAACCATGATACTCTGGTTTTTTAAATTGGTTAGATCGTGAGAGGCAAAGTAAATGACATAAGTCTAACAATTGGGTGCTTTTTTTTGTAGTTGTAATGGGAAAAAGAACTAGTTTTCCTGTCAATTGAATGAAGTGGGTGTATTGTTGCCTATCCAAGCGGAGGCGTCCCGTTGCTGTCGAATTTAGCCGCTCAAATTTGAGCTCATATAAAAAAGCACAGGCATAGTTCGTTATCTCGAGCATCTTTTGAGGTGGGTGAACGTGATGACATGAAAGAGACATCCACAATTTCCTCCGACCAGATTAAAAGCATGGTGAATCGCCGATCTGGCACATAATCTTGTGAAAATTACGCTTCCCACGTTCGATACAGGGGATAAAATCTTTTAACAAAAAGTTTGACATGGGGAGAATATTTAAAACCTCATCAGATGCACTAAAAATATGCCCTTTCTTCTCGATTGGCCTCGAGTGCTTTGTGCACCATGCATGCCTACCCGTGTAGATGAATCCATAGTCCCTAGTCCGCAGTTTATAGGCACACATGTAGCTTTCAATCTTTTTTTTCATCTTATTGTTGCTAATCCGTTGTGGCTACGGAATGGACGAATCTGTTCCTAAAAAATTCTTGTGATATCTTTTTTTATTTTTGCGAAATTCATTTGGGTTGCAGTAGATCCTATAGCCATAACCATAGTCTTCCGTGGAATATCAAGTATGAAAATATGAAATGAGAGGCACATGCCATGGGACTCGAATATCGCTACAATGAAAACAAGCATTCTTACATCCGGTTTAAAAATGCAGCTCTAACATTTAGTCATTCCATCCACAATGTGTGACCGTCAATCGATAAAAGAAACTCCAATGCAAAAATCACTTGGCGGAAACTCAAAGGCACTTTTTCTATATGCCAAGAGACATTTACTATGTTTTTTGATGGAGTTTCTCAATCGTCCAACTGAATCAGGTTACTTGGTGGAAAGCAAAGGTTGGGAATGGCGAGCAATATTTTTCAATTAGTATTATTTTTCTCAAAGTCCCGACTACCATTTTTAAATACAGTACAATGCGCAGAAAATTAGTACACGCACGGTCACTCATATCTGTCAACACACTTGCACATGCACCGTATCCACTGAGAGATCACAGCAGATTAAGCCACGGACATTAATTAGACCATCCGACTTTTTTTTCCCAACGAATTTTCATGGTATTGCATTTTTGCACGTTGTTGTTCTTGTCTGTCCTTCGTAAGTACTACCTGTTTTAGTACAGGTTGCGCCTCAGCACTTGTGAGCAAGTCACATCGAGGAGCAAGGTCACCTCGCTGTTTGATTTATGTCCCATTAACGAAGAACAATGGCACCTCATTGCTACAATTGGACTATTGCTATTAGCAAATGAGAATCACTTTAATCACCACTCTCCTCGTCGAGTTCCAGCCAAATCGCTGGTTCGCTCTTGCTCGTGCTCGATTTCTCGGCTCGCTCTAGAGCAGACGAGCTGGCTCGAGCTCGGCGCGCACCGGCCACCTGGTCGTCGAAGAGCCCGAGCCGTGCCTTATCTAGCCGGCTCGGGTGCCGTGCGATGCGACTACGCGAGCTCCCATCGAGCGCCACGTGCCCGCCTCCTCGAGTCCCCGGTCCCCACCCCGTTTCAGTTACCAAACCAGGCAAGCACCCGCAAGCTGAGAACCAGCTGACATTGTAGGCCGGCAAGGACACCGGACCCACATGTCTGTGAGAGCAGACTGGGAGAGCTAGTGCAAGGACGGGCAGGAGGGTGTGGGGCCCCGTGCCGGCTGGCTACTGGCTTCTGCCGCGGGCTCGACGACCGAGACCGGGCGCGGCCAACCCGCACGCGCGGCGCGGCAGGGTGGGTGGGTGCTCTTGATTTGGCTCCTGCCGCCACGGGGCCCACGGCGGCTGCTGCCAGTCCGCTTTAATTATTTACCGTCCTTCCCTAAAAAAAAACATTTATTTACCGTCCCGATTTTACCCTCCATGGGTCCCACTCGCAGGAGACCGAGCCGGGGAACCATCCCCGTGGTTGGATGAATTTAGTTACAATTTTTATTTATTTACAGCGAAGAAATATGTATTGTACCTATGTGCATCGCTTTATTGGTAGGTTTCTAGATGGATGAAAAAGCTTGGCCAAGAAAATCTCATTTTCCTGATGGATGAACTTATAATATGTTCGATGGATCGGAATATGGCACGCAAAAAGAACGTGAGGGTGTCGCAGTCTCTCGTGCCTAATTTTGATCTCGCTAACCACACCTTTGATTTGTACGTGACATAAGCCGTGAGAATTAATTTTTAATGCTAAGTACTTTTGAAGAATGCCCTTTGAATCGATCTGCTCCAAGTGGATGAGTTTCAAGGCTGCAACATGTAAAAGTTTCAATGTATATGTGGCAATTGAGATGTATTTTACTTCATTAGTACACTATTTTTAATTGCGTTTTTTTTTGTAAAGTAACACAAAAACTAGTCAAATTTACATGACGGTACTTTTCGTCGTTCTTATTTACCCCTTGCTTGTGTTTTAGTGCTAGTTGCACTTTTGAGAAGTCATCAAACACGGTCACCTCGTTGGAAATATTAGACCATCAGGCGAACCATATGCTAGCTTCCTAGAAGTAAGACTATTGCTAATAGCAAATTGGGAGTGGTCAAATCACTTTCACATGGCTAAAGTAAATCAAACGAATGGACAACATTGCGTAACTCATAAGGGATCTCTAGAAAATGATGAAGAACATTTTTTCAATAAATGATCGTTAAATTCGAATATAGAGAGATGGCTAAAAATCATGAAAAAACTATAATTTGATATGTCTCTTTCATGGAGCAGCTTCTACATTTCGCTCTTCAAATTGGCTATTGTGAATTATTTAATTAGAAAACAATACTTTGACATTACGAATATTCTTTTTAGAGATGACATTTTCTTTATATTATTAATTATTTAAGAAGTCACTGAGAAAAGTCTATAATATCTAATTTTCTGAATGAAAAAGGAAATCCTTTTTTTAATGATTTTTACTTTACATTTTCCCCTCCATCAATTCCTGCTACCCTCTCCATATTTTTCTAACCACCAAAGAAACATGCTTTTGCGGTTTTCCACGGTGAAAACTAACTTTTATATATATATATATAACGGTGAAAACTAACTTTGTAAGATTCGCTATACAAGTTTTTTCACCATTCACCAAGGAGGACGGATGGGAAATTCCCATTTTGCCCATAAAACACAGCAATGGAAAGCTCCCAAAAACCCAGCCCCACCCAAAACCTAGTTTTGTCCAAAAACCCAAAGTCCCTTTCCTCTTCCTCCTTTCCCTCTCCGCCATTTCGTCGAACACCTTCCCCGATCGCGCGCCGCCGGCCATGGCGGAGGAGACCCTCGACGCGGCGTCCGTCTCCGCGCGGCTTCTGGAGCTGGCGGCGGAAGACGACGCGGCGGCGCTCGGGGACCTCCTGGCCGCGCACCCGTCCCTCGCCGACGAGCCCGCGCCGTGGTACTCCCCGTCGCGCGGCGCGGAGCCCCTGACCCCGCTCATGGTCGCCGCCGCGTACGGGTCCGTCTCCTGCCTCGAGGTGCTCCTCTCCCTCCCCACCTCGTCGACCCCAACCGCGCCTCCCCCTCCTCCCTCTCCACCGCTCTCCACCTCGCCGCCGCCGGCGGCGCCCCTCCGCGCCCGCCGCCGTCTCCCGCCTCCTTGCCGCCGGCGCCGACCCCGCCCTCCTCGACCACCTCCACCGCCGGCCTTCCGACCTCGTCGCCCTTCCCCCCAACTCCCTCCCCTCAAGAACCACCTCCTCTCCCTCCTCGGCGCCCGCAAGGAGTGGCCCCCCGACCCCTCCCTCCCCGACATCAAGAACGGCGCCTTCGCCTCCGACGACTTCCGCATGTACTCCTTCAAGGTCCGCGCGTGCTCCCGCGCCTACTCCCATGACTGGACCGAGTGCCCCTTCGTCCACCCCGGCGAGAACGCGCGGCGGCGGGATCCGCGCAAGTTCCACTACAGCTGCGTGCCCTGCCCGGAGTTCAAGAAGGGGACCGGGTGCAGGAGGGGGACATGTGCGAGTACGCGCACGGGGTGTTCGAGAGTTGGCTCCACCCGGCGCAGTACAGGACGAGGCTGTGCAAGGACGGCATCGGGTGCGCGCGGCGCGTATGCTTCTTCGCGCACACGCCGGAGGAGCTCCGGCCGCTGTACATGTCACGCGGCGGTGGCGGCGGCGGCGCGATGGAGGTGGCGGCCGCGATGGCGGGGATGGGGATGCCGTCGCCCGGAGCGACGTCGTTCACGCCGCCGTTGTCACCGGCGTCGGGCGCCGGGAGTGGTGTCACAGGTGGTGGGTGGTCTCAGCCCAGCGTGCCGGCGCTGTGCCTGCCAGGCAGCGCGGGGAATCTGCACCTGAGCCGGCTGCGCACATCACTGAGCGCCCGGAGTATGGCGGTGGACGAGATGCTCGCCGCAGCGGAGTACGATGGCCTCGGGTCGCCGGCCTCCGTGCGGTCGGCAAGGGGAAAGACGCTGGTGCCATCAAATCTTGACGATCTGTTCTCCGCTGAGTTGGCGGCGTCTCGGTCGCCGAGATATGCTGACCAGGGCGGCGGCGTGTTCTCACCGACACGCAAGGCGGCTATGCTGAACCAATTCCAGCAGCAGCAGAGCCTGTTATCTCCCCGGGCCACGGCAGCTCTTAACCCAGAGCCGGTGTCTCCGATGAGCTCCCGGTTGCTTGCAGCCCTGGCGCAACGGGAGAAGATGCAACAGCAGACTCTCAGAAGCATGAGCTCTCGAGACCTCGGTTCCAGCGCCTCCATCCTAGTTGGATCACCTGTGGGTTCAAGCTGGTCCAAATGGGGAATTCCCTCTGGTTCTGGCACACCAGATTGGGGTGCCGACGATGAGGAGCTTGGCCGCCTCAAGCGGTCCTCCTCCTTTGAGCTCCGGAGTGGTGCAAATGGTGATGAGCCTGATCTCTCATGGGTCAACACCCTGGTGAAGGAGCCAACACCGGAGAAGGCGTTGAACAATGGCACGGTAACAGAGGAATCCATGGGGATTTTGGGTCAGGCAGCAAACCATGAGGGCATCAATGGTGAGGAGGACACTGCTGGGGTCATTGGCGGCTGGCTTGAACAGCTCCAGCTTGATGAGATGGTAGTCTAGAACATACACAAATACAAATGAATCCAGAAAGGTGCCATTCTTTTTGCTATGATTCGCCAGTTGCTGCTTACTAATGTCTACTAGCCCCATATCCTGCTAGTAATTGCCGGTGCTACATCATTCTTTTGGAGTTGGTTAGTGTAGGTGTTGAGTTCCCTGCTAGCATTACAGTTCCCCACGAGTGAAACAATGGTGGAGTTGGAGCCTGGTTATTTCCATAAAATTGCCAGGTGAACATTATCATCCTATACTTCTCACTAATTTCTTCTACTGTACCTTCCTTTTTGCTGATCATTCCAATGGAAGCTTCCTCCATGTGAAGATTGTGAATTATGTATGGTAGCTTTAGTATCATCAGCAAGCCCCCATCTTTTGCATCTTGTGAAAGAGTAGGAGGGGAGAGTGTTGCATCATTGGCCAGTCTTAGCTAATGATTGTTGTAAACACTAAACACCCTACTGTTGTACTACTACTCAGGATTCATGGCTGATGTAACATGACCTCCTGTTGTTGTACTCTGGAATTCTGGATCCACAATTGATGTAAAATTCCTTTATTGTTGTACTACCACCAAGATCAATCTATGCGTTTCCTTAACTTGAGAATAACTGCATTTTTGTGCAGAACTGCAGATGCATCACATCCTCATTCAGTTACTGCAGTCTTGTTTTCTTGCAAGATCACATGTTATCGCTGTGTACATTACATGGATTGTCTTCATTTCCTGCTGTTATGGTTGCCTCATTGGTGCTGATAGCAACCGTTCATTGCTGCAGCAATGAAAGTATCATTGTACTGTTGTGTTTGACATTGGCATGTCTGCAAGTCAAGAGTAATGCAGAGTACTAATCCCAGGTCGACAGATGATTTGATGGATGCTGTAATGTTGATCATTCCAAGGTGGTTAACATCATGCATGTCGATCTCTGCAAGGGCTGAATGTTTAATGTGTTCCAGATGAGTATGACCTGGCCCCTGATAAATCATCTTTCTTGTCATGATAAAACAACTGGGGCGGTGGCTCGGTATGCCCGTCTGATGTCCTGGCTCGGCTTGGTGTCCGCATCATAGTGCTGACTGGTACTGTGACCTGGATCTTTTATTTTTTAGAAGAAAAAAGAATGTAGGTTGCTTTGTTCCAGGTCGAATACATCGTTTTTAAATGTTTTTTTTGTGATATTCCTACGGATCAAGTGGGCACTAAATTATTGTGGTCGTACAAGAAACAATGCTAGTATGTTTTCGGGAAAGCATGGTGTAATGATTAAATAATATTTGTTCGATTATTTCAATGAAAGTATCTTTCTTTGCCTACAAAAATTCAAGAGTATCTTACTCGGGAGACAATTCTTCGAAGAGTTCTTTTTTTCCCTATATGTTTTTGAAAAAAAAGTGGAAAATGCCATAAACAAGTTGAGGCAGGCTAGATGTGAAAACCACAACAGCCACAACACAACGACGAATCACAAAATAAGAAGAACGAAGAAAGACGGGGAGGGGGAGATGACGGCAACAAAAAAAAGGGTAAAAGAGAAGGCAAACAAAAATCAAGGTTAAAAGAGGAGCCAAACAAAAAGAAGGATCTGGCACATACATCGCTAGCTGCCACCCTTTCCTATCTATGGCTATTATACTGAAGATTTATTCCAATCTTTTATCTCTCATTTTGCAGATGCCTAAGTCAAATTTAGTCTTCTTTTGCATCTATTAGCATTATTGGACCATTGTATTATCCCGCTACAAACTGGTGCCTATGAAATCAACTTTGTTTATGCAACAATTATTTTTTCTTAAGGCACATTTTGGCACCTAGCAGTTTATTTGTATTGATCATACTTTGAATGATGGCAATATGGGAATCAGATCCTTATTATTTTGGTTGGCAGGTTCACATTGCATGTGATTTTTTATACGGTTAGAAAGATGGATTTGTTGTTTTATTATTTGAGTGAGTTGTTTCAGAATCATGTCAAGCAACTCTTTTTTATGATATAGAGTTAGGTCCATAATGATTTCAGCTAGAATATTGGTTGGATTAGGGCATCTACCTCACTCCTGATGACATTCAAGTCCAGCAACTTAAGCTGCTCCTAATAATATATTGTTGTTTTGAAACTAATTTGTACCGCAGGTGTAATCTGCAGATTTATATAAAACTATATATTTTGCAGTACAATAATTTTGAGCTACCGAATTTGCCATTTAACTTGAAAAGCCGTCTGAGAGAGTTGATATGATGACTAAGCATTGTTTGGACAGATGATGTCTAAAAAGACAATTATGCATTGGTATGAAGAATAAGAAAGTATGGAAAAAACATGCATCATAACGATTAGTCAAAGAAATGATGCTTTGCTTTTCATTTTAATTGTGAGTTGGTTGGTAGGTGAAGGATGAAGATTTGGGGTGGCACTAGGTGGCACCATGCTGATGCGAGTTCCTACTTACTGAGATAACCAATGTTGCTATGTTTAGTTGCCAATGCCATCGTAATCAATTTGTGGTGTAATATGTGTTTATAAATGTGTATTTTTTTGCACTTATATAGATGATGTTTTCCTTT
Source organism: Chloris gayana (assembly GCA_031894775.1). Lineage (NCBI taxonomy): Eukaryota > Viridiplantae > Streptophyta > Magnoliopsida > Poales > Poaceae > Chloris > Chloris gayana. Next base: position 70,739 of record JAUNZO010003358.1, on the reverse strand, counting down.
GATTGAGTTGTTACATTTTTGAGTTCATTCGCATATTAAAGTTTATAAACTAGATAATATTTTCTTTTGATTATTTGAGCTTAGTATGATATTTATACTCTCAGAAAAGTATGATTATGTACGCATGAATCTAATGTCCGATCATTTTAGTCTGATCTATAAGAGAGTTAAAAGGACAAAACAAAAGGAGCCAAAAAGAAGCCACGAATCATGTTTGTCATCCTTGGCTCTCCTTTTGACATCTGTTCGTCCTAGCGTGGAATGCCTTTTGCAAGTTGCATACTTTCGGTTTTGGATGTTTGTGGATCTGGATAGTCGGTAAGTTTGTTCCCTCAATAATAACTGCAGTTTCAAAATATGCATTTCGCTATATCTTCACCTGTCTTTGGCTCAGCACTTGAGTTTTGTCCTGTGCTTAATAAGCTAACACAGCTAAGGTCAGCACTAGTTCGCCCGTTTATATTTGGTTAGTAACAGTGAGCTTAAATCATGGCATGATGATAAGTGACTGGCCTAGCAGTCAAACCATACACTATCAAGTTTCGCAAAGAAAAAAGAAAAAAATATACACTATCAAGAAAAAAACTAAGTGTCTGATTGGTACAGCTTTGACTTACCGCTCCGGATTATTCGTCAAAACAATTTTTTTGGCTTATTCCGGTTTATGTAGTTTCGAGTCAAACTGTTTGATAAAACAACTTCCAGTGTCTTTTCTTAAATATATTATAGGTGTAAAATGACTATAGTGCCCTTACATGATTTTACCCAATTTAGATACCATATTGTAATAAATTAAATTATTAAATAAAAGAAGAAAGAACAGGTGAAGACATCACGAGCTTCCTTGCTTCCGTAGATCATCGCCAGCTAGAAACATCTATTGCCTTATTCAACGAATAAACTTAGGGGGTGTTAGTGACGAGATGACAAGCAACTTTTTGTTGGAAGTCGTCGGGATCGGCTTGGGCAAGCCCTTGTAGCAAGGCCGGCTCGTCATCCTCTCTTTTTTTTTAATAACAAGTAACTTTATCCAAATCACCAATAAGTTACAGAGACTAGGGATATTAATCCCCAATTTTGATTTGCAAAGCTTGCAAAGTTGGGCATATATCCCCATGTCCTAAGTGATTACAAGAGAGATTTAGTCTATCAATTGACAAAGCAGAGTGAGCCCTTTGCGCTAGATTGTGTGCCGTTCTATTGTAATTTTATGTTAATTTCTGGTTAATTTCTGTTAGATTCACTTGGTTAGATTGTGTGGCTCGTCATCCTCGATGCTGCACGGAGAGCTTCAACAACAGACGTGGACACACATCCGTTCCCACTGCCACTCGCCGCGCCCACCGTGTCCGCGGCCAGGCCGGTCGCCACGCCCCCGCCCAGGACACCCGGCGCCAAGGCCGGGCCGCTGATTCCGCTAGCGCCAGTGCCAAAGCCACCGATCGAGCCCGGGCCGAGGCCGCTCGCCCCACCCGCGCCAAGGCCGCCCGCTGCGCCCAGTTCTAGGACAGAGACGAAGACGAGAACTGGTGAAGCTTCCTTGTGAGCTAGTAATCGTTTTCTGAGAAGGGTACTGCGGGTAATTTTTAGCTCTCACACTTGTCGTGGCAGGCATGAGGACTCTAGTGCAAAATGAAAACGACTTGTCGGCGCTCATACCCATAAGCTATTTTGATTTCCAGCCCTTTGGTACAGCTTGACCTATAAACTGATGTTGAAGGTGTTAAATAAGCTGCACAAAAGGAATTGAATAAGCTAAATAAGCTGTACTAAAAAGACCATAACTATTTTAGAACTGTAGCATGCCAATAACGGTACTACAAACTCACCCAGCTTCATCAAATTTGGGGGATTGCTCTGCGCCTCTCGATGAAACCATTGGCATGTTCATTGATATCGCCAATCTGCAACCGAGGGTCCCTTCGTGGCTTTCTCGCTCAACCAAAGGGCATGCTTTCCAAGCCAGCTAGAAGAAAAGCAACTGTTTTTCTTAGTATAAATGTGAAAACATCCTCCCCCTGCTTTTCTGGCTGTGATCTCCTCAAAGTGACAAAAATTACCCACCGTGCCACTGGTGACATACATAACGATTCATTTTCTTTTTATCTCTCCCATGCGCGCGAGCAGCAGGCTCGCGGCGATGTCGGCAGGCGCGCGAGCAGCAGGTTCGCGGCGACGGCTAGCACGTCGGTAGCGGGCACACGGAGGTGAGCTCACGGCGGCCTTCGATTCGACCTAGATTGCAAAGAGGAATTCCCGATGGTGGTGATTCAGCGAGCAACCAGCAGATTTAGCGGGAGGAAGAGGAAAGAGTATGAGCAGCGGGTCCATTTGTCAATGAGAGAAACTGTAGAGGGTTCTAGATGACATATGAGATCCCACTCAATAGCTTTTTCTAAATGTCACAGTCGCTCACACCAAACAGCTTTTGACTTTCCTACAGCCCACATACCACTACTGATATTTTCACAGCCCAATACTCACTGCTGCTTTTTCAAAAGCCACATCCAACCAAAATAACCCTGAGCTGCATAACCCAGCAGGACGATGGAAAACAACTGGGACATTTGTGCTCGAAGTATGAATTCTAAACGGGTAAGAAGTTTTCATTTACGGGATACAATTTTTTCGATGAATTACAATCATTGTCTCTCATGAACCATTTATGGTTAACGGGAAAGTGATGCCAATGAACACCATTATCCGGTGTGGAGGACTTATTTTGTACCTGTGACTTCACATTATAAGAATAAGAATATTGAGTGAGAAAACATGCACACAACATGTTCTTTTCAATTTATAAATCAATCAACAGGTTAGGAGACGGTAAAATTTTTATGTCGATCAGATCGACCACAAACCTCGCGTCGATCCCACTCCTTTCTTCCTTCTCAATTGTTCAGGGAGACAATCTGGTCATGGCATGTTCTTTTCAGCCACTGTCATTCTGTCACCATGTATGTCTCCTCGATGCATGATGGATGCGCTGGTGATCACATCCAAGTTGCATTACAAAGGTTCAGAATTTGCAGTAATTTTCAATCGATGTTCTAATCAATATTCAATGTTCATATACAGACTTGCTAAAAGAAACACTCCTGTTCTAATCACTGAGTTGTCCAGCAATGTGCAGTTACAATCTTGGCATTTTCCATGAACATGCCTAGGCCCGAGGAACTGGGCTTGTCCTAACCGGCTAGGTGATGGAGGATGTGGTTATGCACCCCTAGCCACCCAGGTTTGAGTTTTCGCAACCTCGAATTTTGGGTGTCTATTTATAGTCGTTTTCTTCTCCTTAATAAAAAAACCACCTAGCTCCTTCTAGGTTGGATCTCCTCTTTTTGAATATGCCTATGCCATGGGTTCCGATTATTGTCGGTGTAATGGGGCATTAACGTTTGGTCTGGAGCAACGGAAGAGGGCACGTCCTCGACTCCTATTGGGCGAACAGCCGGTGGGGGATTCTCGGACCACACATCTCATCAAGGCAAAAGATCGCCCTAGGATATGAAGACGAGGCAAAGAGACGAATTCGAACGGCCGCTGTGGATGTCCCTCTTAATAAGACTATAAAAGGGGAGACGGAGACCCCTAGCCACGTAACAAAGCGACCACACTCCTAGAACCATAACTCAAGTAATATAACCAGGTAAGCATAACGTAGGGTATTATGCTTCACTCTCTCAAGTCCAGATCCATAAAGGACAGTCCGACAGACCCATCTGTTGGTGTTCTCACACATGGATAGTCATCATTTATATTTTTGGCATGTAAGTTTTTTTTACAACACGCTAGAGAGCTAGGTTCATTGATTATATGTGTCTACCATTATTTTGAAACATGCATCACAAGGCATCTCCTCAAAATGAAACCTTAGTAAGTATATATATGAATGTTTTGAGACATCTTCCTGAAAATGTCACATTATCTCTCATCTTCTATTGCCTGTGCATCGGGTCAAGTTTCGTGGCATGATGAACGCTTGACGCCGGTAGGGGTCAGCCTATGTTTTTTGAAGGAATTGTTTGACCTACAAGGCATGATGAAACTCTCATAAGCTTTGCTCAAGGTTGAGGCAATCCAAATCCAAAAGCAGGACTTGTTGGCGAACGCAACTAACGAAAGAGCTGTTGGCCACTTATGGGCTGGGCCACAAACCTCCCCAGGTTCAGGTCATCTTCCCTAATTCCAATTGTCCAGTAAAAGGTTTGAGATTTTTCAACAGATCACTTATAGTCCGTCTCAATTGTTTCAAGCCTAGATTCTGAACATAATTTGCAGCAAATCAAACGACATTATTATGAGGTAAAAATGAGTGGACAGAAAGCGAGCTTTACGCATATTATACAACTCCCAGAACAAAATGATCCAACAATGAGCTGGTTTTAAATACTACCAAGAACAATTATATAGGATCTCATCATATTATGCAACGAACAAAGATATCTCAACAGCAGATAAGGTATACAACCCCTCAAAAGTACGGTACAATCCCTTGCAATGATTTTCACCTAGTTCCGGCAATAAAACCAAAAAAAAACAATTGGACATGAATTCCATGTTTGTTTCTTTTCTCCTAACTACGGTGTTTCATTTTCCGTCAGCACTCAGCACTTCTGCAGTATGGTTTGGAAGAATGCCCTAGGCCATCTTAAACACCAGTCTAAAGCGTTGTCAAGAGGAACTAACTGGGCGTATCTGAAGTCCTCTTGTTCTGCCAGGAGCACCTCCAGTGAGAGATGACAGATCTAGCGCTAGCCTGTGGAAAAGTTGAGTAAAGAAGCCTAAGCACCAAAATACCAATCTCAACAATCATATAAGAACAAGGGGAAGATGACATACAAGCTTGCTGTTCCTTTTGCCGCTTCATTAGTCTCAGATTGCAACAAAATTTCTGAGTTGACTTTGGATACAATGGAGTAATTGCCTTCCTTGATAACTGATAATCATGTGATACACTATCAGATAACAAACACACCCTGAAGCAACATATATAGGGAAAAGGGGGAAATATAGTTCATGTAACTTACAAAATTCATCTGAATCTCCTCGTCGTCATCCAGGGAAAGCAACTTCTGCAGATTGCAATAGCAGCTACATGAATAATCTATAACTCATAAAGTTGAGACAAGAAAAGTTTAGGAACCAACAATATGAATGAATTACCTTCAAGTTCTCATAGCAAGTTTCAAGATCATCATTTACCAAAAGATGATCGAAAAGACCTCGTGAGTTGGACTGATCAAGCTCAGCCTGAGCATTTCTCAGTCGTTTCTGGATTTGCTCCTCTGTTTCTGTGCCCCTTTAATGACCAGACACAGAACAAATCAAGCTTGCCATCTTGTTATATGATAAAGAATGCAATAAACAGCATGCGAGCTTATCCTATCACTACATATTACATAAGCTACAAATATACCGTGCCCGAAGGCGCTTCTCCAGTTCCTCGAACGATGGAGGGCATATAAAGATGAATATTGCTTCAAGAGAAGAGGCCCTCACAGATCGAGCTCCTTGGACATCAATGTCGAGAATACATCTCTTCAATGACAAAGAAATGGAAAGATGAAGCAACTCACCTTTCAGAAACATGTGCGGATATATAGTAGCAATCTTACCTTTCCGTCATCAGTAACAGATTCAACTGCTTCAATACTTGTGCCATATACATTTCCATGAACATGAGCGAATTCTAGAAATTTCCCCTCACTTATATCTTTATCTATTTTGTTTCTCTCTGTGAAATGGTAGTGAATTCCATCAAGTTCCTTCTCCCTTGGAGATCTTGTAGTGTGACTAACAGAAAATCCAAATTTTGACGGATAATCTTTCATCAACTTTGCAATCAATGTTCCTTTACCAACACCAGAAGGGCCACTAATCACGACCGGCTTTTGGCCAACACCAACCACCCCCTTGCTCCACACAACAACTTCTACACCTTTGATTTTCTGCTGCTGTTTAACGAAGGGAGTGTCTATCTGAAATAAATACAAAGAGAAGTTAACTTAGTTAGGTGGCTTATGGATCTGTAAAAGAAGGAAAAACACACAGGAATCAACTGCATTAACTGAACAAGTGGCTGAACGCACTACATCAGTTACCAAGGTACTTTGTGCATATCAATCATGTGGCACTACTAATATATCCAACTCACCAGTAAGATGAGAGCCAAAAGGTATTTAATTATAAAAAGGAACACTGTTATATGGGCACCAGAGGAGACCACACATAATAGATTATAAAGAAAACCTCAAGTTTATTTGTTTCTCACAGTGTTCCCCTAGATGAGCAAATTCATCCCGCCCCCTTGGTAAAACAGTGATGTTCTTATTTAGCTATTCTATCCAAAATAACATATAGTTACCAATAGGCTAGTGGTTACCTCAAGGAACCAGAAGGAATCAATCAAGGGAACACCATTCTCCACAATCAATATCTTCTCATTATTTACAGGAATAGCTGACATTGACTTAGTGAGAGCCGGCTGTTTCCCTAGTACTGTCGGTACAACCCTGCCATAAGACCATGGCTAGCATGAATAATTACCAACCAAAAGAGTACGGTAAAGGTAAGAACACAATTGAAATGATGAAATACAATACCAAGTCTGAGCTTGTTTGTCCAGAATTTTAATAATTATGGGCGACTTGGACTCATCGTTTGATCTGCTGAAAACATACTGAAAAAAGGAAGACAAATTATATCACGACATGCTTCAGGATGGCCCTCACCAAAATAAGCACAAACTGGCAAGTACAAGAAGCCCACTCAGAAGTTAATTGCGCTGCAATAAGCAAAGGCATCTGGCAAGTACACGAAGCCCATTCAGTACCATATGGTGTACACACCGCCTTTTGCGTCTTATAAAGAGAAAGTAAGAAGCAGAACCGGTGTGCTTTATGAAAGAAACGGGGGATGGGGATTCTTCTTATTGTTCAAACTTAAAGCTACACATTCGTAAAATAGCTAGTGTGTAATGACGGTATACAGACGAAAAAAACGAAAACATCCACAAAACTGTCAAAATCAATGCAGTCTTGTTACTATGCCCTGCCCTTTGTCAGTAGGAAGCAAGATGGTATAAGCAAAATCCCCAACAACCAAGAAAAAGGATCCCAAGTGGCCACTAGGCATAACTGAAATGGAGCTATAGCAGACGTAACACACAACGCACCGTCTTGCTGCCGACGTCTACGGCATTTTGCTGGCAGCCCTTGGCCTCCACGCGGAACTCGACGGCCTCTTCACCCTGTTCAAAGCAGGACCGAATCAGAACCAGAAGCAAACAAGCAAGCTAAATAAGAAACGAGTACGTTCACGGTGCAAGGACGCAGAGTAACGACAGCCAATCAGACTCACCATGAACAGCGCCGTAATCAGAGGCAGGTTCGTTCGGCCTCCGCTCGCCGGCACCCTGTCCACCAACGCGAAAAGCAAAGAAGCTTTAGGATTAAACTGAAAGAACCACGCCTCAGCACCGGCAAACTGGACGTGTTGCGGCGGGAGACACATTTCGATTCCAGCTTTCAGGGATCAGAGCAGGACAGAGCAAGGGAAGAACACCCCGCAGAACGGGCGAGCAGGCGCCAAATCGAGCTACCTGCGGCGCCCCGACCCGCGGAACGAGGGATCAAATAGACGGAAGCTTACCGTAGGATCTCCGCCGCGCACCGAGGGGGCAGGGGAAGCGACGAGGAGGCGGGCGGCTGTCGGGCAGGTACGAACAAAACGGCAAGAACGAGAGACGGGGAGGGGGCGCGCTCTGAATAGATCCGCGCTCCGGCGAATGCCGCGGCGGAGGGGCGGTCAACGGCGCGCGCGGTGGGGGCGAGAGCCGGGACGCCGCCGCCGGGCCGGAGGAGATCAAAAAAGGAAGGAGCTTGGAATCGGTGGGGGAAGCGGCGACGAGGTCGCGGAGCTTTTATACGACTTTTTCTTCTCCCCGTTAGTGCTATTACCTAATTTTTCTGTGCTTTTTTTAATGGTTTTTCTGAATCCGGTGGATCCAGTCGTGGCCCGGAAAGACAGAAAGCCCAAACGCCTTTTTTGCTTTCCCCGGTTTGCACCTCACCCCTACTGCACTGCTAGGTACTCCCCCTTTCCTTTTCTTTGCAATTTCCCATGTTGACTCAAAGGTAGCCTTGTGCACCTGGACTACGCTCGAGGTCCAAATAGACAAGTAACGAACATTTAATGTCACCATCGATCCTATTTATAATTCAATCAAAATAAACTCGCCTCTTCAAATAAGAATATTTTTTTAAAAAAAGTCAGATCATTTGATTAAACTAAAAAGAATAAGGGAAGACAAAAGCAAAAATGATAATGTGAGCTAACCGAGGATTGCATTCGAATTTTACCGACTACAACACTATGAATCATATTTTTAAAAAATGGAAATGCAAATTGTAATAATTATGAAAATACTTACGAAATGATCACTTAGCTATCCTCGAGTACCTCCTCGCAACAATTTCGTTTTCAACATTTCTGTTAGTGTCCTTATTGATCTTGCTTTGAAAAAAAACAAAATAAAATTAAATCTTTTTCCAAGCTACTTTCATCCATAGGCAGCACATAACATGATGTGGGGAAATGGGAGGGTAGCTTCATGACAGCAGGACCCAGGTGATGCAAGAGGGACATATTCATCCTTTTAGATGTCAATGAACAATATTAGTGGGGCAAACATACATATTGGTGTCAGAGAGATCAAAAGTATTAGAGCATCTCCAAAAGAACCCATAAACCTCCCATAAATCCCATTATTGGAGTTTAATATTAAAAACGATCTCCAATAGCTCTCTAAAACAACTCACATATTTATATTCCTCATAAATTCACCTCATTTGTAGCTAGAAACAAGGAAAAAGTTGGAACCACAATCCGTCTATTTACAAGGGGTTAATGTTGTTGTGACCCCAGGTGACCCATTGAAAAGTATTCATGATCCACTTTTATGCTGAATTGTTGGAGGAGACAAGAGAAATTGCCCCTAATATTTTTTGAGCTGCTACTAAAAGTAGTCTTTTGAGTCAATTTAATGGGAAGCTTTTAAAGATGGTCTTAGGTGATGGCAGTCAAATCTATAGGAATATGATATTGTTGTTGGTTTTTATGAAAAATATTCTAGGATATCTTAGAAGGAACAAAGTAATTTTTTCCATGGCTTGAGAGGAATTCTTTCTACTTTATACTCCTAGGCCGGATCTCAGAATGAGTTAAGCATGGTTTTAAGATTTGTTAGGCTCTAGAGTTGGACACTATAATGGAAATAATCAAAGAGAGAAAACTGATGTTTGGACCTTGAACTCGGATCCTAATTCGATTTTTAAATCCATCTCTATCACATATTCTCTATAAACCATTGTAATTGATTGTAATTTTTTCATCGCACCATCCATGCAAGGATCTTAAATACTCCATTCGTCCCAAAATATTTGACGTGTTAGCCCTCTACTAAGTACTACCCCTTATTAAATTGTTGTCGCCGTTGACTTTATCGTTATGTCTGACCATTGTTTAAGAAAAATCATATATTTTGTTGTTTTATCAACAAAGAAACTTGAAATATAGCATATAACTTTTTGTATTCGAAGAATTTTTTGAATAAGACGAATGGTAAAACGCCACGAAAGAAGTCAATGGCGATAACAATTTAATAAAGGAGGAGTACATCGAATATGTTATGAATGTGGTCATAGTGGTTGTCTAGATTCATAAAAGATGCTATGAATTTGAACACACGAAAACAATGCTAGAATAACAAATAAATTGGAACAGAGAAAGTGTTATTTAGAACCACCCAAGGTAACGTACGGTACTATTTATTTTTCTATATTTCGAAGGACTGTACAGAGTGTTTCTATGCCCAGCCATCAAACCTTTATGCGCTTGCTTGAACCTGTGAATGAAACAGAACAGGCACATGTTCTCGTGTCTCCATCTATCGAAATGCAACTCTAGTTTGGAACATTTTTGGATTGGGTATTGGATGTCCAGAACATATAACCAAGTTGCCCAAACTACCATTTAGGCCGGAGGGGTCAACTGGACCGGTCGGTCAATATGAGCCATAGGTTCCTGGCAGGAAGCCAACATGCAAGACGGCAACTTTGAAGTCCTCTCGGTTAATTATTCCTGCCGTGATTGTGATGTGACACCCTCCACTCAGCACGAATACTCCACCAATTTCAGTTCTCCTTTGACACAAACTACCAATCAGGCTGGGAACGTAGTACGTGCGTTGGAGGAAGCTGTCGATTTCATTGTTTGGAAAACCACTGAAAAGGACCTGCAGGCGGCCGTTATTCCAGCCGATTCTTGCTGGTCTGCTTAAGAGAGTTAGCGACGTGTGACCTCTCTCACCTTGATGGCAACGAGAATATATTCTACGGTTGCCGACCTGTCGAAATATATTATTGTTAGCTAGCAATAGACGCCGCCTTGGGTACGTGAGGTCTTGCGAGTATACACATTGTTGGGTACTTGAGATGACTTTAATGGACATTTTTATTTCAGTGGATGGTGTTTTAGTAATCGAATTTGTGCTACTTGATTTTGTTTACTTAGTGGGTTTAGACCTATTGTATGGTTCCACCACCAAAACTATTACTCCCTCCGTCCTTAAATTGTTGACGCTAGTTGACTTTTTTTATTACGTTTGGCCGTTCGTCTTATTAAAAAAAATTAAGAATTATCAGATATTTTATTATGATTCATTTTATCACTAATGGAAGTTGATACATGACTTATAGGTTTGTATATTTGAAAAAATATTTTGAATAAGACGAATGGTTAAACCTAACACGTTCTATTCTGTTGTCTCTGCATTTGCATCGTAGGTTGCCTGTGGGCTGTTTTAATTGTGCTGATGGGCCGTTTGTGTTAGCTGGGACAGAATTCGGACCATGGCCCGTTTGGACAGAAGTCGGGTTAGCCTGCCAGAGAGTTAGGCCGCTCCAGCTTAGACGTGTAGGCTGCCAAGGTCCACCATTTGGGCCATCTGTGTTAGCTGGATCTTTTTCTTTGGAGAACTGTGTTAGCTGGGTCAAAAGTCGAGCCATGGCCCATTTGGCCTGACCAGCAAGTGAACCAGCAAACGGAACAACCACCCTCCCTGCTACTTGGCCGCACCGTGTGCTAGATCGAAGCCTCGGATCCCGTCCCCAACAAACTTTCCGAGCGACAATCGATTCCGATCCGAAGGCACAAATTCTCCATTGTTTCCCTCCCCGAGCACGGAGCAGATCGAGATCCAAGCAGCGAGAACCAAGATCGGTGGCTACGATGGGTAGCCGCGTCGATGGCGAGGCGGCGGGTGATGATTGCCAGGCGGCGGATCTGGCGCGGCGGCGCTGCTGCCGGAGGACGTGCTGGCCGACGTCCTCAGCCGCCTGGCGCCGCGGGACCTCGCCGCGTCCAGGTGCGTCTGCGAGGCGTGGCGCGCCGTCGTCGACGCCCGCCGCATGCTCCGCGCGGATCTCCTCCCGATCCGGTCGGGCGGCATGTTCATCGACTACCAAAACTACTACATCTCGGAGCTCTTCGCGCGGCCGTCGGCGTCGCGCCCCGCCATCTCCGGCGAGCACGATTACCTCCCTGGCGACAATGAATCGTGGTCCCAAGTCTGCGATCATTGCAACGGGCTCCTTCTTGTCGAAGGCTACGACGACAACGAGCGTACGAACTACGTGCTTAACCCTGCCACGCGATGGTGTGCTTCCTTCGGAAAGTAAAAAAGCCATGCATGGCTTGGGCCATGCTACATGCAGCCCTTGATCCTGTTTTATCGAGATGTGTGTTTGATGAGACCCACTTCTATTTCTAAAAGCCTCGATTCGGATATGTAATTGAAATACGTTGACGCCGTAGACATACTGTATGTGTATGTGGCCATATGGGTGATCCCAGAATCTTTCGCGAGCTGATCCGTCTTCCCCTTCTTCTCCGCCACCGAGCGCAACCGCCATCGGGTGTGGCTCAACCTCAGGCGCCGCCACCACCATTCGCATCCCCACGAGCTGCGCCGCCTCCTCAAGTTGTTTCCCACCCTCACGCGCCGCCGCTACTGTTCGCATCCCAACGTGCTGCCCCGCCTCTTCCCCATCTGATTCCGCACGACCGTCTGTTGCTGCCTTCCGAGCTCCGTCGTCGTCCATCATCTTGGACTGCGAGTTTCAATCTCTGGCATTCTTGTTCCCCATCTGGAGTTATCCCATTCAATGGCGCCGACGGATTCCCATATGGAGGCCACCCATTCTTTGACGCCAATAGATTTGCATCTGGAGCTAATCCCGTCCCGGAGTTGTTGGATTCCTGCCTGGATCTCATCTCTTCCCTTGCTTAACCCAAGGTATTATGTTGGAGTACTAGTTCGTAGTTGACTTGGGATTCCTTGGATCTTTTTTTTTGGTTGATGATGTGTTCGATTTTCAATCGCAGTACTCTCAGGTGTGCATACGGAAGCTTTCAAACCAAGTTGTAGGAAAGTAAAGCAAGAACGGCAGAGTGTTTCTTGCTTGAGAACTGCTTCTAGTAGCCATTCCATCGAGATGTCACAATAGAAGAAGAACAATATTGTGGTCTTGCCCCACAAATTAGAGCTGATGTTTTTCGCAACTTGTTGTTTTTTATTTTTGCTAACATGGCTAGATTTTTCATAGGTTGTACAATTTTTCATGAGGTTCCTTGTGCGCCTTGTTACTTTATTATATTATAAAATTGTTTCTACCTCTCTCATATGCTCACATCGGTGGTGTCAATGGAGATTGACTGTGAAATTCTACTGTTCTGGTATTGTTGATTTCATGAATTATTTTTACTTGAACAGTGACATTTTTTATTACTCAACTTATTAAAAAATTAAACAATTGTCTTGAAATTGGAAGAAGGCATTATTGGATTAGATGCTAAAAATTTTAAAATATTGAGAACACATAGCACATACATCCATTTTATATATAACATCCACTATCATGTGAAGAACACTCGCTATTTTTAGTAAGTGGAAGTCCACTGAAAGCTAGATATGTGTTGTTGCAGTCCTCCATGGACTCATGGATCACTATATATTTTGTAGTTGTGGTTTAATTAATCTACCATGATACCCCACTAACAACTCAACTGTTTTGTCACACTAACAAGAGCATTCTATTTATTTTGGTTTCTTAGCACAACGGATGAGGCAATTTCGGTTCAGACAGCGAACAAGCAAAGTTGGCAGTCTGTACATTAGTATGGAGTAGTAGGACATCTTTACCAGTCCTAGGACTGCACATGGTGCACCATCTTTCACTTCCTTTACTCACATCCCCCAAAACATGCTACTTTTAGTAATTGTCATCATGCATAGTCAAACTCCTTTCTACTGCCAGTTTACCTTTTTAGTCAAGATCTGGTTAGCATGTATGGAAGACCCCATTTAGTATTGAAAATTTTGCCTCTGTATGTATTAGCAACGTTCAACTACATTATGTATTAGCAACGTAATTACTCAAGGCTTATTATGTAAGGTTTTATCAAGTAGTCAGACAAATTAGTTGTATGTGATGATTCACATTCTAACCAACCTAATCTTCCATTCCATTTAATTAGAAACAATTAATAGATAGATTGTCTTACTTTTGTGTGATGAGCAATTGTTGGATAAGGATAATAAAACAATTTCGTTTGCAGTTTACTTGATTTGAAGTAGGGATGGTCGTACTTAGGCAGAACCAAACACTATTTATATGGTTAGCAACAATATGCAATAAGGAGGCTCTTTATTTTTTCATGTGCATCGCAACATCAGTGATATATATTAATATAAAAATTTAGGCAGAACCTATGCATATAAAACAAAATTACCTAGTGCAACAACTATTACTTGTTATTATGTACAATAGTTATTAGTACTGAAAATTTATATATGTATTTTATCGGAAATTATTCTACGGATTACAACAAAACATTAACCTAAATTACTCAGTATAATAATATAAAAAATGTTTTAGTACATTTATATTATGCTTATTTCATACCATCTTACTCTACATGTATTGATTTCATTGTGACCACACATTGCCTAGCATCATTTTCATTAGTTCAGTATAATCGTGTACTATAGGCATGTCACACGGTATTATATTTTTCATTAATGATAAACATGTATCATCCACACTAAATGGTTTACATGTTTAATAATTGGTTTACATATTTAACAGAGGAAAAGACAAAACTTAAAACAATATAAATAATAAAATATGATATTTTAAGCAGTGTTCTATCACTTGTATACCATCATACCATATGTTATGTTCCCCATCATAAACCAGTACAATGTTTGGGGACATTTTACATAAATAATACCCTATGTTATTCCAATAGTAAACTAAAATGTGTAACTTATGGCCCATGTATGTACTGTAGTAGTTATAATCTTGAATTGTGGATACTTTGAGTTAAAACATTTAATTTGGAGTAAATTTCTTATTTGCTATTGAAAATTATACTCTTCTCTTATTTGCCATCGAAAATTTGCACTTTTCTTATTTGCCATCGCATCTAATTTCATTTATCTTATATGCCACTCCAATCACTTTAGCTCATAGAAAATGTTGGTAATGTCACATGAGTATTCAAGCTACAATACCAAAATAGGTTTGTCTCAATGTGTACTTTATTCTAAAAAGTTTTTCAAAATTTTCAGATTAAAATTTGAGGCAAGTTTGAGTTTAAACAAAATATAGTCAATAATTTTCATTCGAAAAAATTGAATTTTTCTTTGCATATAGTATAGATCGAGACAAATCTATTTTGCTATTGCAACACAAATAATGCAGCAATGAAAGCACAATAATCTAACAACCAAAGTGATCTAAGCGGTAGATAAGAGAAGTGAAATTAAATCCGATGGTAAATAAGAGAAATGTAAAATTTTGATGGTAAATAAGAGAAGAGTATAATTTTGGATGGCAAATAAGAAATTTGCTCTTTAATTTGAACTTAGATTAGTGATATATTATCGTTTGTTGCATTATACTTACATATAAGTAAAAACAACCACATTGTAAAAACACATTTACTGTTTTTTTTCTAAGATTGAAACCAATGAAGCCTAATGCGCTATACATTGTGGCAGAACAATTATTAAAACATAATTTAATAAGCATATGGTGAAACGGAACCAACTAACATCCTCCCATCCATTGCTACAGATGCATCACATGCATGATTCCTGGACTGAATGGCAACCCCATTCCTTTTATGGTAAGGGATACCTTGTTCAAACCTCTCAGCGCAATGACAGTTTCTGTTCTCAGCTATAGCATGGTCCAAACAGGTTGAGTTTCTCTTTTCCTTGCAGTACCTTTTGACATGAAGTTGCCTACTGGATATGAAGCAAACCAGAGTGTATCCCCAAAATGAGGTATGTATTTTTTTTAATAACAAAAACTTGTGTTTGATGGGACTATGAAATTTTCTACACGCACGTTTTGGCCACCTGTATAGAAATTTACACTACTGCTAGCATGATAGATTGTTTCATTTTTACACCAGATATGCTTACCACATGTTTTTTGCTATCTTGAAATTTATTCTACTGCTATTAGCAGACCTCCTATCATGGTAGCTCACCACATTTTTTTTGCTAGACTGTTACATTTTTATGCTCTTTGCTAGCACTAAACATCACATGTTTGTACTTTTCTTCTATTAACATGTATGTTCCTGCAACCTCTCACCATGTTAAGTAAAATGGATTTGAATTAATATTTTATTTCTTAAACATTTTGCCAATGTGTTAATCTTCAGTATTGGATCGTCTCATAAACAATTTTGACCATAGGGTGGATACTGGGATGTGCACGATTGTCGATCTTTATGACCAGGAACTTTGGTGGGGAAACACATGTTGGGAAACACAATGTGATTGCAAACACATGGTCTGCTACTCAACCCATCATAGACTCACAACAACATACTAGTACTGAATCTGCTAACAATACGTTCCTCACAATACATACTTTGTAGAACTTAAATTACCATATCAACGATACTAATCTCACATCATATGTGGAATGGAAAGCATACTCTTTGTGTTCAAATTTAACTAACAACCGCATCCATGGATACAGGTGCACAACATTATTGCTAGGCTCAAACACTGCCCATTCCTTTTATGGTAATGGACACCACATCCAAACATTGTTGTGCAGTGTCAGTTTCCATTGCCACCCACTTGCCTGGTCCAAGTGAGGTCAGTTTATTTCTCTCTGTTTACAAAACGAGAGTGCTGGAAGGAGGATGCAAAAAAAAAAAAAAAAAAAAAAAAAAAAACTGTTTGGATCCACCAGTTGTTAACTAGTTGTGTGTGATGGTTCTCTATTTAGTCACTAGTTTGTGTATTTACCCTGAACGCAAGACAAAAAGATATATCAAAACAATTTTGGAAGGAGTTTTCCTTATGTAAACAAAATAATTCCCTTCATGTAGCACCCATGACACTTTCTGTTTTTGTGCTTGTAAGCTATATAGCATCCTGTTTTTGTGCTTGTAAAGTATGCAACACGAAGTGGTAGAAATATTTTTCAACAAAACGAAGAATCTTACCGTCAGTTGCGATTGAGTAAGGGCTGACGAATAATTGAGGAAGGGAGAAGCTCCCGTGACTACGGTGGGCCCCACCTGCATCTGATCCCACTCCGAATACGAAATATACCTCCGCGCAGCAAATGGATCCAAACCAAATACGGTAGCTAAAAAGGAGCCCCACAACCCACGTTCCACCGACGCGAATCTCGAATAACAAGATCGAACGTATGCATGTTGCATGGCCCGAGCCATGCATGGCTTATTTTCTGCTTCCGTGCTTCCTTGCCTCCACTGTCGACAACACCGGCTCCACCCCCACCACCTACAAACATGGAGATCTACGAAGACAGATATGACCCCTACGAAGATATATATGACACGTACCTCGCCTACGACCCCACTGTCTCGCTACACTACAAGGTGTTCCTAATCCGCCGTTTTCATTATCGGGTCGAGCCTCGTGGCCCCCATTACGATGCATATGTCAAGAAATTGGACCCTGTGATGGAGCAATCTGAATGCCCACCATCACTGTCTTTTTATGACATCTAACACCACCATGGAGATCTACCAAGTAATTAAACCCCCGGTGGGAAACGAACGGTCATACTATCCTTGCATCTACCTAGGGAAGTCAAAAGATGGAGTGTATTGTGCAAATTTGTCCGGATACAATTTTCGTGTTTGGATCCTTGAGGAATCCAACAACCAGATAGAGTGGGTATTGAAGCATGATAAAAACCTTCATGGGATGTTGTTGAAGCACAATATTGAGCCGTGGCGGGAGTATCAACGACAAGTTGGTGGACCTTGGATGTTACAGAATATTAATTACCACTATGCAAAGGACAATATGGAGCAAGCAGAGGATGACAAATCTGAGTGGAGCTCAGAGGTGTCATCTGATGAGGATTCTACGCGGGACAATAATCAGACCATGGAGCAACCAGAGCATGACAAATCTGAGTGGAGCTCAGAGGTGTCATCTGATGAGGATTCTACGCGGGATAATGATCAGACCATGGAGCAAGCAGAGCATGACAAATTTGAGTGGAGCTCAGAGGTGTCATCTGATGAGGATTCTACATGGGACAATGATCACGATGAAGACACAAAGAAAAATAAGTATTGTGGATATATAGATATACTTGGATTTCATCCATACAAGGAGATTATTTTCTTGAGTGAATCAATACAGAGAGGACTAGCTTATCACTTTAATTGCTCGAAGGTTCAGGTTTTAGGAGACTTATACCCAACAAGATACAATGATGAACTGTCCGGTGAACAGCTTATAACATCTTCTTTACCATACACGCCGTGCTGGTTGGGATCAGTAGATGAAGATAACGTAGAAAGTCACCGGTGAAAGTTAGCTTGCTTGGCGCCAGTATTTTGAAATGCAGCTGAACAAAAAGAGTTGAATTCCTGTTTTTCTCATAGTACTTAGACTCAAATTAAATTTGACTGTCTCCCGGACGTCTATGTTTTCTCTCTATTTGTTGACTCATTCTGGTAATTAACGAGACTGTCCTAACAGGCTAGTAGGTAGTCTGTCATTTGTCCTGTGAGTCTCGGTCCTTAAATTCCCGTTGAATAAAGCAGTTAGCTGTGGTTACTATATTAAAGCATTGTTCAATTTAAATAAATATACTATAATATAGACGAGTACATCTTTTCTCCAGCTTTTTGAATAGCGTGCCTTCAGTTCCACACATAGATATACATAGAGTGCAGCTTCTATGCGCACATTGCCATGTGCACACCCTGGCTCCTGCTGTTGAATGCCAATTAAGATTCGTGCAAATTAGGATTAGTAAGAACCGTAACGCATTTGCTGCACCGTAATCCACCTAGTACTAAGTTATCTGTCGTCTTGTGAGCAACCCAGAAAATAAATGCCTATTCAGTGCGGTACGGAGTGTTGATTGCTACCTTTTCTATTTAATGTGGTGCACACCAGTTTCAAACCGAGCATTAGATATACATGTGTTGTGAGTGAAGATGTATGCCTATTTAAGCACCTATTGAGGGCTTCACCCCTCACCAATATTGAGTAGTGTAACACTCTAGAACACCCTGTGTGTTGGAGTGCTTCCTGAGAGACCATAAAAAACTCTAGATATTTGCCGTGTTTTTAGAAATGTAACAGATGATTACATGCAGGCCACAAGTAAGAAGGTTTTCTCGCATCTTATATCTTCAACACATTGATCAGTGAAGACATATACCCACATAGTAGTTTTTTTTTTTGATAATTCTCACCTTGTTCTCCAAATCAATTTCATTGAAACTCTACGTGCCATGACGGCATGTGCCGAGACGCCACCGACGAATGTATCTTTGATGACTCAGATGGTATTATGAGAATTTAGTGTGTGGTGGTATGTATTTGAATTATGCAGTTGCTTCTGCTTTGTGTATTATGAATCTTTATGTACTATGAATCCGGTGGCCTTCTTCTTGTATTATGAATCCAATTGGCTTTTTCTATCTATTAATTTAGAGTCAATTTGTTAATGAAATCTCTTATCTGTTGGATGTTGCTACCTGAAATCTAGTAAAAGTGTTTCGATTGGATCCATATATTGTCATTAACCTTACTAATACATATAAACATAGTCTCATACTTTTAGTGAATGGGGTTTCATTAATTTCATTTGACGTAAAATACGAACATCATGACCTCATCAGATCAGATTGTTGTTGTTGTTGCTCGTTGTATCTACTGTAGCATAAGAGTATAAACAACAACCAGAACCCCCCTCCCCTAAAAAAAAATCCAATAATCCGTTGACAGCAAATAATTTAAATGAGTGACACTTCATTAATTGGTTGGTGGTACGGAGCTTGCTAGTGCTATCAATCTTATTGATTCTACCTCGGTCTTGCCAATTGGTGATACGGTGCTAGTAAACTGTATTACTAGCTATTTCTTCCTATCATGACCAGTTGGTGGTATATAAAAAAGTAAGAACACAAAGGGTTGCACTCGATTTCATCAGTTATCCTCTCTTGTTTAATTTAAATGCTTGACACCTGGTCTTAATGGTAGACAGATCATTTATTTTGCTCCATGGTAAGCGGTCCATTTATGCATGAAACATGGCCAACATATGGTGTATGAAAACAAAGGGGTTTTTATTCCTATGAACCAGCTTGCACATTTGCACAATATTGGTAAGTCCAGTGAAGCCGATCGAGCATGATAACTTGCTTGATGCCGCCGTCGCCTCCCTGCCGATCTCCCTCCCATCCTCCTGGTTATTACTTCGGTGATGGTGTTCCTTGCGGTTCTAGTGCTATGGTGTTGTAATTTATCACTCGGTAGACCCTGAACTCTCCCGTCGTGCTGTCCTCTTTATGGGCTGCAAGGTGATTTTTTTAACAATGAGCTGCAAGGTAGCCGGGGAAGCTTTCTGGCTCATATTGTGTGGTCCACACCGAACTCCAAATCTTTATAGCTGCAAGGTGTAGGTGTGGTAGGGTCACTGATCAATGCTCATATCCAGAAATTTATGGCTTGCAGGCAAACGTTTCAACACAGCTCGCGTCCGTAATGCATAATGGGTGGTGCGTAAGACACAGTCATAATATAACGTTATGAGTTAGCACACTTTTTAAAGAACAGGTGCCTCGAGGACGTGGGGTGGGCACTCGGCCATGTGCGCACGGAAGATATATTCATATACATATACAACGTTAGTGTTTTGTATTACTGGGTCATCTCTGAATCTATCTCATCATATGGACACTTTTTTTGTCTGTGTTATAATAAAGTACAAACACGCGAACACTTATGTCCTATGAACGCACATATGAACATGCCATAGACAGACTATATATGTGCATGCTTTATTTATTTTTTGGAAACATTTGAGAGCAGCATACGGCGTGGTCAATTATTTGGATTGGATAAGTTCATGATTGTTTTGCGCCCCTAGTAGCTTAATAAAGTTCCAATCTCTCTTGAGACCCTCGCTTGGCCGCGGTGGCTACGCATGCGTGCGCTGG
Organism: Chloris gayana; assembly: GCA_031894775.1. Classification (NCBI taxonomy): domain Eukaryota; kingdom Viridiplantae; phylum Streptophyta; class Magnoliopsida; order Poales; family Poaceae; genus Chloris; species Chloris gayana. The sequence goes on along the minus strand of JAUNZO010003358.1, from coordinate 50,144 downwards.
ACAACCCTCGTCTGGCCATGGTCGTGCTCGCGTGCGCTCGACCACCCCCGCCCTCGCCTGGCCGCGTGCGCCCAACCGCCCTCACCTACCCTCCAATGGCGAGACAAGCTGCTTCTCCAAGGGTTAATGCACACCAGTTACTCGATGAAATGCGAAACAAGGTGACAATGGGATCTCCACTCAGATTGCAAAGGGCATATATGTCTTTTCCTGCCAAATCTAACTCTGTTAAGTCCTTCAAACAGAATATAAACTGTCAACTCATTCAGATTCCAAAAATAGGTCCATTCTTGAAAAGTCTCAAAAAAAGGGTCTATTTTGGATATTAGACTGAAAACAATTCCTCTCATGCAATTGCCCTATATTTTAAGAAGTTTTAAATATGAGCATTGCTATATATACGTCAGATTTTTGGGGACCAAATCTGTCGCGTCCTAGATCGTTGGATTAAAACGGGACGCGTCCATCCTAATTAGGCTTATCGGGTTTTGCTTCCGACCAACGATAACGGTTTTGTCTACCCGTTATCAGCCGCCGCTTTGTTTTTTCGAAGACCGCTCCTTTCCTCCTTCTGTTCAGTCAACCTCCCTCCTGAAAAGAAAAACAAAAGCAAATTCATTTCTACCCTCAGCTTTCTTGTCCCCTTCGGAGAGAGCCTGCGACAGAGGGCGGCAGAGGCAACGCCACCGACGCGCGCGAGCGAGACGGCGAGGGCGGGGCGTGCCGTGGTGGGCCTGAAAAGAATTGTACCAAGCGCCCGTCCTTGCAGTCCTCAAGAGTAATTGGATTTTGGTCTGCTTTGCTGTCATCAAGGACGGAAACAAGGATCCAAGTACAAGCTATAACAACTATTAGTCGCATCTTCTGTTAATTCCAAGCACCAGAACACATAAATGAAGTGTTTGTTTCCGTTATAGGACATTCGGGTTTACAGAAAACAGAAGGACTTGGATAATTCAGCAGAAATGTAAGAATACATTAGAGATTCTTCTAAACTTCGATGAAAAAAATAGGCAACACAGGATCTGGATTCGCTAGCTCGTAACCCGTCCGTTCACTTGGGCTGGTGTACAAAGCGCTTCATGATTCGGATCAGTTCCTCGTTGGCCTCGTCCCACTTCATCACGGAGAAACCGTGCTTCTCCCCCTTGAACTCGGCGAGCTCCACCGTCTTGCCCATCTCCCTGAGCCGAGCCGCGTAGCGCAGAGCGTGGCTTCGAAGCACGTCGAGCTCGGGCGACACGACGAGCACCGGCGGCAGCGGCACCGGCTCCAGGTCAGGGCTGTCCGGGCCGAACGGGTTCGCCAGCGGATGGTCCCTGGTGGCCCCCACCGGCAGCGCCAGGCGCCAGGCCTGGTCCACCAGCTCCACCGGGACCACCACGTCCGGCGGAGGATGCAGCTCCGTCTCGGTGCGCTCGACGCTGCCGAAGAAGGCGTCCAGGAGGACGTACCCGGCGACGCGGACCGGGCCGAGATCCACCCGCCCGCCGGAAGCGGCCCGGACCGCCGCGTGGTGGGCCAGGTTGGCGCCCGCCGACACGCCGCACACGAACGTCCGTGAGAAATCGGCCCATTCCGCGAGCCACGGCTCGGCACCGGCGCCGGCGCGGCCTGCCGGCCCAGCCAGCGGAGCAACGACGCCGCGCCGTCGTCGATGGCCGCCGGGAGGCGGTGCTCCGGCGCGAGGCGGTACTGGACGGAGAGCACAACGGCGCCGATCCCGGCGGCGAGGCGCTGGCAGCAGCAGTGGTACGGCAGCTGGTCGTAGGCGCCGATGCAGTAGCCGCCGCCGTGGAAGTAGACCAGCACCGGCAGCTTGCCATCATCGCCTCCTCCGGCGGCGGCGGGCGTGTACACGCGAACCTTGAGGCCGTGCGCCTCCTCGTAGACGGCGTCCTTCCACTGGACGCCGGGGGTGTCAGGGAAAGGCCCCGGCGGCATGAGGACGGATTCGTCTCCGCGGATGACGGAGCCGTCGCTGAGGAGCTTGACGACGCCGAAGAAGTCCTCCACGACTGTCACGGCGGGAGCGGTGGCACCTGACATGCCGATGGATCGGATGGACCAAGTGAGAGACTGATTGTGAAGGACCGAGATGCTGTTTCACTCCCTATTTATTGGCTTTGTCAATGCCTCAACGGTGGACACGGGATCCACTGGTCGTTCTTGGTGGGCGCGGAAATCTTCAACACCATTATTCAGCGGTGGAAATTTCCTGGAAACTTGTGTAGTCTGGTCTCTGCGCGCGCAAGACTGGACCATAAGGAATTACTAGAACTTGTTTCGTGCACCAAACCTCTGGTGAATAACAAAAAAATCATGGCATATTATTATCCAATATAAAACACGCGTATGGTATGTTCATTATGCTGGAAATCCAATTCGGCTTGCTTAAACAGCCCACCGGTTTCTAGTGACGGGCCAACAACCAAACCAGTAATGCAATGGGCTTACACAAATTGGCCACGAACGGGCTACTTCAGCAACACCAGATGGTCGAAAAGGACAACATATAGGCTGGCCTCAGGCCGGATAAAGAAAAGCAGGCCTGGAGGCACGAACCGTGAAACCACAAGGCGGCCCAACTGGTCGGTGACGCGGCCGGTTCTTACGGCAACACGTCGTAGAACCCATACGTGGCAACAACAGCTGATTCCACGTACGCCAAAACGCTGAGGGGAGGCAAAATCTAGAAGCTATCAGCTTTAGACTCTTGGGTGAGGGCTCCTGTATTTGGTCTTGGGCATGCACCACGAAATTATTCCCTCCGAAATCCATTGAAAATATATTTTTTAACTTTAGAAATCAACTTTGACCATTCGTTTTTTGTAAACATCATTCAAAGATGTCAAATCAAAGTATTTCCAATGATAAAATAAGTTCTATGTTTTTTCTATAATATATTTTCCAATAATATTTTCACTGTCATTTGTTAATAAAGCATAATTATTTGACCATGTGGCTATACAATAATAATAAACAACACATGTGCTATAAGTGTAAATTTAGGTAATCGTATGTCATTTTTGTAAATATCATCAAAATTGGCCATTCTAGATTTATAAATTGGCAATAATATTCTACTGCGTGTAAAGTGTAATAGATTGGCTATAATATTCTCAAAACTACTACGATGTGAGGGGTACTGGGTATTATTCCACTAATCCTTATAATGTGCATCTGACGTGAGGGGTACAGGGTATTATTCCTAGGTGAAATTGGTTTCAAAAGTATTCACTACTTGTAGTATAAGAGATAGATATATGTGCATGCTTTGTACTACTTTTTGCGGACGTTGAGAGCAGCATATGATGGGTCAGCTATTTGGACTGGACACATGTTCATGATTCTTTTGGGCCCTAGTTATAATTTAATAAAGTTCCAATTTCTCTTGAAAAATATAAAGGATCGAAGCAAATCATGGGTCATTCTGAAGTTCGTAATTAGACCTGGACCTCCGGGAGACTCCTGTTTTTGCAAACAGGTGATATTGGAGTCCTTTTTTTAATTCCAGTACAATGGTCATGAAGAGGATGGGGGGACAAGTGATCTCTTTGCCAAGCTGCCCTCTTTGGCAAGAGCTGAGGAGATGAGTCTTATACTCGGCAAAATGATCCTCAAAGTCCCCACCACTGGCAGCTTCAATGCGCTCACAGACTTCCTAGTCAGCCACTCAGCCATGCCCGGTTCAGTCTTGGCGACGGCGATGATCTCTTCCTTGGTCATCTCCTCTCATCATCATGCAGCCCTCAACTGAGTAGAGTGCAGCTCAGCTACATCACTGCCCTCTTGGTACCGTGGTTGGAGGTGCTTGGTTTGCGGGCTAATGGGAACTGCAGAAACACTCCGCTTCAACGGTGAAGCTAGTCTTTGACGCATAGATAACCTTCATTTTTTGTCACACCAGCTGCCAGACAGCGATGAAATGGACAACACGTCTTCTCTATGTTTCTTGCACCACTGCACCGTCGTGGATTGGCTTGGCGTGGATTTCACCTTGTCCATCTGGCCACTTATTACATTTTAAAATATATGTATCGTCGCTTCTTCTTTTTTTTTACTTTCTTTCGATAGGAATGAGCTACAATTTATAAGAGGACTTTTACAGTATTCCCAAATAGATGCCTACCGTCCATTTTCTTCATCCAACGATTCAGATCACAATCATGATACTCTTTCAACCAACTAGTGTCATAAGTATCATAAAGAGGTATCATGGTTATCATTGGGTAATATTGTAAAAACATATTAAATAAACACTAAAAGTTTTATGTTTCTAAGATTAATTGAACAACAATCGTTGTACCTAAGGTTTAAGTTGGCACTCCTTTTGGCTGTTTCTTTCGCCTATTACGATATTTGTTATGCGGCAGCAGGGGTGGATGGCGGCGGCAAGGTGGAGTCATACGAGATGAGGAGATCCGTATGAACGTTGCAAGCGGGCTGGAGCACTTTCTTCATCGATCGATCTGCAAATCTCACCATGATTATGAATGGATTGATCAAGTCGCGTTCTTCTATCATGGGCGATTGGACGGGATAAAAGGCCTGACGAGTCGACGGCTAAACGATACTTCTCGATGAATGACCTGGCTACCCTAAGATGATTAGGCTAATTAGTAGACAATTACGATAATGCCCAGCCAAATGGATGGCTAGATTACAACCATGATACGTCTATGCCACCGGTATCATGGAGTACCATAAAGATCCTCATTTATAATGTAGCAGCTAGACACACTGCCACAATGCTGCATGGACACAGAAATAGGATTTCAGGTGATATATATTGTGGTTAATTTCCGGAAATTTGAGAATATCTTTTGTTAAGTATAAGGGATAATAGAAAACAAAATTATTCGAGTGTTTCAAGCTTTCTCCACCTGTCCATGTGATTTGCATATCGTGCTCAAGACCCATAACAAAATGACCCTACTTCCGACTACAACGATGGCAGGTATCAGTGAGGCCTATGAGTCTTCACTAAGGAGATGGACCATCAATATACAAAGAATTGGACCATATCATATTGATGTCAATCATGAAAAGTAGTTTTCATAACAAAATGACCTCTTTCGATACGTCAATTAGTATACTTATTCGGAACTGTTCATTCAGGTTCCATGTGAACGCCCTAAATATGTTTGATTGTGCAGTTATTCATGCCCACACAATCTCTGAAGGGGTAAGAGCTCTGGACCATTACATTCCTCAAAGAACCTGCCTACTATACACACGCGACCCATTCTTCCGACATACTACCAGAAACTAGATGTTTAGTGAGGGTGGTAAATTTTGTGACGGTTTTTGGTTAGACCCTCACAAAAATTGTAATTTTAGTGAGGACTGGGGGTTACACACAGTAAAATATCAATTTTGTGGCGGTTCCATGAAAATCCTCATAAAAAAGGCATTTTGTTGTGAGCTTGGAGGCCTTCAGCAAAAAAGCGAATCGTTGTCCAACTAGAAGAGCAGCAGCATGGCGTGATTTTGTTGATGGATCCGATTCCTATGTATGTCCACCTCACGTACAGTTTGTATTCGATGCCAAGCCCACCAAAGCTTTGGCCATCATATTGATGATTCATCATAATTTTTTTACAATACTTTATTACTTTACTCACTCAGAAATTGGTTATTCAGCATGTTGAAGACAATACACATATAAAAAACCGATAGAAAATATTTCCAAGATGGCCAACCAACACGAAGAAACAACCCACAAGGACATGACGACAAGATATGTAACAGACTTGAGAAATAACAAAATGTAGTATTAGGAAAATAACTATCAGCAATTAGCTGCCTCTGGATACTCAGATACATGGACGTTGATTTGATCCGGGGGAGTGACAGCAAAAAGCATCAGCTGCTTCTGGCCGGTCCATAACACACCTACAGGTAGACATGCTGCTTCTGACTTAGGCCTTGTTCGTTTTGTCATGGAACAATATGGATCGCAGACCAAATCACATGGAATAGAAGAACGTGAAACTGGTCTAGCCCCACTCGAAATAGTCGTTCGGTTGCGCATGGATTGGTATGGGAACCCACCCGATTTCAGCCCATTTCATGCCCATTCCATGTCTTGAAGGTCTAGCACCAATCCATGATCATAACACATGGAATGCAACAGGCCTGGGTGAAGTGAAAGAGCTGGAACCACTCAATCCATATCTGGAGACATGTCCATGTGGGATCCATTCCCACAAAACGAACCAGGCCTTAGTCGTATTCTTTTTTCCTCTGCATCAATAACTATAGTATGGTGGATTCATGCTTAAAGGATAGCTGCAAGAACTTTAGAGTGAGCCAACACAAGGTAGGAAAGTATATTAGCAGGTAAAATATATTTATTTAGGATCATCATATGATTCTTACGTTGTTTTAGATATTTTCGTTAGTAAAACAACTATAAATATTGTCTCACTCCGTTTTATTTCTTCAGGCTAGTTCCTCAAATAGGGAAAGCTAAAACACCACTCAATGAGTTTTTTAGAAGAAAAAACAATAGCACTTTTAGATTAATCTCATACCTCAAATATCGATGATAAAGTCAAAATGTTTGTTGGATTTTCCCAGCACTTGAACCTTTGCCCTAACTGCAGATATAATTCGTTTACACTAAAGTTACAGTTAATCAGTATATGACTTACAATGATTAACTTAATTTAGTTCCAAAGGTTAGCATAATGTTGAATCAACACAACTTCAACTGGAAGGCTGAAATTCAGGTGTTAGAATACAAAGAAACGCACTAGCAACATTCCCTTTTGAAATTCATAGTAATGTAATGTTGACTAGCTACTATGCAAATATACTCTAAATTTATTATATTAATTTTAATAAAGTTATGAAATAGGATAACTTATATTTAGGAACAAATGACAAAAGGCAAGAATTCTTGCATGTTATATAAGATTTTATGGTCGACGATGTGGATAGGCGAAGACATCTCCGACAGGCTAGGGCGCTGACCCCCCATGTCCGGATGAACATATACAACATATGCAAAACACAAATCCTGCTACAATGTATGAAGTGTAGTCGTCGCTGCCCGTACTAGGATGTCCTTGTGGTGCTCATGCAGGGAAGGATTTTGTCATGGACTTTCCTTCGTTGAGATGAAGGAACGGTTCAATCTCTCATTTATGGGAAATTGCATGAACTTGATCGGGGATAGAATCTCTATGAGGATCCCGGCACTCACATAGGATGGCTATATAGCGGGTCATGCAGCCACTAACACATCGTAGAGTAACAAGAGGCCACCATGGGATAGTATGCATTGTACCACGAGATATCTCCATGTGAGACTTTTCTCCGTTTATATCTTTTCAATCTGGTTCAATTTTTCTAAGCCCTCAGCGGTGTCGTGGTAGGATTGTCTGGTCCATCTCTATGCGAAGTGCAAAAGAAGAAACAATCCTCTGCTGTGAACACGTGTGGCATTGCTGCCCCCTCCCTCTTGTCTAAGCTTCACCAGCTTTGCGCTAGTGCGCGCGTCCATTTTGCATAGCACAACGCCGAGCACTAGGATTGGGAACAAACAAAGGCCAAGAGATGTGCACAACGTGGGGCGATGGGTTTGACACAACCCCATAATTAGAAGGACAAGCAATCGAAAAAATAGCTTTGCCAAAAAGGATTAAAGGAGATGCGGCTGCTCTCCCCTTTTTCTGTACCACTTATTATCTATGCTTAATACATACTCACAACCTTAGGCAAATGATGTGCTGGAATGTTACTTACTGTACTCTCCCAGCAACTCCAAGATATTAGTTAAAATAGACTAGTTAATTACTAATTTTAGCAAATCTTTAAAACAAAACATCTCCCAAAAGTATGATGATCCAACAGACAATATATTTTTCTCCCCTTTCTATATTTACAAATTTGCCATGTCATAATCATGCCATTTTCCTCACCATGCACGCCATCAGCTAGGCTCGGAACAATTCGTCCCAGGCTGCGGAGCAAGCCGAACGAAGCTGTGGAGAAAAAGGAAAAAGAAAACGCATCTAGGCATTGCTCCTCCCAACTGCGGCGACGATGTCCTCCTCCCATGGCTGAGGCCCATGAAGCTGGCGCCATGCTTCCAACGCTGGCACCTTTCTGCTCTCTTGCTACGGTCCATCACGTGGGCACCGTCCTCCTAAAGGCCTTGTTCGTTTTGCCATGGAACCACATGGAATAGAAAAATGTGAAACCGTTCCAACCTAACTCGAAATGGTCGTTCGGTTACGCATGGATTGGTATGGGAACCAACCCGATTCTAGTCCATTCCATGTCCATTCTATGTCTTGAAGGCCTAGCACCAATCCATAACTCTAACCCATAAAACGCAGCAAGCTCTGGATGAAGTGAAAGAGCTAGAACCACCCAACCCGTGTCCGGGGACAGATCCATGTGGGATCCATTCTCATAAAAACGAACAAGGCCAAATATGGCTCTGCGCCTTCCAGTTCTTGGCGACTATGGCTGGTGCTACAAAAGCTTTTCCCTCCAGTGAGGGAGTCCTCCATTCTCGTCCGTGGGAGCCGATGATGTTGTACAACCTTCTGCCCTAGTTTTGATCCATAACGGTGGGTAGTTATGTAGTTTAAGTGCCTTCAACAACAATCATTGACACCTCAATCTGGTTTCGCATGCTAGAGTCAATCATGGAGTCGTCTATGGCAGCTCTGCCGTCTCCGGTATGAACTAGGGAACCTGTGATGGTTGATCTGAGCCGAGCTGATGGTGTGCGTAGAAGAGAAGCCATCGGAGCTCATCTTCTCCTTCCGTCGGATCTCCACGTGGCAGTAATCCGGGTCAGGTTCGCAAAGTTGAGGTTTGCAGACGGTCCACATGCAATTTTTTTCCATGCTGTCAGCTGCTGCCCCTTTGCTCCTCACCTTTCAAATGAAAATGCGACGAGAGATACGCCTTGTTTGATCGTTTTGCATAATACTGGAATGACGGGAGACAATATAGTGGCAGCGAAGGGAAGTCAAATTTTTGGATGGTGGATGGCTCAAAAGGGAATAATGTAAGTTTTGATTGCATACCAGGAATTCACTCAAACGTAGTCGTCTCGAAATTAAGTTAGGCTCTATATCAATTGGAATTTAATTAAAAGATTGCCGATGGTTCACAATCAGTATACGGCAACGCAGCACGAGTTTGACAAACACTGACTTCCAGAACTGTATAACAATACCATTGAATTGTGATAAAGTGGTTTTTTTTTTGTTTTCTCTATTGTTTTGGTTCTGTGTGCTGTCAATTCGTGTCAGAAAGAAAAATCACGTGCTGCTTCTTTTCTTTCATGTACACAGTATTGTATATACGTAGTGAGACAAGCTAGTACCATAGATACAAATCGTCCTTGTCAACACCCACAAACTGCGGGTATATAGTATACACTGTACTGTACACGGATGAGGTAGCTGATCAATTGCAAACCCATGTACATATGATCAACTACCAGGAGTCATGTTCTTCTCGGCTCCACATTTTCATGGTCTTATCCTCACCAGAGCCCTCCAACAATTTGCAATCGTTTCTTAAAGCTCGTACCCATGAATCAACCTGAAACAGAGGGTATGGCACAATTCAATAGAAAAACCTGGCTACTAGCTCAGCAGAACATGCAACCTCGACCCAGAGAGGGGTCACGCACAACTTCCGTACAATCATTTCAGCATATAAATACAATGGCATATGCATACAAGTGTGGATCTACATATTCTAGTCTTGAGAACCATAGCAGATAGCTCAAATGGGCCTTACCTGTATTTCGGAGGTACTCGAGCATTCAAACTTCAAGCCTTGGCGGGTCAAAAGATAAAATCCATATCTTGTCTTTTCATCTTCTGGCACAAAATTTGGGAGCTGGCCAACTTCAACAATATCCCGTAGCAATGTGGATTCTTGTGGGCTCAAATCTGAAGGAAAAGAAAACCGTACAATTAAACTCTAGTAAGGCCCATGAGGTGCAGTGCAAAGTAGTATCACATAACAATCTGGTAGCTTGAGGTGCTAATCTATGAACAGACAATGGATACCACAACTTAGCTCCAGAAACAAATGCTTTACCTGTAGATTTCAGATAGTAGTAGAGACACTGCCCTTGTAAAACAACAAAGCGTGGAAGCCAATCATCCACGTCAGCGTCATCTAAGATAGGTGGTTCTCCAGGGAGTTGTGTCCATCTCTATATACAGAAAACAACTCAGATTTAAACTCTTTGACAAGAACAAAGTAACAGAAACAACAAGGAGAGTGCAATAGTATCATACACTTCTAATGTGGAGATATCCAGAAAGACGAGCATATCTCAAAACTTCATCGATGTTTTCCAACCTGAAAGACCAACAAATGAGCAAACATATATAAGGTGCATATGAAAGCGGAACATCTCTATTTTTGAGGGTGAACGTTGTGCCATAGTGTAGGTGTGCCTTGTTATGTTTCTTATTTGCATATCATACCGAGCTTTCAACTGGGATTCCCTTTCTTCAGCCTCAGCAATTTCGGTACGCTAACGACTCTACTTCAGCTCTAGTTAATTCAATCTGCTACCAATAAATATGTTAGTGTTAATAGAGAGGATCTCATCATAGCAGAGAGAGATAGGATACAGACTATATAACCTTGTCATCATCCTCACCGCTAGTAGACCAACTAATAATGCGAGGAATGGATAATAAACGGAGAATGGACGCTGCTCCCTTAACTCGTTTTGGAGTCCAAGAACGTCTCTGTGAGCTGTTTAAGAGAACATGAACAAGATGTTATGACAGCCATGAAAGCGGAAAATAAGTTCAGATACAGAATTTACTTTGTTCACAAGTATCACCTGGGTGGAGTATCAAGGCTACTCTTACTCGTGGATAAACCATCAGTAGTCTCCATGGATTCTTCAGAAGGTACGAAATGTCGGTGGAAAATCTCTATCCTTCCGTAAACATCATCCATCAAAATACACGATTGCTAGAAGTGCATACTCTGTTTAGGAGAACATAACAGAGTTACAGTTATATCAGATAAGCTTGTACAGAAGTAACTTCCACTAGGCTATTCACTTCTATCCTTGGGTATTCAGCAACCACCGAGGCAAAACATACTTTTTCTTTTTCCTGATCCTTTTCCACCATTGTATCGTGTGACAATTAATATGCCTTGGTAATAAGGAACAAGCAAAGGTGGTGGTATAAATATTGCTGCAGAAACAAACTAAGGGAACATGCTCATGGCTATCATTAGTAGCTTCTTACTATTACTAACTGGAGGATTATCCAGCAGACGCTCCAAGATTAATGTTAAGAAACACGTCCTCCCGACAGCGGCAGACACACAATAACGCGTTATTGTAGCAGGGGTACGGATTTGGCTTGGCCTTGTATAGGTATAGCCGTATAGGTGAAACTGACATGGTACACAATCAACATCAGAGATAGAGGCCAAATTGCCACATGAGGTTGGGATATACAGAGGCGCAGCATCCCCCGGTCACCCTCCCTGCTCTGCTAACCAGAAGAGATAAAATTTTCCTTCCCATTCCCCAAAACTAATATCTCCTCACCGTTTCCCTAAACGAAAATCCCCCTCTCTGCTTTGCCCCAGGAAAAAAAAATCCACTCCAGGATTTTCTCAAAAATAATAAACAAATCCCCTCCCCATCTCCGTCCCCGCGCAGCGGTCGACCAATCCCCGCTACACCCAGCATAAAATTCAACCAGAAAAGAGAGGAGGATGCGCGAGGAGAGCTCAGCTCTTACCTTCCGTCGAAGCTGGAAGATGGCCCGCCCGAGGGGGCAAGCTCGTGCCCCGTCTGTCCGCGGGTCTGTGTGCCGCACCGCACGAAACCGAAGAGCCGCAAGCTGCCTGGCTCCGCCCGGGACTGCGCGTTGCGGCGCTGGATCGGCGGCGTGGGATCAGAAGGCAAGCAGATCGGCGGCGGCGACTCGGAAGGAGACGGCGAGTCGCCAGGTGGGAAGGGAAAAGTGGCCAACAGACAAGAGTTGGGTTTGGTGAGTCGTGTCCAGGTCAGAGACGAGACCAAACAAGGCAATTGGTTGGTTTATTCCCCGTTGCCGTTTACATGATGTTCCTTTTTCACTAGTAGAATTATGATTTGCCATTTAATTCAATCTCCAGTTCCAAATTTCCAATAGAGAGAAGTTCTATTTTGCTCACTCAACTATAGGGGGTATTGCTAGGTTGCTCCTCGGTTATAAAACCGAGTATCTGGACCCCGAAGTATTGACTCCAGTACATTTCCACTCCTCGGCGGTTTCATACGGTGGTTTTGGTGATGTGGCACGGTGGGTCCCACGTGTCAAAACCATGTCATCATTTTTTTTTCTTTTTCTCTCTCTCCTCTCTTCTTCCTCCTTTCTCACAACCACCGCGTCGCTCGCTGGCCTCACCCCGCATCTTCTCCACCCTACCCACCTCTCTTCTCCTCCTCGCGCGACGGCTCGCAGATAAGCTTCACGGCAGCCTAGAAGCCGGCACCGGTCACTCGAGCTTCCAGCGGGCGATCGCATCGGTGACGAGCGAGGCAAGGCTGGACATGGCGGCAGCGCAGCGGGGCCCAACGCGCTGCTCATGGTCACGGACGCCGTCGAGGCCGTGCCGGCGAGCACCAACGGTGCAATAGTGTCGTGGACTCGGCATTCCTCCGCCCGCTCTGCGAGGCGTCCGAGCACCGCCGCCGCCGCAACGACCTCACGGACGAGGAGTCCTCCTCCTACCCCTCGACGTCGAGCAACTCCCGGCCGCAGCTCACTTCGCTTCGGCCGAGCTAGCCTCGTCCGTGACGGCCGACGCCGAGCTTTGCCTCCAAGCTGCGACCTCCTCCTCCTCCCGTCCACGGACGCCGGTGCTCGGACCCGCTCCTCCTCTCCGCGGCACGCGCGGTGTCCCGCCTCCTGGCGCTGCTCCCGCTCTCCTCGCCCACCGCCTCGCCGTCGCCGCTCCCGTCCTTCTAGTTCCGCGGCCAAGCACATGAAGGGATGGGAGCACCGCCTTCGTGTGCCTCCGCGACAGCTGCGCCGTCGGAGTGCAGCTCACCCGTTCGATGTAATGTCTAAGCAAGGAAGAGGAAAAGAAAAAGAAAAATAAAAATAAAAGAAAAGAAGTGATGACGTGGCACCCGACATGTGGGACCCGCTATGCCACGTTGGAGAAAACCACCATCAAAACCGCCGAGGGAGTGGATATGTACCGGAGTCAATACTTCGGGGGTCCGGATACCCGGTTTTATAGCCGAGGGAGCAACCTAGCAATACCCACTATAGTTGAGGGAGCAAAATAGGACTTTTCTCTTTCCAATATCCAATCGGAGATTGTAAAAGGGAACAAACGGGCCGGTGAACAGCCTATTAACGGCCGTGTTTGAGCTGATCTTTATGGGCCTCGCATGATTTAGAAGTTGGGCTGTACCTTTCATCAATGTCACCTCATGGGCTGAGTTTTAGGCCGAGAATTTAACCTGTTGTTCTGTTTAAGCTCGACCGAAATTGTCTCATATTTTGCCGAGATCGGTCTCAATTTCTGATGGGAGCGGGTGGGAGGAGGGATAAAATGAGCCAAATTTTGAACTTCAATCGTATTTTTCTCCTCAATCGTAAGTCCGTTTTCGAATCCATGTTAACAATCGTGTTATTCAGAATTAATTCTATAACATGAGATCCAATACAACTAATATTTTAGTTTTATAAAAACTTAAATTTCTAGTTTTGGATGTACTATGTGAACACTTATTTATACTCTCTCAACAATTTTTTTAAAAAATGTTGACTACTTTTTAGAAAAGTTGTAATGAATTTTGAATTATTTAAAAAATCAAATCTTTATCAACAGTTTCAATGTACTTCATCAATATTTATGTATACCATGTCAACATTTTAAATATTCCACATCAACATCTTTAGAAAAAAATGTAGAGTCCACTTTTAAAAATGTTAAAACGAACTTTGGATTTTTTAAAAATTGCAAATGTTAGCAATATTTTCAATATACTATGTCAACATTCTGAATAAACTATATCATCATTTTGTTAGTTCATCTGTGATGGAAACGCGTTATTGGGTCTTGGTGGAAACATGTCGTTGAACGGTGTGGGGCGATCTCGCGAACGACATCCGGGCAAACCATCTTCGTATATGACGCCCCCAATTAGCACAAACCACTAGCCATCTATACGGCTATACCTTACCCACCGGAGTATAAATGATATCACGATAGTGACAATCACATACATTCACTAGTTATAGTAAAGTGAACCACTAACTGTTACTTCCTCTATTCTTAAATTATTGTCGTCATTGATTTTTTTTGTTACATTTGACCACTCATCTTATTCAAAATATGATAACAATCAAGAATTAGGTAGGGATATTGATTTGCTATCTAGAATATGTGTATTTTATAAACTCAAGCATAGTAGTAGTTGAACCTAAATTAGCATGCACACATTCAGAACTTTTTTATTGACAGAAACTAAAAAAAAATTATTGACAGAAGGCACACCATACTCTAGTGATCCTGGGGATGCACTCTGTCTTAGTGTTATTTTCATCACTTATGACTATTCTTGAACTTTAGCATTTGTTTTGCTCCTTATGGAAGTTTTTTTTTCATTTGTAGATCCAAACAAGCTTTGACAACTAATACGACATTTGGAGATATTCTAGAGAAGTAGTATAATTATGAAAGAACCATAGCTACTGCAAGGAGGCTATGTAAAAGGTGAAATCTATCCACCTTCAAATATCTTGAACTTTTATTGACTTTCTTGTTAGATTGACATATAACATCTGTCTAACATGAAACAGTTACATTCCAGCCCAAAAACATGAAATAGTTGGATCATGCTTTAAGGGAGCATATGCGTTCTAACTATATTACACCGTCAACGATTAGGAGATAAAGACTGAGTTTTACTTACATAGTTGAAGTTCCTACGATCCTCTCATTGTCCTTTGCCTACCGTTCTGCATCCCTCTTCGCTTCTCTGTACAAAGCATAGTTGTGGCAAACAGACCTAGCCGTGAGCTGAATTAACCAAGAAAGATATCCATTGAAATAATATCTTTAATAATGGACCATAGCAAATATCTATGTATACACAAACATCCAATTTCTTCCTAATCCAGCACAGTAACGGATCAAATATCATTTGTGCATGAGGGCAAACTGACAAAAATAGTTCTTGATGGAGACAGTCGATGCAATGACTATTAACAACATCAACCAGTTTCGTCAAGGAGGTGAATGATTATCACAATAATTTGGTACTGAAATTCAGAAAATCTTACTAAACTTGCAGACCCGATCCATAACGAACACAGAGGGATAGCAGGCACATGTCATTGGCAGAGGTCACCTTTCTCGACGTGGCAGAGATCGCAATCTGTGACAAACTTGTAGGTGTATCATATATGTGCCCGACTCAATCACAATTATGTGTAAGTGAGCGTTGCAAGGCAGATGCAGCTGAGACAATGGTGTGACTCACGTTCCTTGATGCTATATAGAGAGCTCCTTGATGCTATATAGAGAGCTCGCAGATGCAGGTCTAGGTGTCTAAATCCTAATCCCTTGCTCCTTTCTTTGTTTCGGATATTTTGATTCATTGATTGTTTTTGTGTGCGTCCCAAACTATGAATAGAAGGGAATTGACAAACGTACAACCAGACTCATGGAAAACCTACACACGCATACGAATCGAACACCAATCAGTATGTTTTCACGTACCGGTGTGAAAACAAAGCAACAACGAAACTATGCAATGGCGAGTACAACAATTTTATTAAGGAGTATAAATAGAGAAAGCCATTGTGGTGAACTATATCCCTATGACATAATATTACCTCAATCCATTATGTATATAAGTTAATTTTTTTATAAGTTGACATTTTTTTCTAGAACATTAACGCACTTATTTATTAAGTGAGAAGATAGGAAGATACATTGGATCCAAATAATTTATAAAAGATCGTAACCCTCGTTTGACTTGTCACACAACCATAACATCAAGGCATCGATAAATATTTACACTACATAATGGGGAAGGATAGTACATTACAAAATAAATGCATGTAAATAGTAATTGTTTGACATGCAGATGTTAGTCACATTATAGTATACACATCTGAAAAATGCATACTCGACATGTTATATATACTAGCACCTTGAAAGTAAATATGATATAATATGACACGTATCATAATGAAGACCATTAAATATTTCCTAAATAATATTAAACTTATAAAATTAATTTATCAAAGAATGATGACATCATTTATATTAACTCATGATTCATATATAGAAACATAATATGAAAGGGAAAATTCCTCCAATACCACATACATAAACTACAATCCCTAATATATGGGTAGATTAAACTTTTACTTTTTTAATTACACTTTAATATGACAAAATGGCACACAAGAGAATAAGATTTAAGATCCATGGCATTCAAGAGTTATAAGTTCTTGAGGTGGGGGATTAGGGATATAGAAGTTTATGCTAGTGGAATTGGTGGCGGCTAGGCGAACCCCTATCAGATTGTGGTCTAGTGGCCAAAAGTGTCGTGTAGCACGGTAATCGGTCCTATATGACACCTGTGTGCCTATTTTTCATGTAGCACTTCAATAGCCTTGCAACTGAAAGTGGCAATGAGCGATTTACACTCATGCCATGGATCTTAAATCTTATTGAGACAATTCCTTCAGTGCCATAAAAAATTTACTCAGTTCCCTTTATGCCACAAAAAACGTCAAAGTTCCCTCTACGCCATCAAATAAAATTTTCATGTCCTGTGTGCCATTCCAGCTAATGAGCGTCAATTCTTATCGTTTTCCTCTATTCGGTTAGCTCGAAAACATATTTTATTTGCTTCAAAATTTATGAAACTTTTTTAAATACATAAAGTAACATGTGTGGAACATTTTTTGCTGTTAAATAATGTTTTTATTCAAAAACATTTTTGAATTTGAAATTGGTGAACCTTGCAAAGTGTTAAGGTTCCTTGAATTATTAGTGCCTTGCTTAACATTTACCAACATTCTCCGACTAATAACAAATTATATCTTTGCTCCGAATAATTTGTACATTTTTATACACATAGAGAAAAGTGTGGGGAACACAACTTGTGATTGTCACATGTAATTATTCTCACCCTTTTTTGACTTTAAAATCAGTGAACATAGTAAAGTGTTAAGGTTATTATAACCTTAATGTGTTGCAATGTTCGTTGATTATAAATATTAAAAAATGAAAAGAATGAAAACATGTGACAATAAAAAAGGTGTTCCTCACATGTTTCTCGATAAGTATAAAAATGTACAAAAATTCTGGTGAAAAGAAAATATTTATTTTTAAAAGAAGAAAATAGGTAAATGTTAAGCATTTGCGCTAATAAGTTAAGGAACCTTAACACTTTCAAATTCAAAAATGCTATAGAATAAAAATATTTTTAATCAATAAAATCTTCCCTAGAGGTTACTCTATGTATTTAAAAAGTTTCATAATTTTGAAGCAAAGAAAGTATTTTTTTCGAGCTGGTGAATATAGGAAAATAGTAAGAATTGACGCTGATTGGTGCTAGTGACACACGAGGCATGGAAATTTTAATGGATGTCATAGAGGGAACTTCAACGTTTTTCGTGGCACAAAGAGAACTGAGTAAATTTTTGATCAGGGAATTTGCTCCTTATTCCCTTGTTGACACGAAACATGACTAGCAAAATGAAACTAGCCCATGTCCGCGTGCTCGCAATCTGCCTAACAAACGTGGGTCTAAGTTTTGGTTTGGCTTATGATGCAAGTCCAACCTCTCTCTCAAAATCCATGGTATTCATGTTTTATGATACTGTTTTTTTTCAATAAATACATGTATGTACTATTGGATAAGGAAATCATACAATCAAACATACAAAGATACGGACTAGAACAGACACTACTACAAAAACAATTCTTAGTGGTGTACACAATCGGAGGCACAATGACAAGCCTTTAACAATTACCCACCCCTAATCTAGGTCGTGCAACGTACCGACATACATAATTCTTACCGCCACTCACTAGCATAACTGAGTTCATGCTACTGGATGCGGCCACACTCGTATTAATACCAGAAGCCTCGAGCAGGCTGCGAGGAGAGGCAGGTGGCGGCGATGGCCACGACCTCAAGCGGCCACGATCCACAGTTTATTTTATATATTTTTCAGGTGATTCGGTAGCAGCAGGCAAATGTCCGCAATGACTATTTTTTATTAATTTTTAATCAAACTTTGGTAGTTTTTGGTCGGCCCCTAAGAATATGCACTATGTGGCTGTTTTGGCCCACTGCCAAAATACGTTATTGTAGTAGTGAAATATGCACGCAAAGGAGGCACATTTCCCACTCAGATTGCACAAAGACCCTTAGAGACACAATAAAACACAAAGAAGTCCATGAGTTCTATGCTTGATTGTCGAACGAGTCATCAGAGGTCGAGAGCTCTCTATTGCTATTTGCTAGACGCTGCCATCGTCGAGAGCATTGGCTGCCACACCTAGATCAGGGAGCAGGCCCATTGCATAGAAGCTTTGAAGAGAGCTGAAGTAGACACCAGTGCCCCAAGTCAGATCTTGAATTTTTCTGGTCGTCGATGACTAGTTTTGTTGGGGAAGATCGAACAAGATCCATCATTCCATCTTTCTCCATGAAACGTGTCGCCTCCTCTAGACCTTTAAAGCAAAAGGCCAACATGAGCATCACCGTGTCAACAACTCGAGATGACGCATCTGCGTCGCCTGACTTTTGTACAGGTGGGGTCAAAGATCACCGTTAGGGTCAAATATGAACGCCAGGAGGCGAGGAAGAGCCAAGGAGGTGCCCAACCTTACACAAACCCCCAGCTCGCTAGACTCCACCCCTTGCAACTATATATAGCAACATGAGAGGGTTCGGCAGGGGAAGATGAAAGTGAACATATTGGATCTGTATCTTGTTTCACGATACTTGTGCAACATACACATGCGTTTTTGCTGCTCTTCTGGATCCACTGGCTAGCACCAGTCGTGATGGAAGCACATGACATGGGTGGCCTCGACGTATGGTATATCCACAGTAGAGATAACTCATGGAGGTCAATCCAAAAATTATTATAGCATAATTTTTTTTGAAAGTGAATTATTATAGTATAATTATACTACAATTAATGAAGTGTTACGAATTTGTTTGCGGCAAGCACTACTACAATTATGCTCTATAGCGGCGGGCTTAAAAGGGCCTCAGCGGCGGACGTCATAAACGTCATTGAGGGACCGCGACTGCCCGGCCAGGGCGCTTAGCCTAATAGGACGCCAGTGGTCTAGACCGCCACTGGCGCCGTTAATCTACTACTATCTCTGTCCCATTGAAAGTGTCGTTCTCGCTTCCCAAGAAGTCAAACATTTTTAACTTTGACAAAAAATATATGAAAAATTATAAATATTTATTGAATATGATTAGTATCCTTAGATAGATACTTGAATCTACTTTCATAATCAACTTATTTAGAGATATAAATATTACTTATATTTTCTATAAATCTAGTCCAAGTTTAAAAAGTTTGACTGACATGGATACCATAGTGACACTTTCAATGGGACAGAGGAGTAATGAAATAAGGGGCGGGCCCTAGATGTTGTCACCAGGACGCCATCCCATCCCGCCGCCGTCCCGTCCTGGCACGTCACTCGCGCGTGCTGCAGCACGAGGATGGGGTGCAGCCACCTCCGGTTCCGTCGCAGGAGGAGGAGGAGCCGCCGCCGCTGCCGCCGCGGGACGAGGTGCCGCCTCCGGTGCCGCCGCGGTAGGAGGTGGAGCCGCCGCCGGTGCCGCCGCGGGAGGAGTTGAAAGATACAAAAATTAGAGTATAACCATATTGAAAACTAGTTGATACCCCGTGTGTTTCTCCAAGATGCTTAAAATGTTGAGTTTCCCACAAAAAAAAAATGAAGGAAAATATTAGGTACTCTGGGCATGAAATACTTGGGTGCGGCATGATGCTTTAAATTTTTTATGGCATGGCATTTCAAGTTTTTACGGAAATAAATAGTATAAAACATGCATCATATATAAGTTGGCTACAGATATATGGATATCAAATTTGGTATGGCAGAAATTTCAGAAAATAAAATTTGCGTAAAAATATGTGACATTTGATGCGTACAACACATCTGAATGAAGCGATAAGCAATACGCACGCATGGGAGAAAACTAAAAACTGATTTCATGTATATCGGAGTCCCAATTGGCGCAGCATGGTGCCGATCGGCACTTGGCAGCTATGGCATGTTATGGGCTGACTCATGATCCATTCTACGAAAGAAGGAGGTTACTTGCACGAGATATTTGAAGATATTTGTCTGAAAAATATAAAGAAAACTTCAAGACTCAAACGTGTAATGCAAGGCAATTTTGAAGAACATGATAAAGAAGGTCCGCGTGTAAGCTATGAAAGGATAAGGAAACCGACTCAGAAAAGAAATCGACCAAGACACGAGATGTGCAAATCGGCACCACCTTAGTGTCAATCAACACATTCCTTGACTCCCTAGTTTCGACTCCTCTACATGCATAACCCATATAAATAGTTGTCTAAACCCCAGTGGCAATGAGACGTCGACGGAGGGACTACAATCTCGTGAGTTAAAACCACCAAGGCGTGCACCATCATAATAGATCTCTAGTTGCTAGATCTAGCTTAGCTAGTCTAGCCTAGTCGACTAATCGCAAGGTTGTAGACTTGGAGTTTCAAGAACCACCAGTGCTCGAGTTGACCCATTCAGGTAGGCCTTCTAGATGGTAATGAATCTTATACTATGTATCTTTAAGATGATTGAATATGTTGATTAATAGTTTTGGTGCGTTGATTATCATGATTCTATGATCTTGCATATGCTTGTTCCAATTGCTTATTTGTAGGCTAAGTATTTATATGCTACCTTAATCGTGGTGATTAGGTTAGTACTGATCATAGTTACTTGATGATGCTAGATGTGTGGTTTAGACAGACTATCCGCACCGGTGCACTCCAAAGCAAACTGCAGTATCAATGTATCGTGAAAAGAGCTGCACCGAGGTACTGAACGTGTACTGTAAACAAGCGCACCACCGTTCCATCCGTCAATTCTGCTGCGGTAGAGGGGCTCCGCTATGGCCGACGTGGCATGGGTCCCACGCATGAGCGCGCCACCCAACCAACCGCCAGCGTATCCAAGCTCGAGGGCGGAGCCGGGCGGCGCAGCATGGAGGAGGTCACGGCTGGCTAGGAGTGAGGTACCGCCGGAGTAGGTGGGCACCATTTCGATACGAGAGAGAGAGAGAGAGAGAGAGAGAGAGAGAGAGAGAGAGAGAGAGAGAGAGAGAGAGAGACAGAGAGAGGATCTAGGGCCCGGCGACCGGGCTCATCCGGCATCTAGCGAAGCGACCTTGGTCGGGGCCCGGCCCATCCGGCGCGTCTCCGCCCCGCGGAACTTGGGCCGACCGACCCTCCTGCCTGCGTTTCTGACCCCATGCCACCGGATATGCGCCCTGGCCGCGGCTGCGCTAGACGGGACGCAGGCCTCGGCTACGACGCGTGCGCGACAGCGTGGCGAGGCCGGATGGCCGGGTGGCGGCAGGGCTGGGCGGCGGTGCGCGCCAGGAGGCTGTGGTGCGAGATGCAGAGAAGGCGGCACGGGCAAGGCGCGCGGCTGCAGGGCGAGGCCGGGTGGCGGGGAGGCAGTGGCACGAGGCCGGGAGGCGGCGAGGCGGGGCCGGGCAGCGGTGTGCGCGGGGAGGAGGAGGCACGTGGGGGAGGCGGCGAGAAGCAGGAGATAAGGAGAGGGGAGGGAGATGAAGGGAAAAGGGAAAAGAAAAAAGAAAAAAAGAAAAAAAGAGAAAAAAGGGGGAAAGGAAAAAAAGGAAAGGGAGAATTTTAATACATATTATTTAATTAAAAAATAATTGCTAAACTATTGTAAAATAAAAAGAAGTGAAAAAACAAAAGAGGAGGAGAGATGAAAGGAGATGGTAGTTGGATATATTGAATAAAATATTGATTAATTGATATAGAGGATGTATATAGAGTATGAACGGGTGTAGCAAAACTAAATATATATGAGAGAATCTTGCTGACTAGGATGAAATATTTCTCTTAGAAGATGGATATAGAGTACGACGAGTGTGGATAGTCTCATGACAGGGCTAAGCTAGCGCAACATGTCTAGATAGTTAAGTAGGGTAAGATGCTCCAACCGATTAGTTGGTTGATCTCGACAGAGATAAATTAGGATCCTTCCTGGAAAGGCGAGTGATCTTGCTCATCTTAGGTTTTTCTTAATCCTAGTAAAATTACTAGTTATGATGCTATTCAATTATGCTTTATGGTTACGATCTCAACTTGCAGATATCAGGCTACTCACATAAGTTTTATTTAGGTTAGCAAAAAAACCTTCTGTAGTCGTAAAACAACCAGCAGCCATCGCGTCGATCGGCACCATAGTGACCACCGCGCCGATAGGCCACTTCAGAGCACCGACCGGCACCCCTCACCTTCTCCTACAAACAACAGTAGATCAATTAGACCTTTTAGTGATAATAATATTAAATTCTCATTAGTTCTTGTGAATTAGAATAAACCTTGAAATACTCCAAGAGAAAAAGCTACAATGCACACCATCCTATTTTGATATATAAGTGGGTGCGTAAAAATGGCTAACACCCTTGCATATGTGACGGCAAACCTCCTCTCGTGCACCCCATGGTTTCCCACGCTGCTGCTTTGCTTTTAATCGTGTTTTATGGTGTGTTTGTTTCCCTGTATTGAGTTGTATTATCTTGGATAGGGTTATCGAGTCCAATGTTTGTTTAACCGTCAGCCTAGATATAGAAAGGACATGAATAGAGAATCTATTGTATTGCAGCGATGCTGGATGAGCATATCTAGGAAAAGTAGCCGGACAACGTTGTCGAACCTATCAAAGCATGGTCATTAGTAAATAATTAAAGATAATTAACATGTTGTGATATTAATTAGTATACTTTATTATGAGATTAATATAAATAAACACTAATGAATGAATTAATGTGCAAAAGGTGTGTGGATTATAATATGATTAATGATACTTAGCATGTTTTAGGATTGATTATGAATTATTGTAACAATATTAGCATTTATAAAAAATATATAATTACTATCATCTTTTTTTCTCCTCCCTCTAATTGTTGTAAACTATGGATGGTCCTATCAAGTTAAACAAATAATGAGTTGGATGGTACTGTTGTAGAAAATATGGATAAAATGATCCCATTCAATCTTAATGTTCAACCAACCACACCCTTATTGTCATTGGTGGACTGCAGATATGGGGATGGGAGCTTTCTTTTTTTATTGATAACACACCTAGGGACAGGTCGGTCAGATGTTCTTGGCTCTAGATTTATTTTTTGCTCTCATTCCTACTCATTACCAGTAGTTCTCTTTTAAAACAAGTAATGTTCCATATTTTTTCAAAAATGATTTCTTATTATAAATATTTTTTTATAAATACAATTTTTAAAAAAATTAAGTAATTTTTTCTAGCTTATTTGTCCGATATCTATTAATTATTCGGTTCACAAATATGACTTATTTTCTGGTTTTCTCTAAATAATTTGTTCCAAACAAGTGGATGCCTTTTTTTCATATTTATTATTATTTAGGTTAACTAAAAGTTATTCCACCAAAATTATAGTTTTCTGGGTACTATATAAAAATTTTTCTACTTCATTTCTCATTTGCGTTCCATTGTACTTTCAATTTATTCTACAGATAAATTAGTTTATTCTAGGACAAACATATTTTTCACTGAACAAGTTCCAGAACAAGCTAGTTTATTTCATAAATAATGAAATAAGGTCTGGAACGACATAATGTTCTACTGTCTTTCTCATTTTGTTTCCGTTGTACTTTTCAATTTTTTCTTGAATGGAAGAAAAGCTAAACATTTAAAATATTCCCGAATAAATAAAAGTTATTTTGTTGTATGTCAAATTTTGTTCCTTGGTAGCTTTCAATTTTCTCTACGCACAATTTATTTTATTTTTTACAGAAAGCACATATTTTCATGAACCATGTTTCGAAGAAACAATTTTTTTGGAACAAAAATAAATGTTCTGGTGCATTTCTAATAATCTTGTTCTAGGTTCTGGAACGAACAAATTTTATTCCATAATATAATATATTAAATATGTTCCGGAACAAAAAAAAAAGATTGTTCTAGAATTCCCAAAAAGGTTAAAATAAAATGTAATATTTTCTAGAACAAAAAGAATACTGGTATGCCAAATTTTATTTCCTAGTGGTACTCAATTTGCTCCCTAGATATTAATCCGTTTTCGAACAATAATATTCCCAAACAAATGTATGTTAGATACTAGTATAGTACATTTGTTTTGGAACAAAATTTAATTCCAAAATAAATGAAATATGTTCCAAAACCAAAATATGCATTTCTTACAAAAAAAAAAGTAAAAAATAAAGAGTGCGCGGTCCGCACCTCAAGTGCTCCATGCTTTTTGAGCACCTTGGGCACACTAATAGGCAGGGTGGTGCACGAGGGTCGTCCTCCCGTTGCGCACGCGAGTGGGAAGGACCCTCCCTCTACTCCAACGGTTATAGGATAGAAGAAAAATGTGATTGAGCAATTAACAATTTCTCATATAACTAAGGTTTAGAAAATATCACTAAATTATCCGCTTCCATGCGTACTTTTTAATAGAGGGTACAAAATCTCAACCCAAGGTTCTTACACATAATATATTCGTGAGAAAGGCAATTGTCCATCTGTAGCTTTGTGCCCTATGAATTAGAAGATCTTACATTGGATCACTAAAAATTGTGCTTTACAATCTAGCAAGTGGCCTAGCTTACATACCCTAGACCGCTGAAGTAAAACCAAAGACAATGAAGCAGTCCAGACAGTACCCATAATGTCTCAAGACTAAGCACTGCCCGATGAACATGACGATCTGATAGGGGCTGACTGTGTAGTTCAAACTGAGGGTCCTCAAGTGGTCGCACACCATAACGATGGTGGGTATGCACTCCTTGGCAAGTTCACGGAAGCCGGACAATGAGACGAGGGTGCAACCTCGGCAAGAGTCGGTGAACACGGTGACCATCTGGCCTTCCACTGGGCAGAATATGCCGGTGCCGAGGTGCTAGAGCCACGGAATGTGCGACATGAGGCGGCAGAGTTGGCCCAGAGTCACGTGTTGGTTGACTCCCAGGCTTGAGGCGCGGTGAGGGCACGATGAGTGCATCTAGTGCCAAGAAGCTCACCGGGTAGATGTAGGACTCAAAAGATAGCGACTCAAGGTTGGACCTGCTCCGGAAGAAACGCTGGCACTCAGTCGGTGACCTCCCACTCGTCCTCCTCGTCCATGTCGCACTCCACCACGTCGAGCACTTGCAGCTCCTTGTTAAACGACAGTCAGGACTAGAGAGCAACGCATGTGGCACTCCACCATGTTTGCTAAAGACACCCTTAGCAAACATATTAAAGAAGTAGAGAAAACCATTGTGGTGTACTATAGCTCTATGACATAATATTACCTCAATTTATTTTATAAGCTGACAATTTTTTAGATATAAGTTAAAATTTATAACATGAATTCACTTATTTATTAGGTGAGAGGGTACAAAGATACGTCGGATCAAAATAATTCATAGGAGATCCTAACCCTAGTTTGACTTATCACAAAACCATAATGTTGAGGCATGGGTAAATATATATTTTCACTACATAATGTGGAATAGAGTAGTACATTATGAAATAAATGCATGAAAAATAGAATAATTATATGAAATACAAAGTTTAGATATATTTTAGTATAAATTTGCAAAATCCATGCTTAACATGTAATATATACTAGCTCCAGAAAGTAAATATGATATAATATGACACGTAGCTTAACGAAGACCATGCATGAAATATTTTCTAAATAATATTAAACTTAAAAGATATTTTATCAAAAAATCATGACATCATTTCTAATAAGTTATAACTGACTAGTATAGTGCACGTGCTACACGCATGCATCATTATTTACTTTTGTGATATCCTATACTGAGTGGAAACATATAATATTCGTTACCAATCAAAAGTATTTGGCACAATCTTGACATCCTGAGTCATGCATACAACATCGGGAAGCATCGAGTAACTCTTCTTCGAGCATTCAACACTTTTTGCTGCTCACCATTTTCATTGGAAATATAGATAGCCTTCGATTGATTGTGCAAAGATGTTGGAGACCACTTTCTTTCCTCCTGGTTTCATAATACAGTCAATTTTGATTAAAAGAAATAAAACTGAAAATCTTGTAAAACAAACAAGAGCCATAAGTAGGGGCATCAGAACAAAAAAAACATATAGTTAGAAAATTCAGGAAGCACACTGCAACATAGAGACGAGACAAAGTCAATTTCATTTTATTTTGCAAGTCTGATAAGGCACACGGCAAATTCTGGTTTTCCAATAGTGATTGCTGCATCATGGAATCCCAAAAGTTTCCACCCCTGACCTTTATGATCCATGGACCTTTGTTCTCACCCATGACCTGGTGTGGATACTGTAGATAGTCACGCAAGGTAATATACTGATTCAGTGTTGTATATGACAAAGATGGGCATCACCTCTGCCTTTTCAAAACTTTCACCTGGGGCGATACACAGCAATGACTTTTCAGTTGTGCCAATTGAAAGTATTGATAACAACAAATAGATGTGTATCATGAGCATATAATAAAAATTTAGATATACCTGGGGCGATACACAGCAATGACTTTTCAGTTGTGCCAATTGAAAGTATTGATAACAACAAATAGATGTGTATCATGAGCATATAATAAAAATTTAGATATTTGCTAACACTACTTCACCTTAGTTAATGACACAAAAAATTATCTTTGAAATTATAAAAATATACTGTGGCCTGACCCCTTAAACAGAACAGGCACTCTAAGAAACCTGACACAGAAAAAAAAAGAAATAAGCGACACACACCCCACAAGAAAAACAATCTATACTATAAAGAATAAACAAATAATAAAAATGTGTTCCAGCATAGTGCACATCCAAAAAGAAATTTCACATCCCAACGGCACAACTGTCCATCCATGAAAGAGCTTTGCAAAAGTAAAATGTTAGCAGTTTGCAATTCAAGCACAATGTGTCCCCTTGGATTTGCCTCCTGGTCTAAAATGGTTTCCTTAAATATACCTGCAGTGACCAGAATACCGTGGGCTTTAATGAATCATGGTACAGTAAAAAAAGCTTTCAAAGGTAATCTATCTGCAGAAAACCACGCAGCAACATATCCAACGAATTTTGCTGAGTGACCATAGATCGCAGGAAAAAGTAATTAATTAATTACATTCGTTAGTCTAGCAAATATAGAGGATGAAAATCCTCTCCTGTGTGGCACTTCCTTTTCTCTTTCGCTACTTTGCTCTCTTACTGAAATTGTCTTGTTGTGTGCTTCCTCTAATCACTGCTGCAAATTGCAGGCATAAAATCATCAGTATGGTGGCAGAGCCGCTGGTAAACCGATGCACAACTATGTAACTGAATAGAAAGCAATGACAGAGTATCACAATCTCGCATAGTCTAGGAGCCCTAACCAGAAACCCATGAACTTATGGACCATAATAGCTTCAGAATTTAGGGAATTCAATTGCAAACGATGAACATTTGGGGTTACCTGTTCCAGGAGAAGTGGTAGGAGATGACGGTATCCATGAGTCACTGTTGCTGATCGTCCAGCAAGCAATGGCAACATGTAGCAACCATGGTGATGATTATAATGAGAAAAAGGCAAGTAACAAAATCGGGTCTGAGCCACCTTGACCGGTGCTGCCATGGGCAAACTTGACCGGGAAACTTCTTGATTTCATCGAGGATGGATGGCTACATCATCCACATGAAGACTGGCTGAGGCAAACTTGACGACGGAACACACATCAGTCTCGTCTCTAATGAAAATTTTGTCGTCCACCTTATGTTGGACGATCTAATCCTGCTCCTTCACTCGAGTATGTGGTTTGCTAAGATAGGCATGCTGCCATCATGGAGCAAGGTGATCTCTTGGTTAGGTACCCCACCTAACAGGGAAAGGGAAAGCATATTAAGGAAAGATAATTTATGGCAACAAGATTCTAGGAAACTTAATTGTGTGAGGAAGGAATACATTGGTACATTCCTTGTGTATGAAATTACTGGTTGTGTTTGCGTCCAGTAGGGAAAGAGAAAGGAAATTAAGGAAAGCGATAAATTCGGTGGAAACGATTACGAAAAAATTTTGGTATGCAAATTAATCTCTATGTGGGTATGATAGGCGGGTATGCATATGTATCCTGGTATATTTAGCGGCCATGCAGAGGACCAAACTCAATGTATTTCTCATGTAAACACCGTGATACTCTTGATGGTGTTCCCACAAACTTGTGGGTCCAATGCTTAATCGTGCAGTTAAAAGAGGGAGGCAGTATATTTGAGGTTGGATCTATAGCAGTACTCTCTTATAGCAGTACGCTTAGTGAAAGAACTGCTACAACTAGGCATGTGGCTCGTGTGATGCAGAATTCATCTTTGATCACTACCGGAAAACGATCTTTTGCTGTGTGTCGAAACATTCGCCATGTGCTAGGCGTCGGGCACACGGCGAAAACAGCCTTTGTCGTGTGTCCAGCGCCTTTGCACACGGCAGAAACCAAGCACACGACATCCTGAGCTTCGCCGTGAGCCAAAAGTAAAACACATGACGAATGAGTCTGTTTACCATGTACCACGGGCCCAGCACACGGCAAACCAGAGGGCGTCTCAACGACGTTAACGGCCGTGAGAGTGTCTAATGTGTAACGTGTGCTGCCACATTGACACACGGTAAAGGCTCAGCTTTGCCGTGTGCCAACAAAGAGATACACGGCAAATAGCAACTTCATCGTGTGCCCCACCCCACGGCACACGGCAAAGGCTATATTTCACCATGTGCCGCTCATATGGCACACGACAAATGCCAATTTACTTCGCCGCGTGCCGCACATATGGCACACGGCAAATTCCAATTCAAAAAAATTTCACGGAGCTGCCGTCATCTTCTCCGCTAACGACCTATTTTTGCCGTGTGGTGGGCCTGGCGCACGGCCAATACTTCGCCGTGTGCCCGCGCTTTGGCACACGGCGAAGGCGGCTTTGTCTAGAAATGCCGCCGTCGGGTTTTCGCCATGGGCCACCTACGGTAAAAATATTTATCGTGTGCTAGAGGTCCTTTGCAGTGTGCCGCAGGCACACGGCGAAATATCGATTTCCGGTAGTGGATGCAGGATACAATGTCGCTGATCGTTGTTTCCTTTCCGTTCAAAATTTTGTCATTACACACTGCTTCCATATCGTCCAAGGGGGGCACAACCCTCAAATTACATCAGATGGGCTCACCTCAATAACTGTTGTGCGTCTAAACAATATCATCATCTTTTTTGGTATTAAAAGATACAGTGCGCTCTCGTATTGGTGTGCGGCATTAAAAGTTATGGTGTTGTATTTATTTCTAATTATTCTTTCAGTAGGATAATGTCTTCACCGATAGCAAGACACCTGTTGATTTCGTGAATCTTAAAATCAAGATGACTCAATATTTCAGAGGCGCTCATAGTAGGATATGGTGCACGTGCGTGTATTCATGGATGTGATCACTTGTACGTGTATGTGAGGGTCTATGTGTGTATTCAATTTGAAAGAAAAATAAATATTTATACGATTCAAGTTATAGGTTGCAGTAAGTGGCAGAACATAAACATAAAGAAAAGCCATATGTATCTACAGAAATAAGAAGAGCCTTTCCAGAACAAATGGAAGAACCATCCGTTCAATTCAAAGAAAAAAAAAGAAAAGCTGAGAAAAGATACATAATAATGTAGCCCGAGATGCACGAACTTGCATAGCTATCCAGAGCCATAACATATTGTTTGTACCATTCCGGTCTACGCCGGTCGATAATTACAAAAAGGATGGCAGACAACTGTGATTGAGCGAATGACAAAAATTCTCTGAGATTTGGCAAATCTCATGAAATTGTGAGCTACCACGAATACTTTTTTAATAGAGGGTACAAAATCTCACCTCATACTTCTTATTACCCAGAATATATATTCATTAGAAAGGCAAGTGCACGTCTGTAGCTTTGTGCTTTCCATCTTGTAATTGTAACCTGGCGGCTGGCATGGCGCTTATATATACGACCCAACGCCACACGCACGATTGGCCTCGCATTCTCTATGATGAGGAGCACGCGGGCCCCTGCCGCCGACCTGATCAGCAGCCTCCACGACGACCTCCTCCTCCGGATCCTCTCCTTCCTGCCGGCGTCGACCGAGGCCGCTCGGACCACCGTCCTGTCCAGGCGGTGGCGCCACCTCTGGCGCAACGCCGTCGCCCTCCGCTTCACCGTCGGCAGGAACCCGAAGGAGGATCACGGGTACACCCAGGCCGACAGGGACGAGGCCCGCCGCGTCATCGCCGCCGCAAATGCCACCCTGCTGCCGCGGCTGCTCGCCGGTGGCCCGGATGTCGAGGCCCTGGATTTGTGCTTCGTCTACTCCGCGACGGAAGATAGCTACTTCGACAGCCCGTATGTGGGGTACGACCACCGGCACTTCCACGCCGCTGACATTACCTCCGTCGCCGTCGCGGTGTGGCTGACCTTCGCTGCGCGGCACGTCACCGGGCGGTTCAAACTCACCGTGCCCACGGTGCCAAAGCAGAGGCGGCAATGGGAAGACGATGAGGACGATGACGATGATGATGAAGATGTTGAAGAAGAAGAAGATTATGATATGGAGGACGTGGAGGGTGGGGCCCAGACGGAAGAAGACGAAGCAGAACCAGTAGAGGGCCGCAAATGGAGGAAGCCGCCATTGTTGCCGGCGTACAAGTACGCCGACGAGCACGAGGAGAACCGGGTGCTCGTCGCAGAATTCCCGTCCAGTGCGAGAGCCGAGGAGATGATCCTTACTCTGGGCAAAGCAATCCTCAAGGTCCCGCAGACCGCCGGCAGCTTCCACGCGCTCACCGATCTTCTGCTCAGCCACGCCCAACTCAACGCCACCGGCGACGACGACCGCCATCTCTGCCGCCTGCTGTCGTCCTCATGCAGCCCTCGGCTTCGAAGGCTGCAGCTCAAGTACGTCACGGGGTCACCGACCTACGCCTCGACGCGGCGGCCACGCTCGAGGAGCTCCGGCTGGTGTGCCTCCGCAACCTGTGGTCGCTCGACGTGGCCGCGCCCGGGCTCCGGGTTCTCGGCGTCAAGGAGTGCGACGATCTGGCCCTGACAAGGATCAAAGCGCCGAGGCTGGAGGTGCTGGCGTGCCACGGGATGGGCCCCGCTGATGGTCTGGAGTTGGACGGCTCTGCGAGCGTCCGTTGCATCAAGGAGCTCCATCTGTATTCGCACAGGCTCCGGCGCCATGGCAGCGATGCGGACGACGACGAGGACGACGAGAACTCTGCCGTGTGGATCCTCCGGCACTGCACTGCGGTGGATCGACTTGACGTGGAGCTCACATGGCCCTGGCCGCGTAAGGTACATATGTCTTCAATCCAAATATTATATATTTCATAACTTTGAAAGTGAATGCTGTTAGTTCTGAGCAGTACTGTTTCTCAGTTCACACTAAAAAGTAAAAATTAATGGGTTCCTCGAGATCTTTCATGCTAGAACGTGCACAGATTCTTGCTTTTTTTTTGGTATATATAATTTTATGTTGTTCTTCGAGTGAAGGGACTACATGGAAAGAATGTTTTTTCATCATATTGCATATGTTTCCGTTTCTAACAGTCATGTGTATGTGTGGCAATATATACATTGTTTTCAATCATAAAAATATTTAATAAACCCTTTAAAAGTAAAACCTATAACTTCCTTTGATAATTCAAGTGATCAAAACGTGCATAAATTGTTGCTTTGGTATATAATGTTTTTGTTAATGAATTGATGGGATTACGTGGAAATGTTTCGCAAAGAGCGAAATGAGGATACGACTATACCATGGAAGTTTTAGATATTGGGCATATATTTTTTTCTAGTGTTAAAGTTAATCCAATTTATTATCAGCAGGCTTCTTAAGCAGCATGATTGTCTATTCTATTTATGAAGATTGCTCCTTATCCATTATTCCTTGTTGAGCCTTCAGTATGTTGTTCTCTTTGAATTTTCTTCCAGTTACTAATCATTGTCAGCTTGCGATTCCCATTGAAGATTCTGGGCGCCCCATATGAAGACAATGTGAAGTGCATACCACCGCTTCCTAACATCATCAATTTAAGAATACAGTGTGCATGGCGAACTGGGCATGCTGCTGGAGCCACCGTTGCCAAGTTCATTGCAAAGTGTGCAGAAATTGAAACCCTTTCCATTGACATAGGGGGCATGGTGAGACCTTAACTTTACAGTACGCGTGCTGTGACTGGAGATTGTGTTTGAGCACTCGTATACATGTTCTCGCAAAGAAAACTAACCGATGTTTATGTTTTATTGACTCACTACAGACCGAGGAATGCTTGTATCCAGGATGCATTTGTAACCATCCAAAGGGTTGGGAAGACCAGACGATCTCCTTGCAACACCTAAGAAACGTAGAAATCCACAACTTTTTACCATATGAAGGCCAAATGCGCCTCCTGCGACTGTTGTTCTCAAACACACCGGCACTGGAGAGGATGATGATTACACTTCAGTTTATACTTTCTGAAGGCCGTAAGGCGGTAGATTTTCACATCCCATGTTATGGAGGACGTTGGAAGCCATGTGATTTGTACTGCGACCGTAAGCTTGGGATTACTTGGGCCACGAGATATGAGTGGACGAAGGTAAGAAGTGTTGAAGCTGAGCAGGGCACTGATTTAGACGGTCAATGTGTCTTGTAATTGTAGGTGTTGATCAACACATATCTGTTATACTTCAAAAAGGAAAACATTGGTCATTTCCTGTGTGTGCCACTGTACGGTTACTTCAGAATGCAAGTATTATATTATACTAGTAGTACAGTTAACCTTTATCAGTAATCAGGCGGAATACGAATGGTCCATCGGCTCAATTGTTAACATTCTTCCCTGTTAGAAGCAGATATCATGGAATTCTCATCATTGTCACACTTTTGTATCCTGATCGAAAAATCTGTCTGCTTTTCATACTGACAGCCGACAGACTCTCGAGGCATTCTGCTCTAGTGATTATATTTTATGAAAATTTATTTAGTCCCACTGATTTTCTTTTGCTTATTATAGCAGTACTCGTTACCAACGAAATTAAATGACTTGCCATATTGTGCCACATTGTAACTGACCAATCCGTCGATGTCCTGATTCTCTTCATTGTTCCACGAGAATCGAGGTCATCATATAATGTTCGTTAAGAATAATGTCTTTTTTGTTACCTAACGTTCGTTTCGTCTCTTGAGTCAAATTCTTTTGTTGTTCCACCAACTTTGGGCTATGAAAACTTTTTGGTTTTTGTGGAACTGCCTGGTACATCTGACCCATTAATATATTATAGTCATAAAAAAGTGCTGAGTAAGTTGCCAGTCCTCAAACTAACAGTATATCTTCTAGCTATCTGGACTATTAGTTTTCACACTGAATGTTCATAAATTTAGCAGTTGGTTTACTCGACATCCAAATTTGTCCAAGTACTTGGCGTCTTCATGGCATTCATGTACAGCTGTTCATTACACAAATGCAGCACATCCGTCTGCATATAACTGAATAAAAGTAAACACACCACATAGTTCGGATGACAAGACACATTTACAAAGTAATTCTATTTGTAAATCTCCATCCATGATGTTCCTTGATCTCCATTGCCAACTCTTCTAGACATCGACATGCCTCCTTTATTACTCCTTTGGCCTCATCCTTCTTCTGAAGCTGAGCTCAGAAGTGAAGCCAATGTATCCCTCTAAACAATACCTTTAGAGAAATCCAGATCAAGGTTTCTCCCTGCCTTCGTGCTCAGCCCGGCTCAGTGTTTCTTCATCAGCCGTGTCAGCCCGCTTCTTGCTCTTGTGCGTTGCCGAAGAGCCCACAACAACCTCTGTGATTGCCGTCAGTGACTCCAGGCTAAAAAGGAGTCCTGGTTGGCACAATCATCCATGCCATCTTCAATATAGATCTCAGATTCCGGTAACAAGTATAAACCACCCGTTTGCATCCACGGACGCGTCTCAAATACTGGACACACATGAATTAATGGAATCAAGTAGCATACAAGATACGATGGACAACGATCTGATCAGCTGCCTCCACGGCGACCTGCTCCTGCGGATCCTCTCCTTTCTTCGCACTTCATTCACATTATACTATAGTGATATCCAATACTAATTGAAAATATATATTAATAACAACCACACGGCCCACACGCATCATTCATGCATCATTTATAATTAAGCTACCCATAAAACTCAGGTTTGGTGACATTTTGCTTGTTTTTGAAGATCCAGCAGCCATGAGAGGACCTCCTTTGTTCTCCTCAATTCACTGAAAGTGGTGCACAGATCTAGAGATTTCAGAACAGTGACAAATCCGGCTCCCATAACTCAAAAGTGGTATTAAAAAATGTATCTTCTTAATAGTTTACAAAAAAAAACATGCTAATGTGCTGCTTATATTCAATATATCCTCTGTTCTACATTCTAACTCAATCCTACATTTGAAAAATTATTGTAGATCTTCGCTAGAGGGTAGGTAACAAGCGTTGACAAATTTACCTTGATCTGAATTTGGAAAACAATGGCAGACAACCAAGTAAACATAGAGAAAAAAAGAGGAAATCCCTTGATCTAGAGAAGAAGCTTAAGGGCAATAAGTATCATTGACAAGATGTACAGAACCAAAAAAAAAAGCCAATAGTTTACAAGATATCATAAGTACTGAGTAGATTTCACATAACAATTGTTCTTCCCGATTTAACAAATGTCAATAATCAATAACCTAACTAATAAATGGGCATGCCAAGCACGTTAGTCTGTGCTACTTCTCTCGAACAAAATGGCAGCCAACAAAATATATTCCAAAGTGCATCGCTGTGACTCTAGCTCCTAGTTCATACTGAAGGCTTCTCGGCTACTCACACTCATTACCAAATTCGACGAAGCCATATATTTACTTGGCCACGAGGATGTTGGTTTCAGATATGAGAGCATCTCTCTAAACACTCCCCAATAAATTGAAACCAAAAGAGTAGTTTTAGTATAACCCTAAAAAATAATAGGGGCAATTTTTCTTGTCTCCTCCAGCAAATCTACCTAAAAATGGATCAAGAATACTTTTGATTGGGCCACGAAGCATCTTGGGGGTCAGAACAACATTAATTTTCTTGTAAATAGAATGATTGAGAGCCTCAACTTTCTCCCTATTTCTAGCTACAAATGGGGTAAATTTAGAGGGAGAATAAAGCTATGAATTGTTTTGGAGAGCTGTTCAAGATCTTTTTTAGATTAAACACCATCAATTTAATTTTTGGGAGGTTTATGAGGCTCTCTTGGAGATGCTAGGAGGAAGATGCTGATGTGAGGCCCACATATTTAGATTTGTCAGAACCGAAGAGTTCCAATATAGTGTGAATAAATTATAAAATATCGCCATGTGCAAAATCAAATAATGCGGAGATGTTGCAACATTGATGATCATAATAATCCAAATTATTTAGGTGAATGGATTTAAAGAAAACTATACAATATAGACTATCCTCTGCAACATTAATGACAAAGGTGCTTTTCGACTGGGGTAAAAATCTGACAATCTGCCTCCTTCCTCACATGGACCTAGCCATCGAACCACGCACCACCGCATTCTGCACGTCGGGCTGCATACAAGGAGGGCCTGCCGGCATGCGGTGAGCCGGGAGTTATGCACTCCCTCTGTCCAGAAATATAAGTATTTATTGACTTTTAGAGATCACGTTTGACCATTCGTCTTATTCAAATTATTTATAAAATTTATATTTATATTATAATTTAATTTAGTCCTACATATATTTTAAGTGTGATTTCTTTATTTTTGTATTTGAACAAATATTTTGAATAAGATGAATGATCAAACGTGAAGTCCGAAAGTCAACAAATCCTTACATTTCTTTGCACGGGGCGTGCATGGCAATCTTTGCACGGGGTGGATTCAGGCTCGGAGGCATGCATGGCAATCTTTGCACGGGGTGGATTTTGTGCTCAAGAACATCAATAATGTTACGAGAACAGCTCTTGAACCAATTCCGGGTTCGCAGAGGAACAACCAGTACACGTAAAATTTGCATTTTCCATGTTCAAAATAGACCATGGTTTGTCAGATGTTCACTTCACAGACTATAAGGACATTTGCATGTCCTCAACCAAAGACCACTGAAGGAAAAGGCAATCTAGAATATGCAATATGACAAAGCCAGTTAAACTGCAATACTACAAATTCTCAGGAAGTTGAACGATAGATTTTCTTTTACTTTCAGATACTGAAAACGTTTTCCTAGATTTATCTCTTTTTTTCTGTCAGCGTTCAGGCTTGGAGACATGTCTGAAAGCATCAACATGTTACGGGGGTAGTTCTTGAACAAATTCCTGGTTTGTGGTACCACCAATACAAATGTAAATTCTGAAGGCTCCAAGTTCTTATTGGCCATGGTTTGACATTTGCATATGTTCACTTCCCTTACTGAAACTTTCGGATTCGAGGCAATGAGAAGAAGTTATCTGCTCTCCATGGTTCTGGTACATGGGTTTAACTACTTGCCTTTGAAAGCATTTGCTTTGTCTTAGACTCTAGTGCTTAGTGAGATGTAGTATTAAGATCTTTTAGTTGAGCTAAAGCAACAACCAAAAGAAGTTGGAATAACAACCTACATGTTTGAGATTATATCAGATACAACTTTTTTTTAGAAATAACTACTTTGAACAAAAAAATAGAGAACAAGAATTGTAAAAAGATATCAACACTATATGTTGATTTCACCATGTGCATTTGAATAATTTATCTGGAACTACTCAATTTTATAGGTTTTCTTAGTAAGTGTTATTGAGTGATGGAGGGAATTTATAGCACACTAATAGTAACATATAAGACATGTTGTAGGTTAGCTTTTTTGGAACCCGTGATATAGATTAACTAAAACATATGCCACAAATATTGAGTTGTCTGCAATAATACCTAGAGATGTCAAAATCTATGTATTATGGGTGACATGTTTTAGAATCAAATTTCAACTATCATGTGCGGTGATTGATTTTCATGTGTATTTAGAGTTCATTTTAATGTGTTTGTTCATATTTATACGGGTGCATGAGATTTTTATGGAAATATTCAGAAATCCTTGCAATTTTGCAAGCTGTTTGAACAGTTTGGCCCACATATGTCAAGGTCTGGTCAAATAGTATGCCACAAAACTAGTAGGCTAGAAATAATAACGTGTCAAGAAATATATGTCTGAAAAAAACATGTTTGAATAAAAAAGGGACTGGCCACAAATAGAAATGTGACTAGCACAAAACATGAAATGGGCCTCATGCAAAATCGATGATATTGAATAAACCACATTAGAGGATGGCCCACATGTAACACATCTAGCCTATAAGTAAAAAATAGGCCAGCCCACAATGCTAAATGGGCTTGGTCAATGCCATGCGAGAGCCACGTCGACTTCACATCTAATGGTCATGTTAGCACTTTCTGATATTTTCTTAGGACCATAAGAGAAAAATTGCTACTAAAAGGAATCAAAATGTTGAGGAACAATAATCGCATGAACATCATACATTCTGTAATGCAAAAATATTTCTACTTCCACAACAAGGTTAAAAGATCATGGAAGGTCAGATTTCTTGTTGTGTTAAATTAGGACATAAATGCATTTAATAAATATATTTATTATCTAAAGCATTGTGACCTTGCTATGTGAAGCAATTCTCCATGGAGATACAATAGAATTAAAATGATAGATAGATAGATAGATAGATAGATAGATAGAAGATAGATATATTGCCTTTCTTCATTACTTGTGTTTTATACTTAATAAATCATTTTGGTCAGTCGACATATAACAAAATAGTAGCTCACTAGAGGACTGACAAAAGAGATGGATAAAACAGCAACCCTTTGTTTGCTCCTGATTCTTGTGCTGATAGGAAGCGATGCTATGGCAGGTTCTCTCTCTCTCTCTCTCTCTCTCTCTCCCACCCCCATACAATGTAGCAACAAAAATAACACGTACAAAGTAATGTCAAATTCGTTTCTTCATTATTTTTATAATATTTTATAGGGAAAATTCCTTATACACCATTGGCTTAAACTCTAATCCCTCATCTACCACCTTAAAAAACTTATATCCCAGATACACCATCCATACTAAATTTTAATCATCCTCGTACCACTACACTGACATTTGTGTGTTTTGAATGCAAACAAAAAAAAAACTACCAACATTATTGCCCCCATGTCCGGGTGGGGGAGTCGTTATATGTAATGCAGGGCCTGGTGCACCTGACGGTGTCCGAGGCCATCCCGTTGCTGCACCCTTGGACGTCGTGCGCGGTGGGTGCGATGTGAGCGCTGGTGAGCAAGGCGCAGTTCGTCCTGTTCTTCCTGTCGCTGTACCTAACCTCAGTGAGAACGGCGCGGAGAACCGAGGCTGAGGCAAAAGCAGTCCTTCTTCAGCTGGTTCTTCGCGGCCATCAACCTGGGCACCTTCGTGGCAGGGACGGTCATCTCGTGGCTGCAGCAGAATGTGGCACGTGGGCCCTGGGCTATGGCATCGGTGCCGCCACGGCCCTTGTCACTGGCACGCCATGGTACTGCGTGCAGGTGCACGAGGGCAGTCCGCTCGGGAACATTGTCAGGGTGCTAGACTGCTCGGTGTCGCGTTCAAGAGGCATCAAGTCAGGATTAACATGGTGGCGCAGCGACAAGGAACAGCAGTCGCGGCTGGCAAAGACAAGGGGCTGCGGTGCCTGGAGTGCAAGGACCAAGGGGCCGCGGCTGGCACGAGGTTGATGCAACAGATCAAGGTTGACTACAAATCCTTCAGCAGATTGATTCAATTCTTGCGAGATTTGTGTCCGTAATTGCAACCTTTCCCCCTTTTGTTTTCTTGGATGGATTGATCTCATGTTAGATTTGGAGCCGGGTAGCAAACAGTGGCGGACCCAGAATTTTTGTGGAGCCTGAGCAAACTATCGTAAAACATGTCAAAGAAATAATAGCAAAATAAAAACGAGGCCTTTGAAGCATTGAACTCACGACCTGCACCCTTCAACCAATTGAAGGTAACCAGCTAGACAGAACAATGTTTGTTATTTATAAGGAAGAAATACTATTTTTATTGATCTTTGGAGCTACCTCCGTCATTGGAGCCCGGGCAGGCGCCCACGGTCGCCGGGCCCTGGGTCCGCCCCTGGTAGCAAACAACATAGATAGGGGAAACATCAGGGAGGAAGAAGAGGCAAAATCGACTTTTTATGTGTCAATCATAACTAATTTTCGCAGAAGTGGCTAGCAAGGGATTAAATTATAAGACCATCAGTGGCACATACGGGGTACAAGTTTTTTAGGTGGCAAATCAAGGATTAGAGTTTAAGTCAATTGCATTAACAGATTTTTCCCTATTTTTATATTCTAACTGAAATACAAATTCTGATGACTAATGAACCGATTGTATTTCCTACTACAGATAACTGTGAAATTCACCACTTGCTGGAGTTCATATGCAAGGATCAAGATTGTAAAACAGAATGTGTCTATCGCTACCGCAACAAACATGTCAGCAGTGGCTATTGCACTGGCAACAGGCCGGTCTTTAAATTCTGTCGTTGTGTCGTCTGTGACAGGTCAAGTAATCTAGGTTCAAAGAACCAATTGTAAGACATGGTCGCATTTGTTATGGACATATTAATACCTTTTATGAATGAGATGAATAATACTTGAGGATCAGAGCATGTTTCTGTTCTGCTTGAGCCAATAACTTTCTTGGCAGCTCCGTTTGCCCCTGCAGGTTTGCTGTCACTACTAAAGAAGCATGCAATGGCATGTCGCATTTTCCAGTAACAGTAGGCACATAAATGTTAACTATTACAGTGTGTAATTGCTGACATCATCGTGGGCAACGGTATATTGCAGGCTCTATTGTAATAGCGAGCGGTGATGACATCAGCGATGACTGGTATTGAAAATGGCCAATAATTGTCGGCAAAGTGATGTCATCGCTGACCGATATTGAAAAAAATAATAGTAGGCATAGTGTCATCATGCATCTTAAGCCCGATAGTACTACGCACCCTCAGCCCTAGATGCTGCAACGCCGATGCCATGTGGCTCTTGCAGCTTACTGTACTGCATTGGACAGCCTTCACATGACAATATGGTGTCCTCCAGTGATACACGTGCTTTCATCATTAAAAATTATTGTTTGGAAAGCAAATTGTGAGATCAAATTGAGAGGCATCGCATTGATTTGTAATAGCATATATCTGCCTTAGAGGCTTTTCATTTTCCTTTCAACTCTTGAACCAGTGATTCAAGGTGAAGAAGGGACAGGATACTGAAGAGGCCACATTGCATGACTTCGCTAGCTTGGCTTTCTAGTTCTTGCTGGGCAGCAGCTTAACATATTGCAGCTACCACTGCCAAGTTCCTAGGAAAATGTAGCAACGTCCAATAGCTCTCCATTGACATCAGCAACATGGTAAGATCTACTAAGATTGGGATTCGAACTTTTTGTTGACAGAAAAATGGAAAAGTTCTCCACATTCTCTTTTCTTATAACCCGTAGTCCTTTCCTGTGTCTTGACATTACAGAGGCTGAATAGTTCATATTTTTGCAACGGTAAGTTGACGATATCTTAATGGAGCTCCTTATAGAGGTGAAGATAATAGTCCTCCATCCATTGATACCACCAGAACTTTGTGCGATTATGATTGCGGGGGCGTTTACTCTTGAGAGGATGACCGTCGAGCTGTTATAGGGTGCAACAATGGCATTGGGCTTCTGTTTGTCAGTGAGCTTATGTTCGATGCCAAAGTTTATGAGTGATTAGTGATCACAAGATAAACGAGAGGAAAAGCAGAAGTAGAGAAGCCATATAGTATTATTTTGTCGAGGTTTTAGCAAAACAGAGGGTACTTGTTCTTCTCGGCCACAATAGTCAGCATGTAGGTACTAGGTAGTTTATCTATAGTCTAGCACAGAGACAAACAATGGGTTCCTCTTCTTAGAAGGTGACTTAGATTTGCCTAATTTCTAAGTCACCTTGTAGTCATCAGATCTTGATCCAATTTTCTAGATTTTTCACACTTGTTTAAAACAAATATTCAAAAAAAAATTATGAAGCCTTATCTAAATAACATTGTAGTCTTATCTAAAGGAGTCCCATCTCAATTAACAACAACAAAAATATGGTTAATAATTCTTTTGTAAATGTTCAAAAAAAATGTTATGATGATTAACTTGATATTTTTTATCTCTATATCAACAAAATTTTGAAAATTTATTTTTGCCATGCGCCAATTAAAGTGATGTTTACAATAAACTTCAAAATATCTTTTAGTTATTCTACTCTTGTGACCTTCATCATCTTTTTCACATCTCTATTTAAGTCTCATAATTTGTTATCAAGAAATAATTATATGGTTATTCTTGGAATGAATAATGACAACATTATATTTGAACTGTATAAAAACACATAATACCTTACCATAGATTATGATAGCCTCTACCATGATTGTGAAGAAAGTATAAATTTCAAAGTACAAAAACACCCACCTCTAGTTTTTTTTCAAGATATATTAAAAAAACTGAACTAAACATATC
Organism: Chloris gayana; assembly: GCA_031894775.1. NCBI lineage: Eukaryota > Viridiplantae > Streptophyta > Magnoliopsida > Poales > Poaceae > Chloris > Chloris gayana. The sequence goes on along the minus strand of JAUNZO010003358.1, from coordinate 8,246 downwards.
TTATCTATATGGAAATATAGTTGGAACTACTCATTCGTTATAACAGACATGTATGTTAAACTGATGTCAAAACGTCACAATATCAGTAGTGAACCACTTGGTTATTGTAAATGTCTCACTCATTTAATATATTGTTGCAGCAATTATGGTTCTAGGATAAAAGATATTTAGGTACAAAATATGAATGTTAGAACCATTTGTGGAACAGCACATTGGCCCATGCGTAAAATGTCTACAAAATATATTAAACTGTGTGTAAAAGATATTTAGGTACAAAATATTTAAAATACTAAATATGAATGTACAATATATATTTTTGTAGAAATTACTGTGCTAGGATTACAGAAAGTTGAGATGTCCTTTGTTGCTCACACCTCTAGTATTTTGGTGGTCTCTTGATGTTTTCTTCCCAAAAATTACAGTGTAGTATAGGCCATCCTTCTGTACTGTCTGTGGCCATTTAGCTAGAGCATTTTTAAATACGCATAATCATAATCATAATGGTCTAGGAACAATGTCAGATAATGTGGTCACTCAACTATCACTAGATATTTGTAGGCCTCATATTAGTTGACATAATTTTGTTCACTTCATGAAATCACAAACATTGTGTGGTCAAAGCTCTCATTAACTTCTATTTCTTATATTAGGATTAGAATCTTCATAAGAGTGAAATAATTCATAACAATGTTGTTTTTCAGTGACCAATGTTTACTTGCAATAGAAAGTTTTTGTAAATGGCAAGTATGGTTCTTTCTGATTGGATGCATATTGGTACTGTCTTTGTCAGAATGATCATCATATTTTCTTGAAAAGTTTTGTGGTACCAATGTTGAAATATCAAAGGAAAGGTACAAACTTAAGTACTTTTAATTATTTATCTAGTATAGTTATCAGTTGTGGTATGAATACTTGTGCTACTATTTTTGAACTTTGGACAACTTGTATATCCAATATTATTTTTATGTGCTGATTATTAAATGCAGATCCAATCACATAAGATTCACCACCTGGAAGTACTTTCCCACTTGCAGAGAAATTTCAATGAATTAATAAGAAAATCCTAAAATTGATCATAAGCAATTTTTTCTCTGTAGTATAAATATTATTTTATCATATAAGTGTACTTAAGTCACCAAAGTGCCTGGCTAATACTGCTAATATACATATTGCAGGAACAATATGTATATTGACAGCGACAATATGTATGATCACAAACATAGAACTAAAATGTCTAATACAATGTAATGAAAAAAAACTCGACCTGCGGGGGTAAGATAGCCCCCGGGCATTGCATTAAGAAGAAGACATTCTCACGCAGGTCGAGAAAAGCCCCAAACCCCTGCCGTACGTACCGTTTTGACTAATGTATAAATGTGAATGATGATTTGGTTCGATTGTGACTTGTGTATGTGAATGAATGGCTTATGTATGTGAATTTACTATTTATCAATTAAATTTGAATTTATGATCTATGATTTAAAATAAACAGAACTAGTATGCTTATTATGAACAATACTGCAAAATCGGGAAAGCTGACATCACCTAAAGCGTTACTACAGTGGTGCACTGCAAAAACTGCCAAGATGATGTCAGCTTGCCGTTATTGCAGTACATCACTGCAATAACGGCCGGTCATTGCCATTATAATAACGTTTACGTAGTGTTGCTGTTCTGGCTGTTATTATAATGAAAAAATGCGTTGCATGCCTTTATTTTAGTAGTGTTGCTGACTTCTGACTTCGGTCAAACAACAAAAAGAAATGAATCTTGTAGTTTGGCAATATACCTTAAGGCAACAGGTAGCGGTTCTCTTTCACATGATTGTGCCTAACGGATGGTCCCAGAAAAAATTAAAGCCCTTATTTGAGGCAAAATTGAAAGCTCTAGGCCCGAATGTACTTTGTACTAACCTGCACCTGCGACGTGATGAAGAAATGCGCCAGAGAAGGTGGACGCAGATTCTGGTGGAGCAAGTTGGCAACCCTTTTGGTGACGCGGTCGGAGCGAACGTGTGTAGAAAGCACTCCACAATGCCATGTGGTAGTACACAGCAGCTGCTGGTCTCTCCTTCTTCGTCTTTTTATTTGTTTTAAATGGTACTACAAAAGATTGTTCTATTTCAAAAAAAAAAAAACAAAACAGAGAGACGTAGTACAACTGCCTCGGCGTCCTGGGGCCATCTAGAGACGAGGCGCACGCGGCATTTGCCTTTTTCCCGCTTCTATTTAAACCACCCACCCCCTTGCTCAGCCCGACTCACACCCACCGGCCTCTTCCGACTTCAGTTGCCCCTTGTCGAGGTGCAGCAGGGAGTAATTAATGGCAGCCAACGTCCCGTCTTACGAAGCAGTAAGTATTCACTGCCACCGCAGCCGTCCTTTCCAATTTCCATGCTTTGCCTTCGTCTCTTTCGTGTATCGCATGCCACCACATCCTGATCGCGGTGGTTGCTGCAGCTGATCGAGTCGGTGATCAGAAACGACAAGAACGGGAACCGGAGGGGAACGAGCAGGAAAAGAATCACAAAGATCATAAAGCGCGTTTTCATGAAGCGACGCTGCAAGGCTCCGAGAGACATCGACGAGAAGGTGCGGGAGAAGCTCGTCTCGCTTGTTCAAGACGGCATGCTCACCGAGAAGAAGCCGACCTATAAGCTCCGCACCAAGGACCAGAGGCCCGGAGGCATGGATGCAGGCTACGAGCTGTGCTTATGGCGCATGGTGGTCGAGGCGGCACAGCTGGCGACGACGGTGCCGGGCTCGGACACGGGCTTATGGCGGGAGGTGCTTGACGTGGTGAAGAAGCGAGTGGCGAAGAAGCCAATTCCATCGCAGGAGTTGAAGGCGCCGTTGTGGCAGGCGATGATGGCCCTAAAGTCGGCGCGCCAGAATGGGCGCCGCGGTGGCCGGCGATGAGGAAGAAGTGCATGTGCATGTGGTGGACTGGATGATTGCAGGATAGCCGTCCCAGGCCTGCAGAGAAAAGCTGTATTGTTGGTTTATCTTTTCTCCTCTATTTGTATCTATTGCAATCTTTTGCCCTTCTGGCTACATCTTTCCGGCTTGTTGACATTTTTCGAACTAAGTAAAAGCCCTACCGGCAGAGACCTTTGGGCATAACGCCATTTCTGTTGATGCTCGACCTTAACATCAAATCCTCCTTGTATTAGTTCCTTATGGAGGGCCAAGTTGATGAGGATGATAGAGCAGGTGAAGGATGACTCAAGACTCATCATCGTTAAATGCGCCTTTCTGCAACGTGGATCCTAATCATTATAGCAATAACACACTATAGCCATGGTTGGCGGGGGGGAGCTCTGTAGCCGCGGGCTATCCAACCGTGGCTATGTTTGCGATGCTACAAATAACCTCGCAAACCAGGTTTGCCCATGGCTACAGAGGGCCACTATAGCCATGGTTGACAGTCAACCGTCGCTATTATTTTTTTTAAACAATAAAAAGATAAATACATATTATAGATAATAAATTACAATTATCATGATCATCCATTAACTTTTCAGAATTACATCACATTAACATTTACAAATTCATGGAAAAATATTCACAAATCTATCAAAGTATTCACAAAGTGAACATAATACTCAAGTTATTCAAACCAAGTCTACACTATACGAATCTTCAACTATATTGGGCTCATATGGGCGTTTCGAACGGCGCTACTTGAAAAATGTCCGATGCTCCTTTGTAAGCTCACTTTCCTTGTCAAAAAACCGACCACGAGGATTGATGACCTCCCTAAGCAAAGAATCGTCACTTCTTTGCAACAATGTAGCACAAGTCATTTATACTCAAAAGTTTTCTAACTGTCATGAATCCTTGCATGAAAATTTCATCCACTATCGTTTTATTTGTTATCCTCGCCTCTTCTAGCCTTTTTGTTCTTTGTGTCAATAGATTCATTAAAATTAGTAGATTATAACGAAAAAAACAAAACGAATATAAACAGATTTCATGCAGTCCACGTGTGGATAATCTATTTCTTGTCTTCCTACACGCTTAGCATGCTGAACAGCCCCCTTGAGAAATACATCGACTTGATCTCGGAAATATGCACTCAATATTGATTCTCCATACATCCATGATTTGTCCATCTAAACAAGCATTATGCGAAAAACAATAATTATTGATTAGTTAATAATTATTCTAATTACCATTATCAGTATTATATATTTCAAGGAAACATAATGGGAAATAATATATTGCATAAGGCAGTGTGCTAGAATACATAAAACTAAAATATACAAATTCTTGTCAATTCACTCAAAAAAATGTATTAATAATTAAATTGCTCTAGGTCTCTCAAGAGAGCATATAGTAGATCTTAAATTGTTTGACATGGAAAAGGCTTGTAAGACACAATTTTCCTTTGTATGAAACCCAAATAGATGATGTATGAGCCCATTATAAACAACTTGAACCCATTACAAACCTACAAACCTAGAGAAATTTGACAAATCGAAATCAAAACCTAGGAAAAATGGTAACCCAAAACTCTCCTTGATTACAATATTATAGCAATAAAAAAATACATGGGATGAGTTTCCCTTACCATGAAGAACAAAATTCTGAAAAAAAACAAACTCAAATCCTTCCCCCTCATTTTTCATAATTTTCCTCAAATTTCAGGTCATCACTATTCGAGTGAGCTCCTCTGCTATTCGAACGCGGCTTTTATACTGTAGGAAACAATAGACCGTGGTCCACTTGTTCAACAATGGCTATAGTAGCCTTAGTAGCCACGGTCGAAGAGGTGGACCGTGGCTCCTGGTAGAGGCCTCAACAGTGGCAGTTCACAAAGCCAACCGCCACTATTGTGGCCTCTATAGCCACGGGCCACGGTCACACTAGCCCGCCCGCTACTATAGCCACAGTCCATTTTCCTTGCCGTGGCTACACAGCGGCGAAGCCACCGGTATGGCGAGCCATGGCTCTCTCCGTATCAGATGACTACCTTGACGAGACCTAGAGACACTAGATGGGGCTCACACTTTACTACATTACTTCGTATTGAGTCAATGTGGGATGCTATTCTACCGGTATTGAGTTTTGTTCATGAGGATAAAAGACGTGCATATAGTGCTGGAGGTTTGATACACTTAATGGAGAGTTTTAGCTTTGTGTTCATTATGAAAATGATGCTGAAATTATTTCGTATTTCAAATGTGTTGTCACTTCTTTTGCAAAAGAGATATCAGAATATTGTTCAAGCCCTATCACTGCTTGTTGATGTGAAAACACGATTGATTGACTTGAGAGAAAATGATTGGGAGGAATTATTTTGTGAAGTCACAACATTTTGTGAAGCAAAGAAAATTGAGATACCATCTATGAATGCACAAGACCAAGATGGGGCCGCTCAAGGCAAGAAAAAGGGATTATGGTCACTGAAGAGCATCGCTATTGTGTTAACACCTTCTATGTTGCTGTAGATGCTATAAACACGGAGATGAATCATCGCTTTAATGAAGTTTCTTCCAAGTACTTGTGTGCTTTTCTTGTCTTGATCCAAGGGAGTCATTTTCAAAGTTCAATGTGGACAAACTTGTTAAGCTAGCAGGGATTGATGATGCTGATTTTTCCACTGATGATCTTTCAAATATAAAGGATCAACTTCAAACCTTCATTCATCATGTTAGAACAATTAATGATTTCACTAGCTGTCATGATTTTGCAAGTTTGTCAGTGAAGATGGTTGAAACAAAAAGACATTTGATGTTTCCATTGCTCTATCATCTAATTGAGCTAGCACTACTCCTTCCAGTAGCAACAACATCTATGGAGAGAGCCAACCTTTTGAGCTAGCACTACTCAACAAGATGGATGATGAATAGCTCAATTATTTGATGATATGCTACGTTGAAAAGGAAATATTTAAAAGACTTGATACTGATACAATCATAAAGTGCTTTCAAGCCATGAAAAATCGGAGGATCGATCTTCCACGATCGCGCCACGCTTAATACTTATACAGTATGTTCAATCAACCATTGCTTATCAATATTTTACATTGTCTTTCTATTTTTGAGGTTTTATTGAATTTTAAATAAATTAATAGTAGTATGTTCGCCATAGGTAGATTTCAATCCTGACTTCGCCACTATGGCTACATGGTTTTAGAAGGCGTGGCTATAGTGACCGATTGTTATAGTTAATGCTGCTCATTTGCGACAGTCACAAGCTTTTTTACCTCTCTTATTGAGGACTTGCGCCTATTGTAGATTGGTGGATGGATGGAGATATAAATTGTTATGCCGCGTAGCTATGCTTGGAGTTGCACCCTGGTGCAATGTGACCCCAGGACAAGCTTTTCTGTATGCTGCCGAAGGACAGAGGGTAGAATCTGGATAGGAGAGCAATAGGATCAACGAGCTCCGGTTGCAAGGACCGCACCCAATGTTCACAGAGGAAGAGGACGAGCTGAGAAGAGTCATGGGCTCCTTTAGGGTCAACAAACTATTATTTGGTGTGGAGACGACATATTTGTGTTCAGTATAGAAGATGCTAGTACCTTTGTTCATAACCTTTTTTATACATTACTAGAATAATGTTGTGGTGGACGTAGTTTTCTTATCAGTGATAGACATTTAAAAAACCGTCACTATTTTGTGTCGAATGAGAAGGTCCACTACTATGCGTCAAAAACAATAGTGACGGACACCAAAGGCCGCTACTATGTTAGCCCAGCCCGCTACTTCTCTTAAACAATAATAGCAGTCACATTGGACGTGCTACTAAATTATGGCCCTGCCCACTACACATATAAAGTGACTCCAAACCCTAACCTTGCCCACCCAACTTTCCCTCTCCCCACGGCAGCTGCCATCGCCCTCCATCTCTCTCTATCTCTATCTCCGTCTCTCTCCGGCCGGGCCCCTCCCCACGGCGCGCTCCTCGCTGGCTTCGTCCCCGTGGCAAGGTCCCCGCCAACGCCGCCGCCCTCCCGCCGACCCCCTACTCGCAGCAAGCTGCCCTGTCGGTGGCGCCCTCCCCAGCGGCGCCCTCTAGGTGGCACCCTCTCTGTCGGCCCCCTCCCCACGGCGCGCTAACCGCCGGATCCGTGGTGGCGTGACGGCCCCTGGACGGCTGGGCTTGCCCTCCTCCCCATCGTGGCCACCACCCAATGTCCCCCACGCGGCACGTGGTGACTCGACCGCCACCCACCCTCCTCGCACCGGTGGCGGTCCTCCCTCCCTGCCGGCCCCTCCTCCTCTACGACCAGATCTAGGTCCGGCTTCACCGGATCCGGTGAGTAGGCGGCCGGATTTGGCCCCGGTTTAACTGGATCCGGTGAGTAGGTGGCTGGATCTAGCCGGTGGCACGTGGATCCAGCCGCCGACGCATGGGTTCAGCGAGCATTCTTTTTTAATTTTTCTGTACAAAATCTAGTTGTGGACTTTTGATCCGGTAGTAGTGGACTTTTGCCTGTTACTATGGTTTTACTTAGTCGCGGTTTTTTTTCACTACAGTCATTTCTCCCTCACAGTGACATGATATTAGTGGTGGAAATTGATTCCGCCACTATAGTCACTTTTAGCCCCTTACCGTAGAGCTCGATTGTAGTAGTGACATGATCTTCACCTCAAATTAGTATACATGTATTGTATATTATCTGCTATGCTGGTTGACATTATGAATGACACCAGCACTACGCACCAAGTTCAGTCTTTGACACGAATCTATTATATATAGATAGATAGATAGATAGATATATTCCAGCAAGAAACAGAGCCATCACATTCACTCTCAAGCCTTGAAATCTCACATTAATAAGAGAAAAGAAAGAAAAAATTACCCACGACTGCCATTATGAAATTATTTTCCTAGAATACCCCTATTTAAGTTATTTAAATTACTCACCATGTCATTTAGTATTAAATATAATAGAAAATCATAATAAAAAATAACTCTAACTATCTCACGTGGTTAGTTTCCTCCAAAACCACCAATGGGTGTTCTATCTGTGGTAATAAATATAGTGGTAGAGGGAAATATCAAGGTGAATAATGTATAACAAAGTATCGGTAATCAGTACCGAAGCTAGAGAAAACAAGGAGGGGGGGGGGGGGTGCAATCCTAGACTATATTGAGTAGCTTTGATGGTTCTTTTTCCTTGATTTTCTCCCTTGTGGGTGCATAAATTTTGCTTGAGCGGGGGTGGGGGGGTGCAATTATGGTCAAAATGAGAGAGCTATACTTGATTTGTCATTTTGTTGTGGGTGCATC